>OV651817.1:75159885-75759885 GCA_927349885.1 Psylliodes chrysocephalus
GCAGAAGTGGATGATTAAAACGCACCTCTTAAAAATATTGCGCCAAGATGTAGGCAACACGTAATAAGGGATCAATATGGCGGAATTGTCTATCTCCTTTTAAAAGGCACCCCTCTTGCACTGTATAGTAATCAAAAAATGTGGCATTTACGATTTATAATTATTATGACAGCTTACAACAAAAATTAGAGACACATACGAATAGCAAAATCAGATGCTTGTCATTTTAGTGATCGAACTTTCGAACTTTGTTGAGAAGTCCGCTTGACGCTTTCGTTGATATGCATTTTCGGCTGAAAGTTAGACCTTTGACCTGTTCTAGATTAAACACACTTCTCATTTATAAAATTTTAACATGTTTTTAAAGTTTTTGGAATTTTATATATATTTTAATAATCTCCAAAATGATATGTGAGAAATATTTTTTTTAAAACGGGTATTTTTAAATGTATCTATTATTTTTAGCATAACTTTTTGTCTCTGAATTTGGGCATTTTTATAAATGTCTTCTTTATAATTTGAATAACCTATTCTATAGCTTCTGGTACAATGTCGGTGGAACAACTTGAATTTTCTGATCCAGTATGTGCATATTATAATTATAAATCTCTTCACTACATTCACTAGGAAGTAAATTTTCCCTAAACAGAATTATAAAATATTTAAAACATAATCATTTTATAAGTATAATTAATTTCATTGCTAAAATACAAGAAACTTTTTGAAGTAGTTTATATTTTCATAAAATGTTTTCTTTCCAGAAAGCACTAAGATTTATTTTACTTTGTCTAGGAGAACACAATATAGCATTTTTTTTTTAAATTTAATCTCCAAGTTTAAAATATATAAATAATTTGAATTAGGTATTGTATTACATAATATTATTTTAACTTACTTGTATAACTTACTTGAAGACGGACCAAGTTGAGAAGTGAATAAAATAGGAACTGCTTCCAGCTTTAAATTCGTCTTTTCCGGCAGAATTCATAACAAAATAATATTACAAAATGTTTCCAATATATTTTATATTTCCAATTTATGTTAATTTTATCAACTTCAACCTTCTCTAATTCTAGGATTTGAATACAAATTTCCATTGCTTCAGTTTGTAGGAAGCCTGCGTAAATTACTAATATTTTACAATATAGGTGTACCGCCCATGTGTTTTATTTACTTACCTTTCAAACGACGTGGAACTTTTCCAAATTTGTTTTAGGGCAAACAAACATTGAATAATAATTTTTAGACTTACAACTTACAATTCGTTAAACAAACATTCTAGACACTCTAAAAACTTTAAAAATATGCCCTTGTTGACAGTTGTGAGTAAATGGGGCTGCTATTTAAAATTGACGAATCACATTAAAGACCAAGAAGAATTAAGCATTACATTAGAATTACCAATAGATACTTTTTCGTTCGATTTTCTAAAAAAAAAAAAAAAATTTTACCTATTTGTTACTTTTTCTTTTAGTATAAATTTATTTATCGATACTTTTTCTATAATAGAAAATATAAATCAACTCAAAATTCTTATCACAAACAAAACAAAATGTACACCCATGCACAACGTAATGTTAATATGGGCTTGTAATCATATTTATATTCAATAATTTGTGAAATTATAAGTATTTTTAATGAAATATTGTAAAAAATAATGTATCATTATTTAAATAAACATTATATCATTATTTACAATTCATCTAAATATGGTCTTGTCACTTTTGTTTATTGTTCTCCGCGATTCCCACTTAAATATTATTGAATGAAGTGTGTATTGTTTAAAAGTGCATTAAATTGCGCGATTTCTAATTATCTCACACTGGGTAGTACTGGGTACATACTTGAGAACAAGTCTCGTGTGCGCTGCACATTGTAATCTCCGGTGAGATGACCGACTATCTTTAAAGATATCCTAGACTTTATAATTATTTACTTTCCAATTGTTCTTATAGAATGGAGAGACTGCGAGAAATTTTTTTTTATGATTTTTCCGCTTCTTTGCTCAATACGGACCAGATTGTTATAATTTATTGATTACATCTTTCTTAGTTTAAAATTACCGATGGTTTAAAAATAATTTGGTTTATCGCTAGATTGAAAATTGGTAACTACGATGAAGCGCAACCAGGGTCGGTTTGGTTTCTTGAGTTGTGCATGTGATATTCTAAATAATTCTATGACTTTAACAAAATGTTTTTCTCACTTAATATCAAATCAATTGTATTTCTAAAGAACTGTACATTTATAAATTATTTGAAGAAGTGTAGTTCTGACAGATACGTCGAGAAAAAATGTATTTTTTGGAGAATACTATCAAAAAGGTTGCTAAATTTCAGTAAAACGCTTTATTACTAAGCTTTCGGAAATGTTAAATTTTTATTATCAAAACACACATATAATTAACAGTTTTAGTCTTAAAGTTAAAAATATAAAAAATATAAGAGACTTACCATTCGTGAGGTTAAAAATCGAAGTTATATTTGTACAATCTTGTTCCGGTTTGAACGGTGTTTGTTTAATTTAATTTTAATTAAACAAAAGATCGCATGTAATTCTACTTCGACTCAGCGGTAAAAAAAAGAAAATATAAACGTATCACTCACTAAGTCGTTTCCTCTACTGGCTTTTTCTTGGCTTCGTGCTTGCACCAAATCCAAGTCAACACTTTTTTCTTCCGCACGTCTTACTCTTCGCATAAGACAAGAGCTGCGGTACGACTTTATGAAATAGGATACTATGACTTAATAATATTGTAATTTCTGGTTAGAAATTTATTAATATTATTGCAGTATAACCTTAGATTATACAAACCTTAGATGGAACATAAGACACTGCGCATAATCCCATTTCGAAATTATTCACACCCACCAATCACAGTTGAGAACATCACATGTCAGAGCGTTGTCCATCCAAATTTAATGTGTCAACGAGAATTAATTTCGTATTTTAGTGACTTAAATTTTGAAAATTAACGTTGAAAATGCCAAGATCTGTTGTTAAAAGTTTTATTTATAATAAAAGTGCGAAATGTAATAGAGATAAAAGAAACTTACATTTATTTCGGTGAGATATTTAATTTTTAAAGATTCTGTTGACGTCCATACTTGTTGATTTGAAAATAAACAGAATCGGACTTGGACATTGGTACATGTTATAAGTAGCAAATAAAGGTTATTATTATAAACTGTTTACTATTTCTTGTTTTATGGGGAATCTTTTTTCAGGAAGTTAACATACAATCAAATACAAAAATATCATTTTCATTGCCAATTTATTCGTTTCAAACTTCACAACTGGTTTCAATAGTTTTTTCAAAACTATTTATTTAGTATTTCTTTATAACAGTGTTACTCAAAGTATGCTCCGCGGAGCCCTGGGGCTCCGCAAAGCCTTTGTGAGGGCTCCGCGAAGAAAATAATAATAATAATAAAAAAAAACAGTACTATCTTCAAAAAATGGAGGGACCTGGCTTGGGGACCTTTTTTTTGAGAAGTAATTTTTTTAAGTTACTAAGAGGAAGGAGGATATGATTTTGCTTGAGCACTTTTTTTATTTTATTTTTTATGGGTGAAATGGATTTGGGATAATTCTTGCAAGGAATCTTTGGAATTAATCAAAAATAAATTAACAACAAATTATGTTCTTGTGCATTTTCAGCCTGAGTTGCCGATTAAATTAATCGTAGATGCATCAAATGATAAGTCATGTTTTTGAAAAAAAATATTGAGAAATCTATAGCTTCTGCTTCACGTACCTTATCAAAGTCCGAACAAAAATATTCCCAAATTGAAAGAGAGGGACTTGCAATAATTTTTGGCTTAAATAAATTTAAAGAATATTTATATAGACATTTCTTTATACTAGTTGCAGATCACTTACTTCTGGTAACTATTTTTAACCCAGCTAAAGGTATACCCCAATTTTCAGCCAACAGACTACGTAGATGGGCAGTAATATTGTCAAATTAAAATTATAAAATTGAATATGTGAAATCGGAGCATAATATAGCCAATTTTTTTATCACGTTTACCTATTAAAAATCAAAATGAGAGTCAAAATGAAGAAAAATTTAAAAAATATTTTTTAAATTATTGTTTTATGTGTTTAGGGCTCCGTCAAATATTTCGCTTTTCAAAAAGGTTTCGTCGTCAAAAAAGTTTGAGAAACCCTGCTCTATAATAATATGGGATCTATCCATTTTGACATATAAAGTAATATATTTTGTAATCGTAGCAAGTGTCAAAACGATCTACTTTATGCAACCAGTTGCATAAAGTAGAACATTATGCAACTGATTACGAACAGTTGATTATGTCACCAGTTACGAAATGAAAATAAATAAAACTGCCACTTTTTTGGTTTTTAAATCGAAAAATCGAGAAATCGAAAAATCGAGTAACCGAAAAATCTAAAAATCTAAAAATAAAAAATCCAAAAATCCAAAAATCCAAAAATCCAAAAAACGAAAAATCGAAAAAACCAAATATCGAAAAAAAGGCAATGAATAGTGACATTTTACATTTGAAAATATGACATTACGTTTAACTACAAAAAAGAAAACAAAAGAAACGCTGTAAATTGCGTTTTATTTTTTAAATAATTGAACACCGTTATTGAAAACTGCTCAGAAATGTTGGGGTAAAATTTTGACATATTCCTTTAGGGATAATGGGTAAAAACGTTTTTTTTTTCAAATTTCTCGCGGGTAATGTCAAAAATCAGATTGGCAACATTGCACGTATCCCTTATTTTTATTATTACTATTAAAAAAAAAATAACGTCGTAGGGCAATCAAATACAATAATTTTCTAAAATATTTGATTGGAAGTACCTACAAAAGAATGATGAAGAATCATTTTTCAACACAATTTTATAAATAATCAAGTCAAAATTAGAAAAAATCTTGAATATAAACACGAAATGCTGTTTTGTGTAACTCGTTCATTTTGCAAGACCTCACTCCGCTCGTCCCGCAAATATTTACTCGTTACACAAAATAAGACATTTCGTAACTGGTTACATAAATAGCTATTAATTGACTTCCTAATATTTTAAATCATTGAACGGTATTTTGCGTAAATAATTAAATTATAAATAATTACCGGCATATGTCAAATAAACTTAAAATATTATAAGGAACAAAAAGGTAACCCATTTCTAATAAAATTTAATTATTTATTTTATTTTGGTGTGATCGTAGAAAAATCTTGTGTGTAATTCGAGCAAAAAGTACTTTGGCTGTTTCGATAACTTTTTGGCTCAACAGCTATTTTGTTACAATAATTTTATCAACTTTTACTTAGGGTCGATTTCACCCTTTTTTTAAACGAAGTTTAAAATACTAAACGAAGATTAAAATGACATTTTTACATTAACAATGTCATTTTAATCTTCGTTTAGTAATTTAAACTTCGTTTGACACAACGGTGGAATCGGCCCTTATATATTGATAAAGTGTTATTGCCCTCATCATAAATGAATCGTGCTAACAAATAAAGTCAAAAAAAGTCTTATAATTTTTCATCTTTTAGTTACATACCAAAATTAAATACTACAATACAAATATTTAAGTCCGGCCCAGAACATCTTCCTACTCCTTCCACCCAGTTTTTCGGTTTTGGCAAAATTCGCGCAGCGACAAATGCTTTCTATGTTACCTCTACCCTTTCTAACCTCTTTGAGTATAACATGCCCCCCTCCGAGAAGAGCGATACGTGTTTTATTTTCTTTCCGTTGTCCACTAGTCGGAGTATATTTTATTAATACACCCAAAACATATCAAACATAAAATCTCGTTATACTTAAACCTAAAACATATAGAAAACTAATACCGACAAAAAGGTTTTGAAAGTGTTCCATTTTTTTTGCAAAAATCCGCACTTGACCGAGTATACGCACACTCCACTTTTAGTTTGTTCTGAGACTCTTCTTTCAGTTCTGAACGGCATAGTCTGAGTTTTAGCGTCCGATAAGTATTAGGTTTCTAGTTTCTAAGTAACTAACATACTTGAGAACTTTGATAATATTAGAAAATGAGTATGACGGGTATGGTTAGATAGCCTTATGCTTGAGGTTTTACGCCTTCGGCTGGCTAGTATAAATAAATGTGTTGAAAATGTTCAACTAAAATGGATCAAGTAAAGGAACAAATTACTAAATGACGGGACAATTTTAACAGTTCAGTAACAAGTTACCGCCTAATTGTCCGTCTCTGAGAAGCAGTGTAAATCTTCAAGCGGGTCTTCACTATCGGAGTCGGTGTCCGGTTTATTCTGATTTATGTTCTCTTCTGAGTTTTCTAAATCTGGTGAGTCTGCTCGGGGAGCTCTACGTATATTGTCTATATAGAACTTAAGGGGAATCCCGCCTCGAACCACAGTATAAGTAGTGTCGGATTGTCTCTCAGAAACTTGACAGGGACCAATCCAAGTTGGATGGAATGCGTTTTCTGTCACAGGACGAGTTTCACGTACCATCACGTGGTCGCCAATCTTGAATTTTGGTGGATTTTGAACTTTCTTCTTCGTGTACTTTTGTTGGTATTTTTGTTGCCTGTTTTGTATCTTCGCAATACGTTGCTGTAAGGAATGTCCTTGATTCGTCACTGGTACTGAGCTTTTGGGGTGGACCCAGTCTCCTGGAATCCGCAGATTATATCCCAACAGGGCTTCTGCAGGAAAGCAACCTGTGGCAGCATTCTTGCGACACCTAGTTGAAATAAGGATGCGGAGCAGAAACTTATCCCAATCTTTAGGCTTTTTATTTATCATGAGTGCTTTTAATGTAGTTTTAATTTCTTTATTTCGTCTTTCGACTGGGTTTGCTCGTTGATGAAAAATAGCGGTGGTGCGATGTTCGATTTTATTTTTGGAGCAAAACTCCGCCCAAACATTGGAGATAAATTCCGGCCCGTTGTCCGTTATTATAGACTTTGGATAGCCGAATCTGGGTAAAACATTTTCTTCGAGGAAGTTAACAATTCGCTTAGTGGTAGAATCTCTCACGGCTAGAATTTCTATCCATCGTGTAAAAACATCTTCCACGACAATCATAAATTTATTTTGATTAAAACTTCTCTGATAGGGGCCCATTATGTCTACACTAAGCAATTCCCAAGGATTTTGGTAGGAATGAGACTCAAAAGGAGCACGAATTTGAGCTGCGGTCTTAACTGACTTGCATACTATGCATTTATTGACATATTTAGCAATGACTTTATGCATTTTTTGCCAGTAATATCGCTCTCTGATTTTTCTGTACGTTTCATCCCGACCTGGGTGACCAGAAAATTCAGAGTCATGGTACGTATACAAAAACCTTGAAACGAATTTTTCAGGTACTATTAGAGCACCATCGCGCCGGTAAAGTAAATTTTCTTTAAGAAAATGGTTCTTAAAAAATGAATGATCTGGATTTGTTTTAGGACCGGCTTCCGATATTACTTGCCATAAAACGCGTTTTCCTTGAAAAATTTTATCATAAAGTTGTGATTGCTTAACTTGATCAAATAGACTAGATTCATCAAATGGGGCAATGTGGTGAACTTCATGGTAATTTATATTTTGAACCACTAAGGAATTGTTAACTTTCTCGGTACTTTCTGTAGATGAACAGGGAGGTAGCATACGCTCAAAATCATTGACCTCCTCTAAAACTTCAACGGTATCAGAGTAACGAGACAGAAAGTCGGGTAATTGATTTTGACTACCTGGGCAATGTTCTATATTGAATAAAAACTGAGAAAGAAGAAGAGACCAACGCGTTAGCTTTGCTTTAGAATTTGAATATTTATTTAACCATGTTAAAGCTCGACTATCTGTCACTATAGTAAATGGTTTGTCTTCTAAATAAGGACGGTACTTTTTTACTGCCCATACTACCGCGAGGCATTCTTTTTCATTTATGTGGTACCCTCTTTCCGTCTTCGTTAACCTAGCACTAGCATGGGAGACTACGTGCCTTTTTCCATCGTCAGTCGGTTGACAAAGTACTGCTCCAATTCCGACCGAGCTTGCATCGGTCTGCAAAACAAATGGTAGGGAGAAGTCCGGACGATGTAATTTTAGCGGTTGTGTTAAAGCTATTTTAATGTTTTCGAAACAGTTTTGTTCATTTTCTCCCCATCTCCACTTTGTTTTGCGACCCAGCAAATCGATCATTGGGACGAACAGTTCTGATAGAACAGGCACGTACTCTCTCAACCAATTGATGGTACCCAGAAAAGACTGAACGTCGCGTTTGTTTCTGGGCACAGGAAAATCTTTTACCTGTTTAAGGCGAGATGTTTGAGGCATATTTACCTCCTTGTCTATCGAATGTCCTAAATAATCTAGTTTTTTGGTTACTAAGTTACACTTCTCTATTGAAATACGCAAATTATGTAACGCTAAACGTTCAAGTACTAATGACACATGTTTTTGGTGCTCATTGTGAGTATTCGAATATATAATTATATCGTCCAGATATACCATTACAAATTTGTGTAAATAGTTTGTAAGTACTTCGTGAACCATTAATTTTTGGAAAGAACTCGGAGCATTTTTTAGACCGAATGGCATGACCTTAAACTGGTAATGACCTCCGTCCGGAGTACTAAATGCAGTTAAAGGTTTTGCCCGATCGGTCAATGCGATCTGCCAGTATCCGCTGCGCAGTAGAAAATATTTTTGCTGTGCCTAGTTCCTTTAGTGTGTCATTAATACTTGGAAGTTGAACGCTCTAGTCGGCGGTTATAGTATTTAATTTACGAAAATCCACGCAGAATCTGGGTTTTTTCTATTATTACGGGTGACGAAGAAAAGAGCGAATATGAGTGTTCAATAACTCCTTTCGACAGCATAGAAACTACTTGTTCATTGAGAATATTTTTTTTTCGTTCGCTTAAAGAGTACGTATGGTTTAATAGTGAAGTATTCGTCGCGCAGTAACCGTATGTCGTGTTTGATTGTGTGAGTTATAGTTTGTTCTTGTGGTTCGTCAAATAAAAAATTAAAATGTTCAAAAATGGTCTTGTACTGATTAAGTAGGTCAAAAGGCAAATGATGTAAAGGAAATTCATTAGTTTTTGCTACTTGTTTCTGAACGCCTGGATTTAAAAAAATAGTTCGTCTTTGATGTTTACCTATATATACGCAGTTACGGATGGTACCCATGACTACTTGGTTTTCACGGAACCACGGGTAACCCAAGATACAATCCTCCTGCAACGTCTCCATTACGAGAAAATCCAGAAGATGATATAAATAAACTATAATTATACGTTTTTAAATCGAGAGCATCAACTTACAAGTTTATTAAAATCAAGTTGCAAATTCTTAGTTCTATCATAAATATTAATCTCGAACCACTTCAAATAATCTGCCAATAATAGAGTTTTAGTATCAAGCAAGCAAGTTGTGGTATCATTTATAAGATCCTTTAACTGGCAAAAATTTGGGACTAACTACCTAACCACTATAAAACCATCCCAACTACACCATATAACGTTAGCTTATGAACTAAAAGATCTTGGTCCAATCAAAAGTTGTTACACACAGAATCTACCCTTCTCCAAAGCATTAGACAGGAAGTTATAATACGTTAGTAAACTTAGTTCAGCAGATTTGCCCAAAGAAAAACCAAACTGTTGAGGATATAAGATATTGGAACAGTTATATGTAGGAAAATCAGTTATGATATTTTCAAGAAATTTTGGGATATTGAAAAGAATGAAAATAGGGCAAAATTTGTTTGATTAGATTTGTTGCTAGATTTGTGAATGGGAGTAACATAAAAGAGTTTCCAAAAGTTTAGAAACTTAAGAGTGCTCAATGATTTGTTGAAAACATGAAAAAGGGATCTAGATTATACAAACTAAATGTTTTGATGAAAATGTGTGGAATTGCATTGAAGTCTACATAATATCAAGTATTTACAGCTTTTTTATAATTCTTTAATGCTACAAATTTAGGCAACTAATACGGTTCTAAAAAACTGGTTCATATAAATATTTCCTTTACTTAAAAAGTGAAAAAATAAGGATTTGTAAAATTATGTTTTCCAATACCTTGGGAGTCTCTATCAGAACCATCTTAGAATGGATAAAAAAATTAAATCTAGTCCCATACGAAAAGATGATGTTCTAGGTTTGACCGATAAAAAGTAGACTTAAAAATTTTTTTGGTAGTTTACCCAAGCTTAAATCTCCCTACTGCAGAAAATTAGCGACAAAAATGTATCTGGAACCACGATTTAAAGCAGATTGGAGTAAAGGCCATGAAAGAGAAGCGTATTGCTACTTTTTCAAACATGTTTAAAGATTTAAACCTAGCACTCTTCTCACCAAAAAAAGATGAATGTGATGTTTGTGTGGGTTACAAAACCAAAAATATAAAGACTATATTGCAAAGAAAGATGAGGCACGTAATAAAAAGATGCAAGACAAAAGTTCGAACAATATAGTATTCACAATGGATCTTCAGTCCGTACTTTTGTCCTCAAAATTAAATGTGTCAGCTCTATATTATCGAACTAAACTGATTGTGCACAGACAAAAGATGGATATTGTTTCATCTGGCATGAGGGGAGCTTACTGCTAATTGTTTCACATCAATAATTTGTAAATTTGTCAATAATGAAGACATTAGTAAACTGATACCTACACAAATAATAGAAGGGAGTTTGTATCATTCAAAAATATTTTGAAAAAGGTCACAATCAGATGGCGTGTGATTCTATGTACACCTCCATAGAGCAAAGATTAAGAGGAAGAACAATTATTTTACCTGCTGATTATATAAAGGTATGTAAATCAGCACGAAAAAAATCCCAAAGCCTATAAAATATGCTATTTGAACCATGAATATTTTAACGACAATTTAAAATTGAATATAATGAAGTAATAATCCGACCAGGATTTAAAATGACTAGCAAATAGATTGGCAATGTTATTACCGCAGGACGCTACGGTATCGTTCATGTCATTGATTCAGATAAATTATCAAAACAAAGCTGCAAATTAGATTCCAGTGAGGGCGATTAAAGTCTAATGGAATTAAAATGTCTGCAGGATACTGTGAGTTTTCCAGGGGATAGGATTAGGTTAAGAATAACTCCTCTACTGTTGACCTCCATGTCTCATTGTTCCTGTTTGTTAAAAACGCGTTTTACAATAAAAACAATTTAGTAATTGGTGTTTTTATAGCATCAATAAAATTATTTGTATTTAATAACAAAATAAAGTACTTAGCAAGAACGCAGTACTGCTCTTTTCGTAATCAGAGATTAGCCCTCTCTAAGTCGCACGCTTATGAAAAACGCAATATTTTTTACCCTTTCTTTTTAGTTATTGTTAAAAAATATAAAGCTAAAATTGGAAGGATACGTTTTATGTTAATTGCCTATTTCCCAAAAAAATAGTTTAATTTGCAACTGCTGTTAATGAAAAGACAAAGCTTTTTCTGTTTTCGTTTTAACTTTTCAAAGATACGGTGTTTCTGTTAATCAGGGCAGCATAATCATAATTTAAAACTATCATAATTTTTAATTATTTTAAATTCTTGATTTTGCATATACAGTTATCATCCTTAATTTAATATTATATGAAATAGTTGTATTTATTTTATTTGAAGTAGAAAGTTCGATAACGAAATTAGTAATTATTAATATATTAATATAATTAAAAGATTAGTACTTACTAATTAGACAGCAGGTAATTTATAATTTTGACTGATCTTGACCTCGAATGAACTGTTCCACTTTTATTAGTCATTTAATTGTTATGTAAAGATGCATAAGTTGAACAAGTATAGCTGTTTTTTAACGAATGATTATTAAAACCATTCTTGTAAAATAAACAAGATATTTTATTTTAATAATTATTTCGCTTATGACATTTATACCATCATCATTATCATCACCCATCTTTACTTTTAATCATGACCGGAACATTGATTTAAAAAAACATTGTACTTTAATATTAAATTAGAATATTCGCAATATTATTGCTGAAGTTAATTTAACGAAATTGTACAAGGTAAGTCATAACTACTGGGACGTCGTGTTGTTTTTAGCAAAATCTAATGATGGGACCAAATATGCGACAATAAAATGTTGCTGTGTTATAATATTTTTTTAAACATATTTATAAATCGTTATTAACAATTAATTTAATTTAAAAATTAAAATATTCTATAACAATTTGGAGAGAAACTTTTACCTTTTACCTCCCAGTCCTTGTAAATATTGTTCTAAATGGCATTTTCATCGTGAATGTCCAAGAAATAATTTTGACAAAGGACAGACGGCTATCGTCGCAAAAGATATTAAACAAAGTAGAGACGTACCAAAAACGGGTACCATACCTAAACGTTTTTATCAGCAAAGTCAACTTCAGGATCAAGCCGCCGTGCTACCCATGAAGGATTCAAAAAACGAAAAAGTATCCGGACAGGGACCTGCGACTTTCCGGCTATAATGACATCGCAGGAAAATAGCAGTAAAAGTTTACCACTGCCAAGAATTACTATACGTGTTGGTAATCATAATATTAAAGCCCTTTTTGACAGTGGTACAAACGTCAATATAATTAATGCCAAATTTATTAATGTAAACTTAAATCGTCCGTCAAAATTATCAGTAGTATTTGGGTGTGGGGTGAGTGAGGTTGAGACACGTGGCTATGAGAATCTTTCTTACAGTATTGCAGATTTAACTTTAAATTCAGATTTTCTCGTAATGGAGACGTTGCAGGAGGATTGTATCTTGGGTTACCCGTGGTTCCGTGAAAACCAAGTAGTCATGGGTACCATCCGTAACTGCGTATATATAGGTAAACATCAAAGACGAACTATTTTTTTAAATCCAGGCGTTCAGAAACAAGTAGCAAAAACTAATGAATACAAAAACAAATAAAGGATCTAGAGAACACCTTTGACTCTAGCTTGAACTTTAATGTCTATACTACTGCTACACTTTCAAAATCGATGAAAGTGTTTAGCTTTTTTGAGTTAACAACTCATGGTTTTTCTAATCTGATCCCAATTAAAATTGTTTACTTCTCTTTAGTTAGGAAACAACTTGACTATAGTATTTAACTTTAACATTTACTACAATTATGCTAAATTGTAAAAATATTTAAGCATACGTTCTATAGAAGATACTAGGAAATGAGATCTTATGTTATTGTTCAATATTACCAATGGAAGATGTAACTGCCCTGACTTCCTTGTCAGAATAATTTTTCTGCAATAACATACTACTAGACATATTCAAATGTTCTGTCTGTCTTTTTAGTGTTATATAATTTTGCTTTTAAAACAGTTATTGCTAGAACACTTAGTTCATTCTATTAATGATCTACAACTTTTTGACAGTTTTATTCAGATATTTAAGAACCACCTACTTAAATTAAATGTCTGTATATTAGTGACACTACTCTTTATTATTGTCACTGCACGTTGTAACAAAATGTACAAAAACTTAAAAGTTGAAATAAATTTTGTCCAATCAATTTTTTAAACCAGTATGTTTATCCAAAAATTCTTTTCCAGAAACCAATAAGTGAAAATAATATTATCTTTTAATAACAATTTATATTATCCTTATGTAACTTCATATATTTCTTTTTATTTTCAGGTAAATTCATCAGCGAAAGGCTCATCATCGCACTTATAGCCATTGTTCTAGTCATCAAACTCCTCGTAGTCAAGTTCCTCTTTATCCTGCCGTCTTTAATGGGAGTTGTGGCGGCAAAGAAGCTCATCGTTAAAGTATTACTATTTATTTTCCCTTTCTTGCATCATCTGTTCAAGTTATGCGCTTACACGCCTTATGGAGCCAAGCACCATATACACAAGCACCAGATAGCACATATCCATCAAGTAGCTCCGGGATATCACCACCACAAACCGTATTATGTTGACAGATCGCCGGCGGGATACCATCATTTTGCTCATAAGGAAGATGATCCTGGAGTTGTGGATGATTCGCATATTAGTGCTTCGGAATATGGAAATGAGTAAGTTAAAGTTATTTTTTTATATTATATTTTCTTTTTGTCATTTAGGTAAATTACACCAAATTACATAAAAACGCTGTGGCAATTTTCGGTGACCTTTAGTCATCGAATTGGGTTTTTTTCGATAACCCTTAGCACAAACGGACTGGTCAGAGTCGATTTGGTTTTATGAGGGAAGAAATATATTAAATTGGGCTTTCGATATTTTCATTGATTTTTTACTCTATAGGTGCCTGAGTTCGAAATTGTTTTTTGTAAATGAATGAGAAAACGGCTATACTGATTTTCTTTCAATTTACCAAAAATAATTTTAATTTTTTTACTTTCCAGTCATCAGTAAATAAAGTAGAGGAATCATATGTCTGATCATTACATTTTGGAGTCCTCCGAATTGGATAAAGAGAAATATGTCACATTTTAAATATAAATTTTAATCCAATTTGCAAAGAGCTAATTTAATTTTTGGCATTGTTGAAGTATGGAGGTACTTTGTAGAGGCTCGATTTTTTATCTTTTAAGTTATATTTCTGTTTTTGGAAGAAAATAATATCAAAAAATATCAAAAAATATCAAAAAATATCAAAAAATATCAAAAAATATCAAAAAATATCAAAAAATATCAAAAAATATCAAAAAATATCAAAAAATATCAAAAAATATCAAAAAATATCAAAAAATATCAAAAAATATCAAAAAATATCAAAAAATATCAAAAAATATCAAAAAATATCAAAAAATATCAAAAAATATCAAAAAATATCAAAAAATATCAAAAAATATCAAAAAATATCAAAAAATATCAAAAAATATCAAAAAATATCAAAAAATATCAAAAAATATCAAAAAATATCAAAAAATATCAAAAAATATCAAAAAATATCAAAAAATATCAAAAAATATCAAAGAATATCAAAAAATATCAAAAAATATCAAAAAATATCAAAACATATCAAAAAATATCAAAAAATATCAAAAAATATCAAAACATATCAAAAAATATCAAAAAATATCAAAAAATATCACATGCTTCAGCATTTTTTTACGAGAATGAGAAAACATATGAAATCTTGTGATAATACAACTAAGTTTTATTTAAGCTTCATTTTAGAAAATACCATAGCCACTATCCATCAATAATACAGTTTGTTGTCCGCCGCATGATTTCATGAGCAGAATTTTTTTTTTAAATTCCACTGTCATGTACGGAGTCGGGCCACTTGTCATCTATATTAATGAAAACGTAACAATGGTTACATACATTAATGCTAGCATAACTTTTTCGATTTATATATTCATCCCCAAATAGACGAGGCTTTTCAATTTCAACATGCGTGCAGTCGATAACTCCTATTGCAATTGAAAAATTTGTTTTCCCTATCCATTTCACTTTGGCTTTTATAATTTCGTTTTCGGTAGACGGAACTTAATCTACTCATCTGCTTTGTCCATAATGAGACCGAGAGTGGTACCAACGATTCTGGAAATTGTAGGCTGTGTACATCCCATTTCCTCACCGATACCACTCTGGAAGACCGGATCTGCCATGTACCGTAAAAATATTTTCATTTTTTGTACTGGCGAAAACGCACCACCTCTGGTTTCCAGATTCTCGCCGATAAAGTACTTTGCTAACCATTGCATATTGTATGAGAGAATTTAAGAAGGAATTACAAAAAACAAACCATCCTAATTCTCTCAGATAGCCAAGCAGCCTTAAAGGCTTTTGATTCAAACATAATCAAGTCAAAGCTTGTCTGGAACTGCCTTGGAATACTAAATGATCTGGTAACCCATAACAAGGTAAAACTAGCGTGGGTACCAGAGCAAAAAGGTATCCAAGGAAATGAAAAGGCTGATAAACTCGCCAAAGAGGGATCAGATCTACCATTCACAGTACCCGAACCTGTATTTGGGATAAGCAAAACCTCTGCTCGACAGGCAGTGAACAGGTGGATAACCCCAAAACACCAAATTCACTGGCAACAGATAAGAGGGCTCAGAATCAATAAGCTCATGCTAAGGGGACCAAACCCACGCATGGCTACTAAGACACTACAACTCGCAAGGCCTCAGATATATCCACCATTGTGAGATTACTAACGGGGCACTGCTTGCTGGAACACCTTCATGTTATGTGATTACACAATGATCCCACTACGTGTAGACTTTGCATGGAAGAGGAAGAAACCTCATACCATGTTTCATCCTTTTTGGCCTAAAACCGGAAAGAACGCCCCAGGAACACTTGGTATGGAACCTATTAAAACTAACTAACTAACTAAAGACATAGGACTATTCCAAAGATAAGTCCTAAATACTAAAAAAGCAGGGGAATACAATAGACCCAAGAGGCCGCAGTGTTCTGGGTCAAACCTAACCCTACCTGCTTCCAACCGATAAAGATAACCATTAACCATTGCACATTATTTTCGTCAAACCGAAAATGGGTTCGAAAGTCGCACTCACTTGCAGTACGTCTTTCTTTGTAAAGTTTTCGTGCGCGTGGGTGCACCATATCCGCTATGACAAATTTGAATTTAATAAATATTTCACTTCACAACTAAACACCTTCACCCTACAAATATATAAACGACTAAAGTAAATAATCATTTATTACAGAAGCAAATCCTTTAGTTTTAAAGCAAAAAATTAAAACCTTTTCCTTCTTATTTTTATGAATAGAATATGAAGGAAGTTCTTCGATTTCTGCAAGTAAAAGTAAATCCTCTTTTTTATGAATACGGCCTATTGTCTCCCAACCTCCTTCCATTTGGGTAAGTGAATTTAACGCACTTACAGACCTCTATTAGAGACTGGAAACTGGTCCAAGAATGACTTTCTCTTTAGTAAGCAAAATCAAAGTTAGAGTGTTGAAATTAAATTTCTATATCTGCTGTTTCTTTTTGGATATAATTCAATGCATGTTACGGGAGTAGTTGCTTCCTGAAGGAAATCGTTCACTAGTTATATTTTGTCACACATGGCTAAGATAATTTTTTGTTTTCATGTATTTTTTTTGCTACTTATTTAAGTTCTATTTGAATTAATTGTGTTGTGTTATATACGGTTCAACGCCAATCTCTCTTTTGATCGAATCTTATTAAAACCAAAACACTATCAACAAGAATATCATCATAAATAACCATTAGCCAACTTCATTTTTATTCAATGACCTTAAAATTTTATACGAATTATTATATATGAACACGTAAAAGCACTGGAGTTCATCGATGGTGTTTTACAAATATATTATCCGGTGTTTTACTCCAATAATTATTGTTTGAAAGAAGGAATAATTATTTGTTTTGAATGGCGCAAAATCGTTTAAAACAATGACTGTCATTGTCGTGTGCAATGGGGACAGTTGCAATTTATTTTTAATGTATTGTCATTTTCAAAGTGAGGTGCAAAAATGCAGAAATAATGTTAATGAAGACGTACTAATAATATTTTAAAGCAATTAACTATTTAAGGAGGTCCTTTCGCCACACCTCTCGCCTCAAATGTTAAAAAAAAAGTTAATAGATTATGACTAAAATTAATTTTTTTCTAATAGTTGAAGTCCTTATTTATCTAATACTGAACTTTTAACTTTACCTTACCTTGCAAATTTTTAAGAATTTTTTTTTAAAAATGTGAGTATTTGTACAGTGCCTCACGAGAAAATAAGTCCTCAACAACAATTCTCGAATTATACTATTATTTATTGATTAGATGGAGTAGAAAAAAACTAAAAATAATGTTTTTGAAATATTTAGATTTTGTTTTATGCAATAAAATATATATAGTAAACCGAGGAACTTATTGAGAAATTAATATTAAAAATCATGATTCCTATACTTTCCTTATATCTGTATACAGATAGGAAAGTAAAAAATCACAAAAAATTTTCAAGTAACCTAGTTGAAAATTTTTTGTGATTTTTTAATAATAATTTCTCAATAAATTCCACGGTAACCTATATATTTTATTGTAAAAAGCAAAACCTAAATATTTCAAAAACCTTATTTTTAGTTTTTTTCTACTCTGTCTAATCAATAAATAATAGTAAAATTAACTATAATTCGAAAATTGTTGTTGGAGTCTTACTTTCTCATAAGACACTGTACAAACACACATTTTTAAAAAATTTTTTTCTTAAAAATTTGCACGGTAAGGTATAGTTAAAAGTTCACTATTAGATAAATAAGAACATCTACTATTAGAAAAAAATTAATTTTAGTCATAATCTAATATTTTTTATTTAACATTGGTGGCGAAAGGACCTCCTTAATTAGATTCAATGGCATTTTTAGTAATTAGTAATAGAATTAAAGATGTTACGTAACCCCTTCATCCGCTTACCCCTTCAATTGTTTAGGTACTATTAGTAGCTGCACGGGATTAAAGATGTTGGGTGTTTTGTAAGATTCTGCTTGCTCCACCCCTGCCCCCTAAAAAAGCACTTTTTTAGCAGCAAACTTATACTCATGCGTGTATTTAAAAATCTCTTTTTGTTTATTGTCTTATAGACTACATCCATGTCTTTTATACTCAATGGAAACGAGCGCTGGCAATTTAACACCAACTAATAATCTACAAAACCGAAATCGAATCACATCACCTATGCAACAGACTATTAATAAAGTTCACCGATCTGGCAAAAATGCAGCCCTAACACTACATGTCTTGGCGTTACTTTTTAGAGAGCTATGTGGAGGTGATACGATGCACGCTGGCGGCCCAAACGCTGAATATACCGTCCAGAAGCGACCCATCTAAGAGATGAATATGACCTGGCTGGTCCACTGGTCTGCTCTGGACGTATTCTCAGCTATGAACTGACAGTAGAATTCGTTAACTCTCTATTTAAATTTTATTAGAGTTGAGAATATGTTGGAAAGATGTTTCTTTTTAACCAAAAGTGGCCTTAAATATTGACGCAGTTCCTAATAATTACCCTGTATACAGGGTGTTTCAGATTTAAACGGATACTGCTTAATGAGAAGTAGTGTACACTTAGCTGGGTTTAAAACACTTCCATACTTAGCCTTTATTCTCACTCTTTTCTGAGGTATAGGGTGTTTCATGATGTTTTCGCCAAAAGTAAAGTCGGCCATTTTGTTTGAATGGCTAGAGATATTTTAATAAAATTTTGTACAAAAGTTACAATTTCTTGGATTAATCAAAGCCATAATTTAATTTTTAAAAATTCCAGGACCGGACTCTCTTTTTTTATATTGCTCCTTTTAGTACGTGGATCAATAAATAAAATAATGTTATAATATTTAATGACAACATCTTGATTTTCTTACAGTAAATTTTTATAATGGCGACTGCAATATTATAAATCACTATTTACAAAATTGAAATCAAATATTTTACTCTGTATTTTTAAAACTCTTACACAAATTAGGTACCACCTTCCTTTATTTTTAACTACTGCAGTTTACAATAAGAAATTAAATATATACACAGGACCGGGCTCACTTTATTTGATAAAATAACAGAACAAACGAACAGAAACAAATAACTAATTAAAACTAAAGCAGATTTTCAAAATAAAAACCGTGAACGTGAATACACCTCTGCGGACGTTTTAACAGGTTTTTCACTGATTTATCAATTATTTCCGGTTTATTTCTATTGTTGCATACATTATTAATGTTTTCCAATAACGGTGCTCGGGTATTCATTTCTTCGTTGTACACTGATTTAAGGTAGCCTCATACATACAAATTCAGAGGTGTTAGATCTGGAGATCTTGGTGGCCAATTGACGGGGCGCCTCGACCTATTTATCTAGATATTGTCCTTCTATGAGCCAAAGTCTATCTACCAAAAGATAAGCAGGGTACCTCCGTGTTCAAGTCGCTGTACTTTTTGTACATGAAATGGATGCAAATTTTCTTTTTTTATAGTTTTATATACTCTTGTTATCGGTACTGTTATTTATTACTAACTCTTCTTAAACTGATAGAAGGATTATTTCGAGCTATCTGTAGTCGAAGATTATTTCTCGGAGCGGGATCATGTTTAACTATAGTTGGAAACTTTCCATGTTGCTTACTGAATTCGAAGTTCTATTACTTTATTAAATAAAGTGAGCCCGGTCCTGTGTAGATGTTCAATTTCCTAATCAAAAACACTGTAGTTAAAAAAAATGAAGATGGTACCCAATTTGTGTAGAGTTTTAAAAGTACAAAGGTAAATATTTGATTTTATTATTGTAAATACTGATTTATAATATTGTAGTCGCCGTTATACAAATTTATTGTAAGAAAATTAAGGTGGTGCTATTAAATATTACATTATTTTATTTATTGATCCACGTACTATTTAAATGTGCAGTAAAATTTATTAAAATCCGATATACAGGGTGATATTCTCCCTAAGAAGAGCAATACAAAATTTTATCAAAATATCTCTAGCCGTTCAAACAAAATGGCCGATTTTAGTTTTGGCAAAAAATCATAAAAACATGAGTAAGATTAAAGGCTAATGGGGGTGTTTTGAACTCAGTATACTCTACCTCCCATTAAGCTGTGTCCGTTTAAATCTGAAACTCCCTGTGTAAACTTAAATAAATATTATGGTATTAAAAAAGACGAAACTTGAGATTGTTTTAACGAAATTTAATTTTTATAGCGCATGTAGAATTTACGTACAAACAATGGGAATAAGAGTATTCAGATATATTATAGACTTCATCCTGTACTTTGTAAGGATGGCCAAGGAAACGTAAGCAGTAGAAAATGAATGTTAAATGTTTAGTTGTTTCTTTAACACCGCTTAAAAGCAAAAAACGCTTTTGTAGAAAGTCCAGCACCTAATAGATAAATTTCACGTTTAGCAAGTAGTAAAATAAATATTTATGACTTGTTTTTCATTCAATAAATCGTAAACATAAATTGTTTTATGTTTACGATCTTTTTATAACATTTATATGTTTACAGAGGTGCTTTAGGTACCTTATTATTTTTTATCGCAGTGATTTTTTTTTAAACATTTAGAGAAAATAATATTTATTTCATTAATTTGAAATTTTTTTTTTGTTAAGTTGTTGTTTGTTCGCAGTATTGAACGATGAAGAATAACTCAAATCTTTACAAAAATAATTTCTTCTTTTTTGTTTAGCATTCGTCAAGAACCGCCTGCTGAAGAACCCGAAGATAATGTTTGGGGTTTTAATCTCTTTTCTACGAAACCTAAGGAACCGCCAAAGAAGGAACTAACAGCAACTGAGATAGAAAATATGGTACTAAAGGCCGAGAAGGAAGCTTTGGTATGTTATTTTTTATTATTGACAATAAAATAATGATTAAATTTAGAGATAGGACATTAAAAAGATTCAATACAACAGAAGATCTTACTCATTGAAGGTGTCACAAAACTATAAAAAAACAAGTGAATTGTGCAATTAAGATGGAATTTCAGTTAAGACAAAAAAGTAATACATGGAAAAAGCTCCTATTCCCAACGAAATAAAAATTCTTCAAACCACAACCATCGTTTTATTAACGACATTAGTAGCCTAGACATTCCAGATTAGGCTGGTCGGAAAAATGCAAAAAACATTTTTTTTTTTGATATCTCGGTTGGTATAGTAAAAAAAAAATTGTAAAATGGATGAATAACTGAGCTGATTTTTTTTTATATTTTTAAAAAATGTTTTCGCCACGCCCCTGAATGAAGTAAATAGTTATTTTCCTAACAAGTGCGGAAAGTGTTACTTTCCCGCACGCGACTGCAGTTGGCCCGAACGACGCGAAGCGGAGTTCGGGCAAGCGGTCAAGTGCGGGAAAGATACTTTACGCATGAGTTAGGAACATTATTTTTTCTACGATCGTATCTACAAAAAAGTAGGAAAAATTATTTTTGGAAAATTATTTTATTTCAACATATACAAATTTTTAAATAAAAACAACTAATTATTATGGATATTAATGTTAAATACACAATTTGTAGCATTTTGTAAATTATGTAAAATTGCCGATACAGAGGAATTAGTTGGTGTTAATTGGCTGTTAATAGTCGTAACGCTCGTAGATTGAAAATATGACGTGGACGGGAGTGACATCGGTTGCAGGTCGCATGAAGGTGAAAATTACGGTGGCAGCAAAGGTTGCAAGTCATTTCTATTTGAAAAAATTTTATTCGAAATGTTTTTCTTCTGTGTTTCGGAGTCCTCCAAATAGCCTTCAGCGATAGTAGTGGACTTCCAGCCACCGAGACGTTTTATATTGGTTATCGCTTCACCTGAGTCTGCTAGGAATGTTGCTGAAGAACGTCTAAAACTGTGTCCTGTATATCGTTCAGGATTAGGTAGACGCAAATATGCAGCAATCTCTGTTGGCATCTTACCAAAGGTGTTTACGCCAACGCACTGAATTGAGCATTTTCCTTTCTTATAATTAATAAAAAAAGCGGCGATGCGGAGTGGTAGGTGGTCGTAAACCTGCGTACTTTCTGTACAGCTTCAGAAAGTTTCCATTATTTATTTCTTCACATAGAACAAATGATCTTGAAGAATGATTTTTGGAATCGGAAATTTTCACAACTATCAGATTGCCTTTATCTTGTATATCATCGAGAGTGATATTTACAAGCTCCGCTCTGCGGAGAGCACCAGCTAAAGAAAAAATGGTACTCACTTTAATCATAAAGTATACCTCCTCAGGGGCTAACATAAACCTGGATATATCTTCTTTGGTTAAAACCTGCGCCTTCTGTGCTCGAAAACCAACATTTTTTTGTTTTAGAAATGACGTTAACTTATGGAACTGGCTTATATCCAAATTTTGTTTTATTTTTACTAAACTTTTCGTCATCGAATAGCGAGACCATAAAGTATTACATTTTAAAAACTTACTTAGGTGAGAAAAATACGCCAGAAACACCTCTTCTTTGTAGGTTTTTACCCCTTCCTGTTTACACCATGTGACAAAATGGTCGTATTGTTTTTCATATCTTCCTCGTGATTTGGCAGGTAACACCTCCAAATGTGCTTCATTTGCAGCTTTTAAAATGGCTTCGGGCACCTCTTCATCCGATGAATCCATTATTTCTTTAATTTATTTTAATTCAGTTGACGCTTCAACAAACAACTTTGACGTTTTTGTAACAATAACACGCCTTGGTTACCATATAGCAACCATATCAAGCCATACATGTCACAGCCTAGTCTGACTTTAAAAAATATACAGAAGGTATATAAAAATATCTCTATTATTCAAGTTTTCCAAAAAATTAAAATTATAACAAAAAGCAAGAAAAAAAGTAAATTTTATTAAATGGAATAGTTGGAAAATACTAAATTACCTATTCTAACAATAGTTATAACATCCGAGGTAAAAAAACTATACAATAGGTAAGGCCAAATATTTATAATTTTACTTTTCCGCACTAGTGCGGGAAAGTGATTTTTTCCCGCACTAGTGCGGGAAAGTGACTCTTTCAAAACTAAAATGCGTGCGGGAAAGTGGGTAAAAATACACGGTCGTAGAAAAAATTTTTTTACGTCACATTTTTGATATGATAAATATTATCTAACTTAAGACAAAAAGAGTTTTTTTTGGTTCCTTTTAATTTTTAACCACGCCACAGGAAAAAAATAAAATATACAACTTTTTGCTTAAAAAAATTATGTCCTATTTAAATCGAGCAACAACATTGTATGTCTTATCATCATTTAGTCAACCCACAACTCACCACGGGGAAATAGCTGCATGTCGAGTTGCGTCCTCCCTCCCACCCTTAAATGTAATCAATTATTTTATTTTTTCGCTTTTTTAGCATTGTAATACTCTTTCTTATTTTCGAACGAAGGTAAATTTTCTCTTGTCTCTATTCTAACTCTAATGAAACCGTCTCTAGTAGAGTATCCACAAACTTTGCCAGAACCTTCTGTTACAATTTTAATACATCGCTCAACGGGTTGGGTGTAACATGGTAATTTGCTAACATTAATAAAAGATCTGTTCTCGGTAGCTGCCAGCAAATCTTCACTTTTGATATCCATTGCTATTGGCGGCTCTGTGATGGAGAGTTCGTTCCAGTTAATTAACTCTGTATATTCTTCGGCGTTCCAATTTGTCGCAGGGATATTAGCACTTCTGCTGTTGGTTGATTTTTAGCCTTTAATATACGACGAATGCCAAGTTCCCTAATATGATATCTCTCATCGGCAATCATAGCTACTAATATATTTTCTGGGTGGGCAAAGTAAGCGTTAGTTGTAATTACTATCAATAATTATTTTTATTTGACTTATCAATGGTTTTCCATAAATGTACAGAGCCATACTCAATGAAAGATCTCGTTTTTTTATTAAACTACATAGGAGCATAATAATCTGGACCAATAACAGTAGGTTTTGAGAAGGACTGCGAGTTGCAATATAAAAGCGCAATATTCGGTTGGCTGTTGTCAACCATCGTGCATGGTTGATTTTTCCAGGATTTCTTTTGAATAAAGCTTTGGAACACAAACCATCTCCAAGAGCAGGGGCAGCTCGTGACCAAAATTTTGGGGGTTCACAGTAGCAGAATATAGATCCCGGTACAGATATAGGTAAAAAACTGTCAGTGTTTTAGAAAGGTATATTATAAACTTTCTAAAACACTGAAAGTTTTTTTCATACATCTGTACTAATACCTATATTCCGTCACTGTGAACCCTCCTACGAGTTGCCACTGTCCAATAGCACAACAAATCTCATATAAATATCGCTGATCTGTACTTATAAATCATTGTCATCAACTTCAGGTAATATTATATTAAGTGACTAAAACTCTTGTAAAAGTTTGGTTTCGTATGATGCCAGTAATAATTTAATTGGCCCTGAAAACGAGTTTGGTCCTTTCGTTTGTCCATCTAATTGTTTGAGCAGGTGACGTATCCCTACGTTGGCATGAAGCATACAAATTACCCATTGGAGTGGTTTTCCAAATTGAATTTTAATTCTTCTAATTACACCGGCTTTCCAGCCAGTGTTAAAGTTGGTGCTACTATCACAGCCAAATGCTTTAAGGTTTTCTGGATTTACGAAATTATCAAATAGGATATTTTTGGCGATGTTCGCAGCACTCACTGTTAGATTTATTGATAGGCGATTAACATATTTACTTCCCGGCTCTTCAATTAAGGCTACATGTTCTTCTTGGTTAATAATACGGCAGCTTTCAATTTGAATCAGTGTTTGATATTTTCTGCTATCAAAGTAAATAGCTCCAATATCTTTTCTTTCATTAGTAGCCGTTTTTTGTACTTGTTTTCTTTTTTTGTAATTCTCGGCGGATCTTATTTTTTTAACTGGGTTATCTAATAAAACAAGTCCGAAATCTTCCAAGGCAGCTGTTGCAATTTTGGCTACTATTCGGTTAAATGCACGTCATATCGACAATTTGGGCAAGATTTGGCAACAAAACTCTCAGTTGGTTGGATTTTTTTGATGTATTTTTTTTTTAGCTTTTGTAGCTTTTGTAGAGGATATGACCATTTAAAGTTTTGATCTTTATCCTCTTTATCTTCTTCACTAGATGCACTATCGTTTACATTTTCGGTAGATGAGCTAGAGTTAGACTTCTGACTACTTATCGAAGGAATTAAAAGTTTTAGGAGCATTTTTCCCTTTTTTTATTTTTTTCGGTAGGTACTTTATCAACCCCAGTTATTCGAATTTTTGTGTCGTTCCTTTGATCCTTTAAAAAGTATTGTTCTAACAAGGGCACTTTGTAGTTTTTCAAAGTTACAGGCATCGAAATTACTGCATTTGCAATTCAGATTATCCTGCTACATTAATTTTTAAAAATATTAATTCGTAAATCAAAAAATAAACGAGCTATGAGGGTAAGAGCAATGGACTTGACTGGTTTAACCAAATTTTTTTGATTTTTTAGAAGGAAAGAGAAAAAAAATTAAATTTTTATTTTCAAAATATAACTTTTGGTTAATTTACTGAATGAAATAAATAAATAGATAGTCGACAAACATTTATGTTAAATTGTCTGCTAGAATGGAGACATGGGGAGTCAAAGTTCACACCGCTTGTTTTGCGACAATTATTCGTGCATTTGAGCAGAGGAAATCTTGGTTTTGGGTTGTTTTTTTTATCTACTGTTTGGCTATTCATAGTTTGCGGCCTTATGAAATGGACAATATTAGTAAAAAGACACATATAATTAACTATAATTAACTGAAACAATCTGATTAATGCTTGATCAGAAAGTCTGAAAGGAACTTTTCTTCGAGGAAGATTATTGGCCACTTCTAATTCGTTTAGTAATAAGATATTTAAAAAATATCTATTTGATATCATACCTATCGGTCACGATCAATTTATGAAACAAAACGAAAACACTTTGGAATACAGAATTACAGAAACGTGTATTCAGTCAGACTTTCGCAAGCTCTTTGCATCTTCGTATTTGAATGCGAAGAGCAAAGATCCACTGGCTGCTAAGTGAGCACCCGCAATTGAAATTCGAACCCAGAAAAGCTACAACACGCATTTGAGCAAATACGAATTCGCATTTAGCAAATACTCATTCTCATTGATTAAAGCACCAGTCGAGAATAGGTGCCCAGGACTTGACCGGTTTATGCAAAGTATTAGAGCATAGGCAACCAATTATACACTGTAGATTCCACAACATTAAATGTTAGAGAGCTGCTTTATGCACTAGAAGATGCAGAATTTAAAACTGTGTAATAGTATAAACTCAAATGCCCAACAAATAGACTTGGCCAGTTTATGCATTGGACCCCTCAATTAGTACACTCTAAATTTTGCAAAAGGCTGTTCGGAAAATTTTGGATTATAACCGCTAAAAAAATATATTTACTATATTTTTAAGATTAATCAAAAGCTTTTAAAAACATAATCACTCTTTACTGTTAGCTTTATGCCTACTTGGATTAAACATAAATATTTGCTATTTCGGAAGCAATTTTTTATTAGTATATGTGTCAAGTTTTATAGTTACAATCTACTAATCCCATTTAAAAAAAGAGGTATCTTTCTAAATAAAAATAAAAAAAAGTTAATTTGTTGTCATAGTGTGGTGATAAAGTAATGTACAAAATTTATAATTGCATTATTTAATGTTTTCAAGCAAAACGCTCGGACAGGTCAATTTTAATATTATGGCATCAAATTTTTACTTATGACGTAATGCATGCTTGCACAATGACGTCATCATATGGTACCTTAAATAACATTTTTTTTTTTTGAAAAAATAACAAGTCAAACGCGCGGCAGTTGCAAAATTTCTCCTGACAAATTTTGTTATATTTGTGGAGAATTTATGGTGAAATCACAAGCCAGGCCATTTTCTAAAAATGTAAAAAAACCTACTTCAAATATGATGGTGTTTTAATTGAAGATCAAGACAAGCAGTGGGCTCCCCATATGTCCTGTGTTAGTTGTAGCGTGTCATTGGTGCAGTGAATAAAGGGGAAGAGAAAAAGTATGCCTTTTTCAGTTCCAATGGTATGGCGAGAACCAATTTATTTTTGCCTGACAAAGACCGAAGGTTATTCCAAAAAGGAAAAACACAAGATCGACTATCCAAATTTGTAGTCTGCCATATGACCTGTTCCTCCTAATGCAGATTTACCAGTGTTCAAAGTGAGTTAAATGATTTAGTACGCGATTTTGGGCTATAAAAGCAACAGTCCCGTCTTAAGGAATGGAACTTGTTAGCCAAAGAAATAAAAATTACGACTTTCAGAAAAATAAATGCTATGTTTTCTGTATTTTACAGTATGGAAAATTCGTTGTGTGCGTGTACTGATATCGATGGTATAATGCAGGAGCTTAATATTGAGTATTCTCCCAGTGAGTGGTGCTTATTTATAGACTCGTCTACATACAGTTTAAAAGCTGTGTTATTGCAAAATGGAAATTTAAAACCCTTATACCAGTTGCCCATTCAGTGACGATGAAAGAAATTTATGAAAATATGAGCACGATTTTGGATAAAATAAACTACAACAGGTATAAATGCCAGATATGTAGAGATTCAAAAGTTACAGGAATTTTAGTGGCACTTTAGGGAGGATTTACAAAATATTGCTGTTTTCTTGCAGTAATTAAGCATTGTGTAATCAAAATTTGGCCAGAAACGAGTGAGTTTAAACCGGGATCTTAAAATGTTAAGTTTACACCTCTTGTAGACCCCAAAAATATCCTTCTGCCTCCTCTTCACATTAAACTTGTGCTAATGAAAAACTTTGTGAATGCTACGAATAAAGACGGTGATGTATTCAAATACCTAAGACAAGTATTTCCCAAGTTAAGTGATGCCAAATTAAAGGAAGGCATTTTTATTGGACCACAAATCATAATGCTGGACAATGTTTATTTTACAGAGAAGCTTACCAGGCAGGAACTCAGAACATGGAACTCATTTGTAAGTGTAGTAAGAGGATTTTTGGGCAACAATATGGATGCAAACTACCAACAGTTAATTAATGAACTTTTAGATTCCTACAAATCGCTTAGTGCCCGAATGTCATTAAAAATTAACTTCATTCATTCCCATCTGTCATTTTTTCCTAAAAATTTGGGAGTTGTCAGTAACGAGCAGGGTGAAAGGTTCCACCAAGATATCAGGACAATGGTCATTCACTATCAAGGACGATGGGATCCAGCTATGATGGGCGATTACACTTGAATTTTGAAGAGAGAAGACATGACCCCTCATAAAAGGAAAAAATAGAATGTTATTAGTGTTTTAAGTTAATGTTTTCAAAGTTTGTATTTTTCTTAGATGTAAAGTTTGTTAGTAGGCGTAAAAACTATAAATATAGTCGATATACACGCTTAAAAAAAATTCTCAAATAGGTTTTTCAATAGTTCTTAAGTATTGTAACATTAAATGTGGTTCTATAAATGTAACAAGAAAACCTTACGTTTTACGACTTCTTTTTTCTTATGTTCCTTTTTGGCTAGGTCTATTCTACCACCATATGCTATTCAGCTTTGTGTTACAATAAAAATATATTTTTTTTGTCTGCCAGTGTATCATTATCACGTCTGTACACTTTCGCCCGATTTACAAATAGTAAATTTTACTTCACATTAGTGTAAAAGACGCATTTAGCAAGTTTTTTAAAAGCAAATTCTCTTTATCGTTAACAAAAAATGCCACTTTCAACTACGCGGGAAAGAATAAAAATTTAAAAAATAGTTGGATATGGTGATAAGTTAAGAACACATCAGGAAGCTTGTGAATTATTCAACCCAGCACACCCTGATAGTCCGCCTGTTGTTAGATCTACAGTAAGTAAATTGGTTACTAAATTTACAGAAACGGAATCCGTCCATAATTTGCCTCGGCAAGGTCGGTCTCCAGTAAACGATGAAACCAGAATAAATGTGTTACTCGAAGCTGAAGAAAATCCTTACCATTCTGCAAGGCTGCTAGCCCTAAATATTAATGTGTACCACTCTTTTGTCGTGAGGTTGTTCAAGAAAGAGAACTATCATTCTTACAAGGTTCAGTTGATTCACGAATTAAACGAGGATAATCTAGACCGCCGCCTGCAGTTTTGCAAAGAAGTAATGTTACGCTGCAATGTAGCCTCCAATTTTTTAAATATTATCCTCTTTTTGCCTGAATGGGACATTACATCGTCATAATTGCAGGTATTGGTTAAGAGAAAATCCTCACTATACTCAAGACTTTCACAGTCAACGCCAAGAAAAATTAAATGTTTGGATTGGAATAATCTGACGGCGATTAACAATGCCTTTTTTAAAGGAAACCTTACAGCAGCACGTTATTTGGCCTTTTTGCGGTTTGATTTAGTTCCAGCTTTGTCAGTTATGTTTCCAAATGATCACGAAGCAAATGTACCCCATCAGAATATTTGGTTTCAACAAGATGGGGCGCCTTCCCACTTTGGAATAACCGTTCGTCAATATCTTGACGTCACATTTCCCGGAAGGTGGATAGGACGTCGAGAAGCAATTGAGTAGCTGCCGCGTTCCCCAGACCTGACCACCTTGGATTTTTTTATTTAAAACCAAAGGTGTATTTTAGTAGGCCAAATAATTTAGATGAGCTACGGCAAAGAATTCGCGCTGAAGTTGAGCACATTACACCTATGTACTTGAGCGAAGTGTACAAAGTGTTTACACTCGTATTAGTCAGTGCCAAATGGTTGAAGCGAAGCAGTTTGAACATTTATACAAAATTTTGTTTGTTTTTGGGGTATTATTAGTTCGGTAAGTTGTTATTTTTTAGAAAAAAATTGTTATTTAAGGTACTAATTTTTTACACCATCATTTAAGTAATTGGACCGTCTATTAAAAACAGCAAAAAAATAGGGTTGTCATTTAAAAAACCAATGATGACGTCATTGTGCAAAAATACATGACGTCATAAGTAAAAATTTTATGCCATAAGGTAGTTAATTAATTATTAAAATTGACATGTTCGTGCGTTTTTCTTGAAAATATTAAATATTGCAATTATGAATTTTGTTCCATACTTTATCACCACACTGTATTATACATATATTACTTTAAAACCAGACACCTAATAAATTACACTTCCATCGATAAATAATTAGATAGGATTATTAATGATAATTCTAATGACAATATTAAAACACGAGGTCAAGAACATTACCTAAAATGGAATCATTAGTAAGTAGAATATATATTAGGTTACCCGGAAATGTGATCCAAAATGCATAGAAGTTAATTCAGTGTTATAAATTGATGAACGTACAGTATAAATTAATCTTGTTTTGGAAATTCGTAAACTGGTTTTTAAATTTGATTATTTTAAGGTCAACACCTGCAATTTTATAACGTTTTTGGTATTTTTTTTTTGTAATTCAGATATTTAGTTCTTACTAATTTTGTTAATCCGTTTGGTTCATGTTGTAATTAACTTTTTTTTTTTTTGACTACAGGCAATATGAATGAAAAAATGTCCTAAAATCAACCATTTAAAAAAATAGTGTTGTAGAAAAGAAAGTTTTTAATAAATATCTTAAAAATTATAATCGCTCTTATCTTTGTAATTAATTGAGAAGTGGAAATAAATTTTTATTTTGATTGAAAGCTTGGAGTAAGTAGGTACTTTGCTATAATGGACTCTGACATCAAGACTTAAACTTTTTTTTTTTATTAATAGATATTTAATCGAAATGTATTTTAATTAAAAATAAGAATGGATCACCTTTAAGTCTTTCTAAATATTAGAGTTTAAAAAATTAGGCTGCTCATTATTAATTATTGAAATAACGTATTTAATTTTTTTTTATTTGAAAGCTTGACATAAGTACTTTCTTATAATAAATTCAATAATTCTTTGATGTCATGGCTTACTTCCACTTCTTCCAGAATTAACAAACAATACAAATTTATTCCAAATCTTTAGATAGTAACCCGTAATTTTTATTTAAAAATTAATTTTGTGGGTAGTTTGGGATAAAAGGTGTGTCTCAGTATTCAAGGAACTGTCAACGCTGTACGAATTACTTTGCACCAAGATTATCCAATATCTTATCAGCCTACATTAGGGATATTAATAAACTCTCACGTTACAAATATTTTCTTTTAAAAAACTTGATGTCAAGTAATAACAGATATATTTTTAATGACCTAATTTATTTAAGATACCTAAAATAATTTAAGTTTAACAAATTTTCCACTTAAACGATTTAAAAACAAAAAAAACGAAAAAACAAAAAACAAAAAACAAAAACAAAAAAAAACAAAAAAAAAACAAAAACAAAAAAAAAAAAAAACAACAAAAAAAACCAAAAAAACAAAAAAAAAACCAAAAAAACAACAAAAAAAACCAAAAAAAACAAAAAAAAAAAAAAAAACCAAAAAAAAACAAAAAAAAAATATGTATGATCCGATCATAAATACCGAATATATCTAAGTCTCCATAATCCGCCACCTGATGTTCCAACCCATATACTTTTTATTTTATTACTTGTCTTAATTCTTGTTTTATTACTTTTTATAACTCGTTTTATTACTTGTTTTATTACTTGTAATACTTGTTTTATTGCTTGTTTTATTAGTTGTTCTATTACTGGTTTTTTTACTTGTTTTTTACTTGTTTTTTTACTTGATTTTTTACTTGTTTTTTTACTTGATTTTTTACTTGTTTTTTCACTTGTTTTTTTACTTGTTTTTTTTACTTGTTTTATTACTAGTTTTATTACTAGTTTTATTACTAGTTTTATTACTAGTTTTATTACTTGTTTTATCACTTCTTTAATTATCTATTTATCATTTTGATTATTCATTTCTTATTATGTCGAACTTTAAATGTTTCAAAATAAACTAGCTCGCATGCAGGCAATACAATGCCTTAGCGATTCACCAACGTTTACATTCAAATTTATACTGTGTTTGTACTTACTTATTTTAATCAAAATAGGTTTTTCCAATATCTCAATAATTCATAAAGAAGAGTTGAGTTTTCAGAGGTTTGCCATTAATAAAAATTCATAGATATACGCCACTGGTGTATTTTGGGTCAGTACCAATAGGAACACTGAAGCTTATAAAGACTTTTTAAAGGTTATTCGTTCCCATTTATCACACTTAGTCATAGAGAATGGTCAAATATCTTCATCCATATTGAATCTTTTGTCCCTCAAAGCACTGTTTTGGGCCGACTTTTGTTTCTGATATATACAGTAAATAATTGCACTATACATTTTTCTGATGACACTTTAATTTTTCGAGATTTTTATTTTCGTACCTTAAATCTTATAAAATAAATATTATTTAGCGCCTAATCTATATATTATTGTATCAAAGTCTAAATTATTATTAATAAAAAAATAAAAAAAAATAATATGTAAGTCAGATTTAAGTATGCCTGGAGAAATAATCCGTATGTAATTGAAACAAAAAACCTAGACCATTCCTTCTATCTATCTGAATTAGGGCGTGGTTTAAAGCCCACTTGTACTGAAGCTCTAGGCTTATTGTACCCTTCACAGATTCTATCCCATCAGATTAATTTTCTTGATGAATTCAAAAATATGTCTGATGGGCGCTTTCGCGATTTCTTCAGGTTCCGGATATTGAACCCCGAAGTACCATTCCCGTTCCCATTTAAGGTTCCGGCAGTAGCAAAGTATGTGAATAGGAGTTTCGTCCTCCTCTTCACATATTCTACATAGGAAGTCATCAGATATACCTAAGAGATTTAAGTGTCTTCTAAGGCCGCAGTATCCCGTAAGGAGTCCTATTACGGCCTTGAGTTCGCTTCTGCTAAGGTTTAGCAGTTGATGTTGTCTGCTCGTGGATGGCCCCTCTAAGAATCTTTTGGACTCTCTAAGTCCAGGAAGTTCCATCCAGAGCCTATGATGTTGTCTTTTTATTTGTTCCTTTAACACCCATTCAACATGTTGGTATGAGATACCACACGTGGGTTCTGGTCCAATTTTTTTTCGCTCCCTTACTTGCTAGGAGGTCTGCTTTCTCATTTCCAAACACTCCCTCATGTCTTGGCACCCATTCAAGGGTGACCTTGTTATGTTCTGCCAGGGCCTAGAGGGACTGTTGGCAATCAAATATTGATTTAGATTGTACTTCTACCCTTTTCAGTGCTTTAAGGGCTGCCTGACTGTCTGTCATGATAACGATCCTCTTATCTCTAAGAGAGTCATTTAGCATGATTTTGGCACAGGCATTTATTGCTGTTACTTTAGCCTGGAAAACTGTTGTCAGTGACCTCAGGTCCAAACTAATTGTCCTCCCTGAGTTCACATGGTAGATCCCAGCTCCTGTGATGTTTATCATTTTTGAACCGTCTTTATATGAGATAGACCATTCCTTAGATGAATCCTTAAGATTTGATGAACATGGTAAATTACAGGTTGATTCTTAGAGATAAATCTTCAAAAGAGTAACGTTATTAAAGCTTATTCATATGTAAACTTACTTATGGTACTCTTATGTACTACACGGGTGTGTCTGTTCTTCTCTTTTTTTTTTGCTTTCCTTGTTCTGCGGTCTGTGCTTAATGGATTTTTGTTTTCGCTTCTTCCAGTATCAAGCAATGATCAAGGTAGCGAATAAACCACCTCACCGTTCTCCCACTTAGTCCTTTCCTCAATAGGTCATCCCTTGCATATGGTTGTCCTAGCTTAAGTAGAGGAGGTTCTGGTCCTTTTTGCCAAAGAGCAGGATACATGCCACCCTCAGCCGGTGATTTGAAAGGGGATAAATATATTTATCATCCATTTCATTGCAGTTGGAAAGACAACTTCTGCCACATAGTTTTAGTCATCTTTCTTGGGTCGTGTTATAGATTTTCCTAGAAGGAAGGAGTTTAACTTACCTGTCCTACAGAATTCGACTGCTTGGCAACTCTTTCTGTAAAATAATCTTTAAAGTTGCCTTGGTAGAGTCCGTATAGGTGTCATCGGGTTTTTCTCTCGAGCCGTTTTCTTCCTCGGATCTTTGGCGATAATCTTGTGAAGTCTGGTACTTTAAGTTAAATTTGATAAAGTTTCTCCACGATTCTCGTTTGGCCTTTCTGATAACCATGCTGTACTCTGTAAGGATGCTTCCCATGCCCGGCTACCCAAATATTTACCGCGATCGGCCCGTAAGGATGCCTCCCATGGCTGGAAAGCCAAATATGGACCATATGCGGTTTCTACTTTTAAAGTACGTTAAATGATATTTTCCTCTTGGCTCAGAAGCAACTCCGACAACGGCAATCCGAGTACTTGGCTTCCCGTACATGTCGGTCTCAGGCCGAGCGAATGCAGACTATTTGTGGTTTACTGGGTAGCTTGATGTCAAACTTCTTTTAGTTTTTAGTCGATATCTGCTCCACCATTGAAATTCGGTTAGGTCTTTTCCTTTCTTTAGTGGGCGTAATCCTGATAGGCAGTCATAAGGGCATTTTGAATATGATTACTTACCACTTCAATTTCTGCGCTTTTCTTAATGGTTTAAATTACGTTTTTCAGCACCCACTGAAGGGACTTTTCGTATCTACTTCAGTTTATGCGTTTTGGGTCACAAAATTGAAGAGTGGGTACCCGATTCATCCTCATGTCAAATCTGATATGTCTGTGGTCAGAGAATAAAAGTCCAATGGATACCCTCCAATTAACAATTTTAGCACGCATAAACTGAGTAATGATTGTTATGTCTTTTACGGAGTGGTCCCACATGAGAGATTGAAGAAGTTCTATTGTTTTTAGTAACAGGCTCCATTCCATCAGATTTGGGGGCAGTGTGTTCTCGTCGTTTTGGTTTTCTAAACTTGTGAATTTCCATATAAGTCCTATTAGTAGCTAGGAAAGAAGAAATCGACCAACGCACAGCCCTGTATGCGATGGTAAGGCTAGATACCAAAGGTTGTCATCCGGTGCCTTCAGAAATCATCATACAAATTATACAAATCATATGCATTAAAACCTAACATAATTACATGGAAACCTACATATGCTTTCTGATTTCAAATCAATAAAGTAATATCATAATTTCGGGGTGGGTTTAATAATCTAAAATATGATATAAACTTTATTACAAATATAAGGATAGGCTTATTTCTTTGATTTCTTCCTCTGCCTGTATATACCGTCTTTGTCTGTATCTGCCGTCTATACCTGTGGGCTTGTCGCTATTGTCTTTGCCTGTCTGTGCCGTTTCTACCCTCTGCCATCTCTACCTATCTTTTTGTGTCTACGTCTCCACCTATCTTCTTGTGTCTACCATCTTTGCCTGCCTGCTTTTGTCTACCGTCTTTGCCTATCTCTGCCGTCTTTGTTTGTCTCTGCCATCTTTGCCTGTCTCTGCCGTCTCTACATGTCTGCTATCTACCTTTCTTTGCTATCTTGGCCTTGCGGCATCCCCTTTTCTCTTGTTTAAATATAACTTTCCTCTCACCTTTTTTGATAATGTTCTTTATTTAAATCCAACAGTTCATTTCTTCAATTTATACATTCCATCTGTATGTTCTAGCTTTAATTCGACATTCCATATATCCCCCTTCCTCCTTCTGACATCTTTATTCTCGCCGACAATTATTTTCTTTTTCATCAATGATGTCCATCAAACAAAAACATCCCTCCCAACTTACTATTACATTAATAAAATTTTCCATGCCCCATCCCGATATTGCTCTCTCTAATTTGAACTTTATGACGCTATCCTCCAGAAATTTCCATATCATTATGTAATATTACTGTACTATGTAGACAAAATATCTATCTACTCAATCGAATTGGTCTTCAAAAGACAACAAGAAATTCGAATGTCAAGTGTAACGTTTTTTACGCTTAATTGCACCGATTTGAATCAAATCGGAATACTTAATGGCTTTTACTTTCACCTGTAATTTTACTTTTTTAACTCTACTAAAAAATTAAATAACTGTTTCATTGTCGTTTTAAAATGCAAAAATAAATTAAGTAGTTTATTAAAAGGGAAAAGTTTTTAAAAGGGGAGAAAAAAAAATTCTATAGATTAAATTATTTTATAAAAAATCTTAAATGTAGAGTAGAGATTCGCTATATCAGGAGTAGAAAATGAAGTGAGTACGTATTTATTATTAAAATGCTTAACGTGTTAAAATCACAATTTTAAAACTATTGACGCTGTCTTCAACAACTAAAATTATTTGACACAAACAGATCTATTGTTCATTTAAATTAATGGTTTATAAGAAACTGCAAACAGTTTAGTTGATACAAACATAAGTATTACTTACATAACTAAAAACAGTCTTACATAAAGTTGGCGAATTTTAAAACGAAAACAAAACACCGAAAAAAGTATTAAAAATATTTTTGTTACTGTTGATGGCCTTGATGGCTTTGCCGTTGTTCTTCTGCTTTTCTGCGGACTTCTTGACATTCTTCGCATTGCAGTGCTTGTCCAACATGATTGTGTTCATGGTGCAATGAACACAATAATTTATCCACAATAATTTATCCACTTTGTTCATCACATTTTCCTTAATATCATATGTTTTATCTAAAGCTGGTTGTACTAAGGGTTCTACAATACCCCTAGTTCTTTTCACAGCTAATTCTGTTGCAGACTTTGCTCTCTGATAAGAAGGCCGTTTTAATAGCCAGGCTCTGTGTATGCCTTAGCCGATTCCGAGTAAGCCTTAGCCGGTTACATAGCAGGAGTGATGGTGCTTGAGACATAGCTGTAGGTAGAGTTGTAGATCTCTCCAGCTGGCAGTTTAACAGCAGGAACTTTATTTTCGACGTAATCTAATCCTGTACACAAAACGAAGTCGACTTTCTTAAAAGGACCTTCAAGATATTGAATTATTGGCGTCGCAATAGGTCTGCCCACTTGTACGGTCATGTTCATGGTATTTTCAGCTGTAGATAGGGTCCATTGCGTAATAAGATTGTAATCTTTTACTTTTTCGTAAATACTTTTAGCTGTTTTGATTGTAGAATCAACAACTAGCAATTTGGAAAATCTGTTGACGGATTCCATAAAAATGAGTCTGGATGGAACGTTTTGATTAATTTGATCGGCAGACATTTTTACAAATTAAAAACAAACACCTCTTTTGGACACAAATTTAAAACTTCTATTTATTTATGTTTATTTTAAAATAAGATTGTTTTTAAATAAACTATTTATTATTTTTCCAGATAAAATCCCGTCTACAAAAGGAACGCGAAAGGATCCACGAAGAAAATCTAAAACTCCAAAATCAGCTAAACAACGCGCTGAAGATTCAACAGAAACTCAAACACCACGCGGTGATGGTCAGTCACAAATTAAAACCAGGCAAATACCATAATAAACACCATCATTTCCCTCCACCGCACGTGCCCCCGCTCACGCCGCTAATGCCCCCGCCAATATCTCGGCCTTCAAAGTTCGAGGAGCCCCCTAAGTATTTCAGCGAATCACCACATTTGCAATACGGTGAAGCTGCAGCTCCAGTTGCTACGCAACAAGAGATTGGACAATCTGGACCCTTCGCTGAGCCACCATCAAACCATGTGGATAGCTCATCGCAGAGTGAGGAGTTGCCTCCAGGGGTAATTGGTGGTGGATTGCCGGCGAGTACAGTGGATGCTGTTAAACGTGAGTTGAGTTTATTATACAGGGGTAATAAATACATGAAGATGTTAAAGACTCTTCTTGAATGTACCATAATGTTATTTTGGAAAAATACCAATATTTCAGATGATAATTATAGTTCAAATAAAACAAACACCATTAAAGATGATGACCTATTTTTTTTTCAGCAGAGCTATATCCATTATAGATGAACAGCAGGTATTTACTGAACAGTGTGGGAGTCATATATATTATTTCGATATCCACTAAAAACGCGTATTGTTGTTTAGAGATGCCAAAACTATCCTATGATACGGTCGGCGAAACTTGAAAACTGTGTAACTCCATTTTGATAAATTTTATATGAGAGACAAAAAAACATTTTTTTAAACTGGTTACGCCGATTTTTGTTAAATTTGGAAAATAGGCACTATTTGGGTTAACTACTCATACCTAAAACTCTACGAGTCTTTTGTAGGTGTTTTAAATATTTTAATATACTTACACAAATTACCAAATCTTTTTGGAAATTTATTTTGGAGTTACCAGAATTGCTGTAAGTTTTGTAGGCGGATGCAGTGAGTTTTTATAAAAAAAAATAGATAACAAAATGGTAATATTTATTAAATCAAAAGTGAATAAAACTTGACGACTCAAAAGATGACGAGCTGTTCATTCATAAGTAATGTTTTCATAAAAAGCATTGTAATCATCTTCTAAGCCCATTTTCAACTGTTGCAGGTGATTAAACTTTCCTTTTCTAATTTTTCTTCGTGTTGTGTGCAAATTGGGTAACTCCTTACTCTTTGGAGCGTTGTGCCATGCGTTCATCTTCGAATTCAGTGGCTGCCATTCCTCAGAGTGTCGAAGTCTGACATCTATGCGTCAACTGGAGTTTTATCTTATTTGTTTCAGATCTGTAACAACAGGGTCACTAGTTTTACGTCCTGGTCTGATTGAGTTGTAGAACTTCACATTATTAAAATAAAAAAAAAAATTAAATGAACAATATTTTACAAAATAGAATCTTAGATTAAGACGTGCTTTTCTGCAATATTGGACATAGTCAGCAAGAACGTTGATATATTAATTTCGCAAACGACGTTCTATGACTGAATGCATGGAATCAGCCTCAATTTGGGTATGTCCTTTGTGGAGATTTTTTTGTAAAATCACATTACGTTTGATTGCAATATTCAAAAGTGCATTGGAAAACACATTGTTTCTATTCTGGGCTAGGTAGCCATCACTTCAAATTATAATTTTAGCTAAACTTTTATTAAGTTTTGGTAAAATCAGGGTTTCAATAAAATAAGTAAATATACTAGAAAACTCGTTTGCGACTAGAGAACCCTCAACTTCTCTTCATAAAAAGCAAAAGACTTTATTTGACTTTATATCATAAAGGGTATAAATGTATAAATGTACAAAAAATCTAGTGTCAGGACTACATCATTCTCAGAGTTTATCCGTGCCTTTTTCGCTACTAGCCTCCTCCTTTAAGACCAAATTTTCTTGGTATGTTTCATCAAATATATTTTTAGTTTTATAGCCCAAGCAGATATCGCACTGGTCTTTTTTGGGTCTGTATTGAAATAAATCCATTTCATTGAATACTGAAGGAAATGATGTAATACTAACAGCTTGTGCATTCCAGTTATTTTTATAGAAACAAAATATTTCTCTTCTGTTTTGCCATGAGGGCTCCAAATATAATTTACTAGTGGAAGCGCTACAATAATGTGACTCCATCTTAGAAAGGGACGTAAAAAAGATTTTTTAACTGGTTAATTTATTTTGTCTTTTAATTTTCTTTTTTCCTCGACGTTATCTTCAGTCATGCTATTGTTTTTATCTAACCGAAGCAATATAACATTTTCAGATATCCTTAAACTTCTTGTAAACATCTTTTTGCATACTCTCTAAGTTTTTAAAGTGTTACATTTCAAGTACTACTTATATGAATAATTTCTTCTACTATTATCGGTTGTACTTCGTTGCCTTTTCACATGTTGTATGGAAATGAGACCTAGCGCATATTGCTTCTTTTCCAAAACTTATCAGATATTTCTTCACGATATCTCTGTATGACTTTGGAACATTTTAAAACTGAGTTTGCTTCACCCAATTTGCACAAACATCCATTTATCATTTCTTTTCAAGGTTTTTTTAATATTATAGTTCCACTTATTGTTTACCTCTTTTTTGCTCTGGTAAGCCCTACCAAATTCCCTGTTCTTTTTATTTTGCATCTTCCTTTAGATAAATACGTCTTTTTTTTCTGGGTGTTCCTTCATTGTTTTTTTACACGTCTTCCAGAGTGCCAGTTTCATTTCTAATTTGTTCTCTTACCTCTCTAGGATTCTAATTTTCAGAAGGTTCATCATTAGTACTTTCAGAATGCCTCTTAGGTACGTATTCATTAGATTGATCCATGACAGTATCATTCTCATAATCTACGGCTTGTGTTAATATTTGGTTTTCCTGAAAACTGCCAATTTTTTCTTAAGTTTCGATTGCCTTATTTTCAGTCTCTATCTTCAAAATATCCCGTTCTTTGCTTGTCATTTCTATCTTCACTCTCTAGACCTGTTTTACCTACTGTTTCCAGGCCAATTACCGCATTGTCACCCTCAATTACTACTTACTTATTACTAATAATAAAAGTAAGTATGTGACTGTGTAATATACCCTTACAAACCATTGAAAGTAAACACGTTGGTTATTTTAATTTTTTCGATAAACCAAAATTCATATCTTACACGGAAAATCCAGCTGCCTCAGAATTATCTAACCTTTGTAAGGAAGCATCTTCTAGCACAACGCACTCTTCAATGACCTTAGTGCTGTCTATATTATTACATTGATTATTTGTTTCATTCAAATTTAAAACCAAAGTATTTTCTTTCCCCTTGACATGATTGAAATCTACAGAAAAAAACGGATTAATTTATTGAACGTATTTGAAACAGAGTACACCGTAACAATATTGAGTTACACAGTTTTTATATTCGTAAAACATAAAAAATGTGTAACTACAGTGTGTTTTTCAAACAAATATTTACCTGGATTGAATTATGGGTTGGTTCTCATTTTTAGTTTTAAACTATTACCGATGCCCTTACCTTACACTTGTTTTGTGTAAAAAATTTACAGAAAATGCGACCTAAAGCGTAACATCAAACAGGCAGGTTAGAGTAACATGTGAACTAGATATTTTATTTACAAATAGCAGCTGACTGGAGTAAGGTAGATTTCTATTTCTAAAATTACATAAATCCCAATTTTTTGGGATATACACTAATTTTTACAGCTTTTGCTTTATGCTAATAGATGGCAATGAAATCCGAAATTCGACACACTTTATGGGTTTCGCCAACGATATGTAGCATGATGCATCTCTAGCGCCCTCTGTTGCACTACTTGATGTATATTTCTTTCTTTGTGCCGTTTTCTGTGTTTTTTAATTTCACTGTTATCATTATAATGCCCTTATTTCATTTTTCAGTTCTTGTTATATGGTATAGTTTCTGGGGTTATAGTTTCTGAGACTAAAGCAAGACCCAAGATATTTTGTAATTTAAGTCTCAGTGTATGCTATCTAGGATATTCAAACATTGTATGTTATAAACAATCTTCCTCGTAGCAGTACAGACAGGTTCTATCTTCTGTTATTTTGTTTTGAAAGTATATTTCTTGAAGGACCAATAGACTAAGAGGATCTGCTTTAGAAAGTAATTTTCCTGTGGGTGCATTTCATCTACTCTACTCTACTAATGGTATTGTCCCACCTAATGTGCCTTGTTCTCATTGATGGTATTTTTTCTTCCTCCTTGACCCTACTGTCAACCAACTGATCGTGTGTTATGAAGCTGTTTTATTTTCACTATCAGAATGTCACGGTGGATATTTCTGGTAATTATGCTGCAAGCTTACAGCTGAAACGATTCTATGTATAAGCCTATGCTGCTCTAAGGAGTATTTTTCTTTGTCTTCTCAAGACCATCTCTTTGTATCTTTTAAATTTAATTACTAAACCGCTGCATTAAGTGGTGTCGTTTTTAGAATATTTGGTCCTCCAGTATATGGTATTTGGTTGCCTTTTTAATATATTCGCTGAAACATATCTTAAAATCTATTCAAACTCTAAGGTGTTTGATTGCTTTAGATGAAGTCATTGTTGTATTGCTTGGTTAGAACATATTAACATATTTCCAAAGACTATTGCAGAAAGCTCCTCACTGAAGAAATTTTTGAGACTTTTTCGACTAAGAGTATGCCAATTACTAATAACGACCGTTTAACATAGCCCCTTCAACAATATTTAATTAGCAATAATATCATTACAAATTATTTCTAATTTTACAACAGATTACCTCAATCAGAAAAACAACCAGAGTCCCACAGTATACCCGGTGTACCAGCAAAACCAATTAGAACTAGAAAGCCATCCAACACAACACGCCAAAGTTTTCGTCACCCCTCAGTCAGATAATTTCGCCGTACAACAAAATCATCATCACGTGACAGTAGAATCGAAGGTAAAGAAACAACGAGTGCCATCTCAGTCCAACGTCATGTCCAAAAGGAAGTCTGACGTGTCCAGTCAGGAAGAACAATTTTATAAGGCAGCTGAAATAACGTATGATTCCTTCTATAGTCCAATTTTGGAGAAGATTGATGCTGTTTTGAACGAATTACAGTTTACTGAGGAACCTTGCAGGGAAAGACTGATTTGTAGTATGTACAAAAATCCTGTAAGGTTTAGTCCTCATAGTAATCTTGTTTCTGCTGAACTTAGTCGGTGAGTAGTAGTAGTAGTACTTAAGTTATTATTCTAAATAATTCAATAAATTTTCTTATTATTTTACTTAAAAATTGTATAATCGTGATTTTTGAGTTCTTCTTTTCAAAAGCAATGATTTTTTCAATGCCTATTATTAAAATTAAAAATTTTGGAAGATCGAAAAGATACTGAGATGTGTTCAATGGTTCCCCCATTATAAAATTTATTAATTTTTTTATCAACTTTTTGGTCAACTTTTTTGAAATTTTTTTTTTTGACTATCTTTTTTTTTTCGACTTGTAATTTTAATTGTCTCACCCTTGAATATTTTTTTAAAGAAATATCACAATATTTGGTAAATATCTCGGCATCTGTTTGAAGTAGGAAGGTGCGGTTTACGGCGTGGGATTTGTCTTTAAAAATATTGCGCTATCTTTAGTTTTGGAAAATCTAAAAGACACTGAGATGTGTCCTTTGAACATTTTTTTGTTATCTTGTTTATTAATTCATATTTTTTCGACTTTAAATTTTCAAGATGATTTTTTTTATTGACACTGAAATGTGCCCAATGGTTCCACCACTTTGAATATTTTTTAAAAGAAATATCACATATCATAAATTATGAAATCACGACCGTGCAGAGTTGTATAATCATCAGAATAGTAGAGGAATGTAGGAAACATGGAGAAACGATAATTAAAGTTGGCGATTCTTTACAGAAATTTGGTAACAAATGTGCTTTCAGCGACATATTAAATACTTTTGTGCAACTAATACTCAGTCGGTAATGTAGAAAGCTGCAATGCTATTTTAATTTGAAAATTGGCTTTTGAATTTACTTCGACACCATAAATGTTCTTTTATAACTTTTGTTCTCTAAGTTGAGATGTGTTTTTTTTTATTTGTAATCAATTAAACATTTATTTTTGTTTCACGTTAAACGATAGTAGATTAGGACTAATGTCGTTTTTATACAGGGTGTCCTAAATAAGGGTGATCGATTTTAAATGTAAATGCACAGCTTATTAATTGCTCTAAAGAGATGGGGTTTTCACTTATTGCTTTAGTTTATCCAAAAGTTATTTTTCAAGTTTGTTCATATTTTATCACATTACCACTAATGTTGGTCAACTTGAATGAAAAAAAATTGTATTATTTTAAATGGAACACCCTGTATATTTGGATGGCATTTAAAAGAGAGATTCATCTACTTTTTAAAAATGTATAGTTTGATATCTTTTCTTTTCTTAAAAACACAGATTTTCGAGTTTTTAAGTAACACTGCTGTTTTCTTTATTTAAGAACTGACATTAAATAAAATTAACAAAAAGAATTTGTTCAGTAACAAAACATAACATAAATTTAATATAGATTACGAAACAATTATTAATAATGAAGGATGTAAAAGATACAACAAATGTTGTATGTGTCTATTTATACCCTCCTCTTCAATACACATGCGTAATTGAAATTGAAATTGAAAAATAACCGAACATTACCATTTGGTCTATCTCTTTGAAATTCAATAAAAGTACATACATCTGTCTATTTCATAGGAGAGTAAAACACTCGTAGGCAGATTTATTTGAACATAATTATTTGATGCATAGTAAAATAAATCAACTCTTGCTATGACAAGTTGACAACAAAATCAACAAATTTGACAATTCATAAAAACAGAAGTAATTTAATTTACTGTCACTTACAAAATGATTTATTCAGTAACTGAAAAAGCTCATTCTGTGTAAATTTATGCAGAAACTAAATCTATCTCTCGAACAAGAAATATTCAGAAGAAAATTTGGTAAAAATCCCCCTTCTGTAAATATTATTAAAAAGTGGCATGTACAATTTAGCGAAACTGGTTGCATTACGCACCTAAAAAAATTAAGAAACGCTGATGCTCTTTTTGAAAAGTTGTTGTCTATTAATAAAGTGCTGCAAACTAACAGTTACAGAATTTCGATTAGAAGGATTGCTGGAATTTTAGACATTTCCAAAAGTGACTTGCAAAATTTTAAAACTGAATCCATATAAAATTCAGACCTACCAAAAATTGTACTAAGGGTATGCGAGACTTTACTAGATTTATTCAGGAATGAACCTAATACGTTATTAATCATGTCTGATAAAGCAACCTTTAACATTAGTGGAATGTGTAACAAACAAAATTGCAGAATATGGGGTTCTGAAAACCCCACTTCTTTTAACGAATTTGAAAGAGATAGTCTAAAAGTTAACGTTTGGTGTGGGTTGTCCCCTAGAAAAATCTATGATCCTTTTTTCTTTACGGAACTAACTGTGACAGGTACAAATTACACGGATATGTTGGAACAGTTTTTTTATCCACAATTAGTTCAAGATAGAATTAGATTCAAGTTGACCAATATTAATGGATCACCCTGTATTGATGTGATAAAATGTGAACAAAATTTAAAAAAACCTTTTGGATAAACGAAATCAATTAGTGAAAACCCCATCTCTTTAGAGCAATTAATAAGCTGTGCATTTACATTTAAAATCGATCACTCTTATTTGGAACACCCTGTATTATATTTTAAAAACTGGTTGTAGTAAGTTGATATAACACTTTATTACTAAAGTCAATACTAGGCTAATATAAGAAGATAAAAATATTAACAGGTGAAATTTTATACTTTTCTTGGTGTTTTTCGTTAAATATCTTCTGAATCATAATGTATACGATTTACAAACAATATACTTTTTAATATGATTTAATGTCTAATTTTATTAACATGCAATAATAAATAGATAACATTTTAATGAAAACAGCATATAGGGTCTTCCAACTTTTTAACTATCCCTGTGTATAATATTTTATTTAATTTAAACGAGGATCTAAATTCCATTTTAAGTATTTTATGACTTACCCTGTAATAAATATATATTTATCGGTTAAGTTCAACTGGAAACATAGTTTGATATTAGTAAAGCATTATTCCTAAAAAATATCTATAAAAATAATGCTTTTTTAAGAGGTGTGGCATTTTTAAAGCCTATGGAAGATAGAGTACTTCAAACTTTAGAAATTTAATCAATTTTACTGTATATAGTCCTTACTTGATTATTTACTAATTCAGTCTAGGTACCTATTTTTAATAATTTCTAGATCAAACATTTCACTATTTGAAAACAAATGACGAACACGATCCTGTCCACAGGATTTGCACATTTAAAACACGAAATTAAGTATTTCTAGCGACGACAAGAAAGTAAATATTCGTTAAGAAGGTCGACATCACTTCCAAGATACTTTTACTACCGCTTATCGCGTTTAATTTGTTATTCTTAGTGCCCTACAAACTTTTGTTTTAAATTTTATCTATTTTAACATTAACTACTAGTATCTGAGGAAGCTCTAAATAGCAATTACGCGTTAAAAGAAAAAAAAATGGTTCAAAAACGAGGTTAACAATAATTTTATCTTCCACCGTAATGTAATTTTACTTTGCGATGTTTACTTGGATTTTTTTCTCTTAAAATTGAAGTACTGTTAACGTTTTAGTATAATTATTGGTTTGTAGCATTTTTTTTGCAGACATGGTTGTGACCAACTTACCGAGATTAAAAAATAATAGTAATACATCAAGGGATTGAAGTGGCGATAAGTTTGTAGCCCTATCGGAGGGAGGACTAAAATTCGTCCAGGGATAAAAAGACACTTCCAACCCGTTGTTTATACGCTATTTTATGCACTTTAGTAAAAAAAAAAAAACAAAAAAATAATGAGAATTAACTGACGATGTCAGTGTAAGGTTCTTATAGTGTTGATGTATATTGTATTTTGTACTGTACTTTTGGTTATATAATAGAGGTATGTTGTACTTTTAATTCCTAAAAAGTAAAAGTGAATTGTATTAAATGTATTATAATTTTCTTTTTAGCAAATACTTAAATGTAAGAAAAATAATAAAAAATGTACCGTACCAGTACCATGAACACAAAGAGTAGTTACCATAAAAAGATTCTCTTATTAGAAGATTTTAATATTGTTTTCCATATATCCTGCAAGATAAACTCTTACTCAACTTCCCAAGTTTCGCTACTAAACAACTTCTCAGAAGTTTTTGATCTCACTCAGTACAACAACATAGTTAATGATCATGGTAGAATATTAGATCTAATACTGTATAATGATATATGTATTGATCCTTTATTAAATGAGGATTCACATCATCCCGCAATAATTTTTAGCTGTAATTTAAATGTGAGTTTCAACATCAAAAATAACTTTAACAAATCTTATCACAATGCTTATAATTTTCGTAAAGCTAATTTTCCTGAACTATATAAAAAAATACAGAATATTGACTAGAGCTTTTTAGAAGTATTTAAAAACGTAGACGATGCCACAAATTATTTCTATGGTAAGCTCTATAACATCTTTGATAAATATGTCCCAAAATATAAGCTATCTAAAAAGAAAAATTATCCTCCTTGGTTCAATAGGCAAATAATTAATAAAATCAATCAAAAATCGAAGTGTCATACTAAGTATCTGCAAAACAATGATCCTTGTGCTTATAGTGAACGTTTAAGGCGTGAAATTATATAAATGTAAAATAAACGAAGCATATAGGAAATGTCAGCTCTATTGAAAATAATCTAAAGATTAATGTTAATAAATTTTGGAATTTTGTTAATAATAAAAGAGGAAAATCACGTATAGACACACCGGAAACTATCCTAAATGCTTTTGCTGGCTTTTTTGTACGCTCATATGGTCCATCATCAGTTCTTCAGTCACATTATACTTCGGTCTATAACAACACATAAAAACGTTAAATTAATGAGAGCTTTACATCACATTATTACATTGTAACTCTCATTTTTACTCTTGTTTTCATCTGTAGGATGGACTCATAAACGTCTAAGCCCAGAGTAGGGATGTTTACTTTTGTGATGATACAATGTAGACGTTGCGTTGATGTTACAGTGCTACCTTGTTACGTTATTCAACGTTATTGGAAGTTCCCAAAAATTATGTCTTTTTATCAAACCAGATGTGACATTCCTGTTATATCCAAGAAAGTCTTTATACTTCTTGTAGATGTTATTATAAAAGCCCATAAAATAAAATCACATTAATGAACCAAATGTGACCTTCCAAGTACGATACAGTTCATACCTTTTTATTTTTATCTTTATTTTATCTTTATTTTTATCTTTTAAATTTTATATGGACCATGTTATATAAATATTTTATATTTCATCTATATAAAACAGAATAATAATAAATAAACTTGAAGTCAAAAGCTTAGAAAGATAGAAAGACAAGTTAACTTCTAATTTCTAATCCCAGAAAATTTTACAGAAAAAGTATGATAATTCAATGGTCTAAATTAATATCAAAGGTAAAAGTAAGAACTTTAATGAAATACTTAATACTGGACAACAGACTGCTCCATAATATAGAGTACTACCGGTTACGTAAGTAGCAAGCGATCATTGGTATCTCTATCTATGAACGCTGGACGAACTGTTAGGTCTGCTAGGTCTGCGATGTAAAGACTAAAGATAGTCATCTTAAAGATGTGTAACTTGTACACATTACTATGCTGACCTGTATGCGATATTATTGTGATTTATAAAAATTAACATCGGATAAATGTTTGTCACAGGAAGTAACTAAACAGAAGTACAAAAAAAGTTTATGTAACTGCTAATTCAAGTATTGCAGTGTACATAAAACTTCATTTGTAGATATATGCAAGGAATTTTAATGAATATGATATTAAATTTTAAACATTATGGCATATTTTAGTATCGTTTCAATAATATGTCAAGAAAAGTCTCTATGAGAAACGTTACAAAAAAGACTGGTAATGTTTCATGTTTAGTGGGTCTTCTTTTATGTCTTAAATCTAATATATTTCTTAAAGCATGGAAGTGCTCCAGTGCCTGTCCAGTTTTTAAAAAAGGAAACTAGTCCATAAATCGAAAACTTTCGAATAATATCAAATATATGTAATTTCAGCAAGGCATTTGAGATAATTATTTACAATAAGATCCTAGTCAGCACGGATTTATGAAAGGTCGTTCAACTGTTACGAACCTAGTAGATGTCACACAATTTATAGCAGGATATCATATATATAGACTTTTCGAAAGCCTTTAATCGACTCGATCACTGTGTTCTGATAATAAACTTTCTTCTTACGGACTCTTACCTTCTTTAGTTTCACTATTCCAGCCGTACTTAGATTAGATTAGGAGTTGGACGTTATTTGTCGTTGTCCACCGTGACCTTTTCAGATCCATTGTGTGACTCCGTTTGTTTTAGAGTGTGTCATTTAGCTTGGTCTTTTTTATTAGACTTAGTAGCTTTGACAGTGGCTCCCGCATGTAGTTGCAAACGTTTGGCTTTTCTTCGCCCAATGTTAGAAACCTCATTTAAGCCAGACCTTCACATTGGCACAGGATGTGGAATGAAGACATTAATGTGTCTTTTAAGGCGAATGTGCCCAGTAAGAAGACCTACTGTTATCCTAACGATTTGACGCTTTTGATTCAGTAAGTCTTTCGTGAACTTGGCTTATGATTCCTTGGTGAACTGTTTGGCCTGTCTCAGTCTTGGATAGTTTCACCATTCCAAAGACTCTTTTTGCATCCATTATTTACCTTAGCAACGCCACAGAAAGGTTTGGGACCTGTCATAGCCTTATCTGAGTCTTCTCGGGCTAATTCGTTGACCTTTTCGTTGCCCGGATATCGCTCATGGCCTGACACCCAGGCTAGGGTCACCCTGTTTTAACTACTTAGCTCTGCCAGGTCTTCTAGACAGTCTTTCATCAGTCGTAATTTTATTTCTGGCTAGAAAATTGTCTTTAGAGCTCCTTGGCTATCAGAGTATATGGCAATAGTTTTGCCTGATACTTGCTGATACTTACTTAACCAATAGAAGACAATATGTGGCATTTTCGGGATTTAAATCTGTAGAATACCTAGCTCATTTTGGGGTACCCCAAGGGAGTAACTTAGGTCCTCTTTTATTTAACATGTTTATCAATGATATTACAAATATAATTAGGGTCAACTATCTTTTATATACAGACGACATAAAGTTATTCTGTGAAATAACAAATGTTGACGACTGTGTTCGGTTAACTAAATAGTGTAGAACAACGGTGTACTGATAACAAATTACCTCTTAATCCAGATAAATGCAATATTATGTCTTATACGTTAAATCTTATCCCACAATACATCCATGTTCCATTAATGACGTAATTTTAACAAGACCAATAACTTCAATGATTTAGGAGTGCCGTTTAATAAACAACTTAATTTTATAGCTCATATACTTAGAAAATATTATAACTGCAGCGAATCGAGTCTATGGCTTTGTAATACGTAATAGCAGAGATTTTCAACATAATTTAACATTAAAAACCTCTATAGTTTAATATTACTGGGTACACATTGATAATGTTGAGTATGTCCGAAGACGCTTCTTAAAGTACTTATCATTCGTAAATGATGGTATATATCATCCCAGAGGTACTGCACAAGAATTATTACTTGTGAATCATGGAATGAAAAGTATCAGGGCTCGTCAAGGATGCTATGCTGTTACTTTTAAGTACAATTCATTAAACAATATCGTACATGATCAAGCCCCTTTTAGGAAATATGAACTTTCTGATTCCACGCTTAAGGACAGCGTCTCCTAGGAATTTCTGAACAAAATTATGTCACTTTAGATTCAATCAAGGAGGTGCTGTTACCTACCGACTAGAGATTGAATTAGTGCAAATTATTACAGAAATCTTTAAGTAACTATAAATATCGACCGACTAGCTATTAGGGGATATTGTATTATAAACCGGTTTTTAGTAGACTGAGTTCGAAGAATCATAATAATAGTCCTGAACATAAAATCTATTTTTCAATAATTGCCGGGATTTCACCAAATAAAAAAAAATTATTTCGCGATTGTGAAAACGGTCCAATCGTTTTATATGCCATTTATAATATTATAAAAATGTTAACTCTAGGACTCATTTTGGAGTATGAGCATACTTTATTTCAATACTTTTATTGTACTGTTTCATAAAATATTACCTACTTATTAAATTTTATTTTTATCGAAAATTGACTTTGTTTCCTGGACCAAAGTAAAGAATGTAGATGGTAACAACCAAAACGATATCTTGCCTTACATTAAATATAAATATTTCCTAAAATAAATAATTTGGTTTATATACGGGTAGTAATACGAGGGATGTTTATAATTTCAAGTCACGAATATAGAGTCGTTTCAAAATATATTGCGACAATAATTGCGTCACATTGAGTCGGAGTGGGACGCTTATTGACGTGTTGCAATTCGCAATATATTTTAAAACTATTCTACCTAATTAATAAATTGTGATTTTGAAGTATCGAATGAAAACTATATTCTCATTGGTTAAAGATGGAAGTTTTTGTCATTTGAATGTTCAAGAATATTAATTGTGATTAATTGGTTAAACACCGAAGTTATCTGTTATCTGATGTTGGTACTAACCTAATGTTTTTGGGTAATTTTGACTGTCATTTCCTGGAATTTCCAGACCCGCATAAATATTTATCCTATTAAAGTACAAAAACCCTACAATAGATATTATGAGTAGGTATTTAACATTCATTTATCTTATCTTACTTAGGTAGTTATTTCCCTGATTGTCAATAACACATTACCGTATATCTGTGCCAATATGACGTCACGACTTTTAATATACTTAATGAAGGCTGGGGGAAGGAGTTAAGAGTCTATAAATTTACAAACAAGTTTACGGGTATTTAGTTTTCAAAATTACATTACACGTTTCTGAAGTGTTTTATTGTGCTGTTTGTTTTTAATAAGTGTTATTTTCTTTAATAGAAAATTTATTTATTTGTGCCAAGTGTCCTAGTGTACATTTTAATCAGTTTTATTTTTGGATAAATTGACATCGACTTCCTGCATTAAAGGTAGGTAGTATTTTTTTTCTATCACTCTCGAGTTCGTCATTGAATAAAAAAATTAAACGCTATAATTTTAACATTCAAATATTTGCAATTAAAAAATAATATTACGTATTAAATTGACAATAAAAAAACTTGTTATTTAATAATAATGTTTCATTATTCTGAATATATTTTTTCTACGATTAATATCCAAAGTAGGTAGGCTTTTGCACATTAAAATCTAAATAAAAAGTTGACGTTTTCTGCGAATTGTCATAATTTGACATTATTGGCGCACATTACCTAATATTCAAACCCATTTCCATGCTTAAAAATAGAAGATGGTGACATTCATTTAAAAGAAAACCATAACTACTTTTACCAGGTGAAAAATTTCAATATGTTAAAATAATTCATGATTTTTAAGAAATGTGCTAGAAATGATACTACAATATTAATATTTTTTTTATGTTTGATTTTCTAATAATGATTTTATATACTTTTAGATTCAAGGACAGCTAGGTATAGCTCCAAGAAAATTGTGCTACTTTGTAGTATATACTGGAGATGAAAATCCACTATTTGTTGAAAAAATTAATTTTCAACCCATTTTTTTTTTTTTTAAATATGGTTGAAAAATTAGAAAAATTTTACTCGGAATATATGGCACCTGAGATAATTTTAAATAGAAGAGGACGAGGATTAAAATGTCTGGATACCCCATATAATGAAAATTAAAGTGCAAAGATTAGCAAATTTATAAAAATAATAATTTAATGGACTTTAATCATACAAGTACTTGAAATAATGGTTTTTTGCGCATAAGCATGTTCATACGTAATTTGCAATTGGTAATCACTAATCACAGATGGAAAAGTATATACGTCAACGATACGTTCTTTTATTTTTGATTTATTTTAACAGGTATAATATATGGTATGTTACTTATAGTATAGATTTTTTTATTTCTTGACCTAATTTATTTGTTACGTCTTCAGCAATTGTCGCTTTCAGTTGACATAAACGAAATTGATAAAAAGTGTTTTTCGCATTTTATTTTGACTGTTTCTCTTACTTTCGAATAGAAACTGAGCTTTGTAAACTTAAAATGACGGATATGTCAAACTAAAACTGACGGTAAAATGAAACATTGAGTATCGTTAAATGCAACTTTTGAACTAGTTTCAAAAATAGCATTAAAATGATATCATTCACAATGTACTAATTTCCTATACTTTTAGTTGATAAATAACCGATAATCCTAACATAACAAATAGGCGCGTGTCAAAAGGTCACCGGCGAAAAAAGAGTGCCGATGAAAAAAGGTCGTTTCCAATTGTATCATATAAACAGTATCAGAGGCAGTATTATCATCTCGTTTATCCCCCGTAAACACACATAATATAAACGGAAATAATCAAATACTAGTCAAAATATTATCGATCGGAGCACCATCTTTATTACATTACATGAAGTAATTATTGATTTCTCGGGGTTTATTTAGAGTTAAATTAGACGCCATTTTTGGTCCAAATTCGTTTTGACATGTTTTTTCAAAGAAAGTGACTTATAAATTTCAAATCTACACGTTTTGAAAAATATACAATATTTAAATATTCTGAGTGTACCAAATTCCAAGTAAAGGTTGAACTTAGGTCGTATTACATTTTTTTTTTATTATTTGTTTGACATCGAGGTTAAAATAAATCTACACGGCACCTTTGAGATGAAATAAAAGGGGGTTATTTTACACGATTGGTTTTTATTGAAAATAATAAATTTATTAATTTTCAATAGTAAGGTGACCTAAGTTAGACCTTTATTTTTAATTTGGCCAAAAATTAGATTTTTAAACACTACATATTCGGAAAACTGTCGATTTAACTTTTGGTCTACACATACACTTTTAATACACAGGGATACCCCGTCCTTAACTTCTCTCACAACTGATTTCTTTTACCTACCGACTACCGCCAGTTAACAAACTTTGTAATATTTGTAATAAATTCGGTTACCAGCTTGACTTATTTCATAGTAGCTTTACTTGCAAACGTAATGTCTGTCTAAACTAAACTGTTGAGAGGTGTAAAAATAAATAAATAACAAAAGTATATTTTATAGTTTATTTATTCTTTTTACTTAAAATGATATACTAAAATGATTGAAAAATAGCGTTTTTGGTTTTTCAGGTGCTTATGGTTTAAAATAGAAGGAATAATCTCCACATAAACAAATTATTTTATTTATTTAATCACCTATTATTCAGGCACAATACATTTTTTTGGTCACAGTGCATTAATACCCCCCATGCACAACATAATCATCTTTTATAAAATCTTTTCTTGTCACAATAAAAGACGATGTGACATTAATAATTAAATAATCACACACTTATAAAATTAACTTTAGCAAAGACACTGATGTGAGAATTCTTAAATCGTTTTTAATTTCGTTTTTCAACCTTCACCTCGCTGTTAACCTTAACCAATTGGTCACACTTTCGTAAGTCAAGCAATTCACAAGCAAATTCATTCTCTTGTATTAAACAAAACTACGGTAAATGCTTTCTTTTAAATTGATTCGCGCGCTACACTTTTCTGTTAGTTTCTATTCCTGTTTCGTGTAAACTAATTCGTAAATTCGTAAAATCGTAATGAGTGAAATTTGTTGGCGTGTTGTTAGGAGAAATTAGCGCGAGATTGATAATGAATTTCATACATACATGATTACGGTTAAGTTTATAAGTGGTTTGATATTATAAAATATTGCTTGTTAGGAAGAGTGGTTTTAAACTTAGTTCAACAGCAAAATCACAATTACTGTAATACTTTTAATGTATTTCATCTCAAAATTTCCCTCCCCCAGGCCGCCATAATGTCGAACTACTATTTATACTATCATGGGCACTACTAACAAAAGAGAATCGGCGCAAGCTTCGTGGTAACCGCGTTCGTCGACAGGCTATTTTTGAATATCTTTTTGTTTATTAGGTAGGCATCTATTAATTTTTTAAAAATTAAATTAAATTTGGAAAACCATAATAATATTCCCAACATAATATCCCCTACCATAGTACAATCAACCAACAATAGTCAGGAAAAGAATGAATGTATAACAATGCATATTATTACTGACATCTGTCATTACTCCAAAGTTGTGAGACATGACAAAACCAAGGATTCTCTACCCTAAATATTGTTATTATTGCTATTTCTAAAAAATTCACAAAAACTGGACTAAAAATAAAGTCTCAGAAAGAATTAATAAATATTTTTATTTTACTGTTTTATGTTGTGTTTTTTGTACCTGAATATATCAATCGGTAGTAACTTTTTTAAGGGTGAGAATTTAAAAACAACAGACAAATTTGCGTACCAATTCATCACCCCAGTCCCAGAAAACTACCTGCAGCCGACAGTGCAGCAATAAATAACAACAGAAAAAATAAATACTATTTCGACCTTGTATTTACGTTGATATTAAAATTTTATTTTTAGTTAAAAAACTTACTCTAAAACTCTAATAAGTTCAATAGAAACACTATTGTAATTTAAGTGTTTAAGAAAGTAATATTTTAAATAGAATCTATTAAACAGCTTCCTTAAAGTAAACCAGTAAAAGCACAAATAACGTTAGTAAGCTCAACTCATTTTTTGTTTAAACGTGTTTTTGAAATTAATATATTGCACATTATGTAATAACTATAAAACTAAATGCTGAAAATTAGTGTTTTTTATTTAGTGTTTATTCAAAATTACACCAAATACAAATAAAACTAGTATAACTGAATTTGAAACAAAGTGTCCAGCCATTATGTCCTATTTAAAGTTATTGGTTAAGCTGGTCCTGTGACGTCATCTATGACTATCACGTCACTTATTACCAGCAGAAGAAAATCTTGCAACTGTTAATTTTTACCCTTCAAATTTTATTACTACAAGTATAACCATTCAAAATATACGGGGGATAAAGGTACTTTTGAGTATTACTGTATAATTACACATATACACAGGTGAAAATTCTGGAGTCTATTCTGTAACGTTCTAATTAATTTTAACCGTTATTCTTAACACGATAATAGGTTATTTATAACTATGACGCTTAAATTTTAACCCAAATCTGTATTTAATATTCCATCAATTTAATTTTGTGTTATTAGCTATTTTATAACCAATTCCAGTTAAAATAGAGTTGGCAACGATGTAATATACAGAAAAGTGAATTGAAATTAAGCCCAAAGTAGCATTAAAAATAAGAAAAAAAAATATATTTGACATGTAATCATTATTAGATTTATTACGGATATAAATTATAATTTTAACCAAATAATACAGAATACAAAACTAAAAATAACCATTTTTACAGAATAGACTCCATACATGTTAAATTTAAATTGATTATTATTTAATTTATTTCAAAAATATAAGATTAAATATAAAAAAATATTATACACAAATATGTACCACAAATAATTAATTTGTACAACATTTTTACTTCATTTCTACCACATTTGTATTACATTTATACCATATTTGTATGACATTTGTACCACATTTGTATTCCATCTGTACCACATTTGTACCACATTCCCAGATAGCACAAATACATATTCTGGACGTTTTAAAAACGTCCTGCTTGGATATTCAGGACATCTTTACAACCTCCATTTCACGGACATATACGTCTTATGGGCGTATTTGAATCCATGGACATTTTCAAAAGCTCAAATAGAGAATAACAGGATGTTTGAGGAAATTAGTGAAAATAATAAACATTTCAAAAATTTTTATTTGGAAGAAAATATCCTATGAATAATTATTAAAACATGTTTGTCGAACTCATCCCGTCTCTTCTCTACTTTGCCCTTTTTAACCATGCCTGGATTGACATCAATTCAGTTTCTTTTCTTAATTTGGCTATATTTGCCTTCTCAGCTGAACCTGAAAATAATTTAATCGTTTATTCAAAATGAAAGGCAGGTCAATATGAAAATCAAATTTGTTTGTTTAAGTTTGTCTTGCTGGACATTATGAATTCACTAACCGTTTAGATTTGTAGTATTAACTGGAAGACTTCCACCTTTCTCAGGAATAAAAATAGTACAAACTGCAAAACTTAATGTTAATTAACCACAAACTCACACAGTCAAATGGCGAAATAACAGAACGTGTACTCGTATAATATGTTCATACCTATGAATCATGAACATTAAACACCACGCCCATGTTTTTCTATTTTTTTTTAATAAAACCTGAGCCCTGAGAATGTATCAGTGCTTGACTTTAAATAAATAATAGTTATATATCAAATGTCACTTGTCAACAATCTCCCTTTCTTGCAATGAACCTTCTTCGTTTTTGGTCTATTTGGCCTTCATTTATTTGGATATTGGACAATGCCATCTTTAGTAATTATTATATTATCTCATAATATATGTTGTTTATATAACCAAATAATAATAATACAATGTTTCTATTTCTTGACATCTGGAGAATTTACCAAACTGGACATATTTAAAATGTCCAGAATTAATCCTGGACATACAGACGATAAATGGACGTCCTTAGGACGTCTTGTGCTATCTGGTCTTGTACCAAATTAATAATTTTTTATACAAATTTATTTATTTATTTATTTATTTATTTATTTATTTATTTATTCATTTAATATATTTCAAAGTGATAATGACACTCTTAGATGAAAGATGTAGCAGACGCTGCCAGCGAAAACCAAACTATTATACAAGAAAACAAAATAGTTAATATAAATTAACCGTTAAACAGTATTCTCTAACGGTTAAAAAAATATTTTACGTATCCTTAGCAAACAATAAATGTCATCTTCTTCACCAGTTGGACAAACGAAAATAAATTTTAAAACCGAAAATGCGTCCTGCTTTATTGAGAATCGAGACACTGTGCATAGTATGTCTGCAGTTTTATCACGTTTGCCTTGACCATATGCTAAATACTGTCAATGCGATATAAAAGAATATCCCGGTCACCTACTCTTCTTTCACCGACAGTGAATCACTGAATACTTAACTTATATTTACAGGTGTTTGTCGTTTGGTGAAACGTGAAACCTTATGTGATTTTTGCCATGATCACAATGATAATAATATAAAAATCTGATGTGTCCAACACATGACTTTCCTATCTAGTTATTATAGGCTTTTTCAGGTTATTTTGTACAACCTATTGCAGCACCTCTATAAATGTTTAGAGGATAAACTAAATATTATATACATTTTCCACATACATATAACTCGAAACATTTTTCTATAGATATTCATTGAAAACGAAAATATTGAAAAATTAAAATTTAGCATTATTCTTCCAATTTTTCTATTGCGGTCCATTTTAGAAAAATCATGTCAAAAACAAAAATTACTTGAGTCTTATTTTTAAGACTAGCCTCTCTATTTAAACCAAAAATATACGTGACAGTTTTACTTTTTAGAATGTTAACGCACTACCTTGGATAATTCAATGGAAGCCATTGACTAGAGCAATAACCTAATTGTTTTATGGGTGTTTTCTTTTAAATATTAAGTTGAAACATTACAAATTACTTTTTAGAATTTTTGGGAATTTTTTATATTTTTAAATATTAATTATTACATTAATTTTATTTGCCGTGGTGCTCCGGGGCGACTTCAAGATGATTGATAGCGCCATTTGACTTACAAGTGAGAAAACACGGAAAACCCCAAACATAAATTAAATTTCTGCTTATAAGGCATCCATCAAATCCTACAGAGAACCATGCACATAAATCCACATGGTCTCCCATGTAGGATTCGAAGCCAGTGTCACAATTGGCTCGCAAATGAATGCAGCGTCGTAGACATCTACACTATCCTAGTTTTCTACCATCTATTAATTGTTGATTATTATTTATTTGTATACAAAGTTGAGTAGTATATTAATTTAATGGACGTATACCCTATGTTTATGTCAATAAAATTTGCATCTGTTTTGTACACAGAAGCAGGTTTTTTTATGGAAATTCACAAATGTATTGCTAATAACAATAATATATATTTTCTGTTATTATAATTCTATTCATATTGTTTTTTTTTTCTGTTAAATGAATATTACTGTTGGGCGGTTTGCAAAATAAATATATTGTCACAATTTTTTAACACAGTAATACTGAAATATTTATTTAATCATCTATTTTTCGTTTTTAGGGACTCGAAAGACCTTCAAAAGCCATCTACAGCCAACTCTGCAGTGATAAGATTCTACAAATACGTCCAGGCTGCAAGAGATGGACAAGACCAAAGAGACTGCATCAGACTTTACCCTTCTTGTGCAATCAACACAGAAGCTTAAAATTCCATTTTTAACAATGTGTTTTAATAATGCAAATTGAGTAATTACTCAGTAACAAAAGTAAAAGCATAATTGCAAATTGTAAGAATTGAACGTATTTAAATAGTCACCTTTTAACTATATACTTTTTCAATCCTTAAATTTTAGGAAAAGGAAAAATCTAATAGGATCCTATCTGGCCTATATAGTGAATAATCCAGTAATGTTACTTTTAAGGTACTTAAAAGTTGACTATTTACTTTATATAAATGTCAGTTTAGTTTTCTTATCTACAAGGATAATTTAAAATGAAAACTTTAAACAATTTATTTTTCTTATCTTTTCCTTATTAGATTTTGAGCTCAAGTACTTTAGGTTTGTAGGTTATATTATTATCGAAATCATATTTTAATATTTTCGCAATAAAATTGTTAATTGTATATTATAAATATAAAAAATGGTGGTTTGTAAATTTGACTATTGCAAATCTTAGAATTACTATGTTGCCAAAAATTAATATTAGCTGATTTTAAGAAGGTACACTTACTTATTAAGGTTTACTGATTATATACTAGAATCTTTTTATCATAAATAGTCAACAAATTTTCTTTAAATCAGCTACAGTTAGCAACTACGACTAAATTTAGTCAATAATTAGTTATGAATTTAGTCACTAATTAGTCTAAATAGATTATTATTATTATTATTTGACATCCAATTATAAGAATATACAGTGAATTTTTACTGTTTTTATATAAAATCTTCTCTTCTTCTAGATAATTCCAAATGAAGCATATCAAACTGTCACCGAATGACCAAATTATTACAATTAACATTAAGAAAGTAATAATTTTATTATAACAATGTCCAACAACCATGGTACACGAAACCATAAATTATATTGGTTTTTAATTGTTGCTGTATCTGATTCGTGAAAAGTTTGATAGAGTAAAATAAATATTCTAAACCGTAAAAACCTGTATATTCTTGTAATAAAAAATAAATGTGGATATGGTTAACTAGTTTCAATGGGTTTGGTAATGGATTCTCTTGGTAATAAAGGTTTTGCTTCTTTTAATTAGGTAGTTATTTATTTTCTTAGATTAGTTAATGTGTGATGACTTGTTTATTTTTGTTAAGAACCAATAGTTCATAATCTGATCCTATTTATTTGTATAATAAATTAATAATTGTTCTGTTTAGTGTATAACATGTAAACTGGGTATGTACAATTGACAATGCTCCAAAATGTTTGGCACTAATGGCGGTCGACATACTATTCTTCCTAGTATCTAGTAATTGTGAGTAATATTGTATTCTTAGTGTGTCAATAAGAAAACTGATTGCATTATTTATTAAGGGTATCTGTATCTATTACGTGTGGAAGGTGGATTACTCCCACGTCACTTAGGCCTCACTAGGCCCATTGGGCATCCTCCCAAGATGATAGACATCTCCTAGCTCGTGCGCCAGCTTACAGATTTGATATAGTTGGCAACGTCGTCAAATGGTGAATCTCTTATATCGGCCGGTGTTAGCCGATACTCGCCGAACACACTTCTAATAAATGAGAGCGTCAAGCAATCGTAAAGAATATGCTCGATGGTATTATTTTCTGGTTAGCAGCCTTTGCAGAGTGCGGATTCTGACAGCCCCATGATATATAGAATGGGGCTTTTACTTTTACTTTTTTATCTTGTCAACAGAGGCGTTAGGAGAGGAAAATTAATTGACTTATTTTAATTAAAACGTTGTAAATAATTAAATTATACAAGAAGAATTATAATAATTTATTATAAGTTAGTTATTTTTATAGTGTCCATCATGGACATTTATTGATCATTCATTGGACGTCTGAATGGGTATATCCATTGGTTAACAGAAAATGGATGTCCAATAGACATCCATATAAAATTCATGGATATCCAGGACATTATTTGGACAAATTATGGACGTCGTGTGCTGTCTGGGTAGACACCTTCTAGCTCGTCAGCCAGCCTACAGATTTAATGTAGTTGACAACGTCGCCAAGAGGTGCTTCTCTTATATCGGCCGGTGTTAGCCGATACTCGCTGAACACAAATCTTCTAATAAATGAGAGCGTCGGACAATCGTAAAGGATATGCTCGATGGTCTCATCTTCTTGCTCGCACCCTCTGCAGAGTGCGGATTCTGACAGCCCCATGATATGGAGATGCTTCCGTACTTGGCAATGACCAGTCAGAATGCCTTTGACTAGGAGCAGATTCTGTCTAGTCATAGTCAAGTATTTGTTTGCTGCAGTGTTATCAGGATAACTTAAGATCTCCCTGGCAACTCTGCAGTTTTTTTTTCAACACATCTTTCCTTGAATTTCACAAAGGAATGTTCTTTAATTAGGTCTATCACTACCGATTTTGTCAGGCCAATAGAAGAACCAGGTCCAAAAAGTATTTAGTTGGCTGCCTTCTTATCTAGTGAATCATCAAGATGGTTACCTTTCGATGTGGCGTGACCTTAGATCCATCTTAAAGTGACCGCATTGTTGATGGATGCTTCAGCCAAAGCTTTGTGACATTCTAGTACTAACCCTGAGTAAATTTGGTGATCCGGTGAGATGGAGTCCATGTTCCCTTGAAGCAGTGGGAGCGCATTGAGCGCCTCCTGCCAAAAGCGACGTCTCGCCTAACCAGATCCCACATCAGGTTTTATTGCAAACGTGCGGAGGCATGTCATTGTAGTCAGAGCAACCTCATTGATGTAAATATCAAGGGTAGTGAGACTAAGAATGATTTCCATAGCTCTGGTTGGTGTTGTTGTCATGGCTCCTGTTATGTTGAGACTTTCTGTTCTTTAAATTTGTTCTAGTTTACAGATAGCTGTTAATTTTTGGGTTTTTGGTACCCAGACAACTGCACCGTATGTTGGCATAGATCTTATGATAGCCGTGTAAGTCCATGCGACGACTCTGGGGGAGAAACCCCAGGTGCGCCCCACGATTCGACGGCATTGTTCATAAGCAATGTATGCTCTTTTGACTCTTTTTCTAAATGCGAGTTTCATGTTAACTTGCTGTCAAAGGTAAGACCTAGGTACTTCACCTCTGTTGCAGAGTTTAGTTTTGTGTTTAGTAGTTCTGGAGGTTTTAATTACATTTTTATTTCCTTGTGAAAAAGACCCTTTCTGTCTTTTTAGGATTGATAGACAGAGAATGGTCCTTGCACTAATGTTCTATAATTTTTAGAGCTACTTGCATTCTTTCACAGAGTATATTCTCAAAATTTCCTGTTTGCAGAATAACGAGATCATTTGCATATGCTATTGTGTAGTGACTATCATTATTGAGGCGGCTGATGAGGGTGTCGAGGACCATATTCTACAGTAGAGGTGGTAGCACCCCTCCCTGTGGACATTCCTTCGCAACTAAGCATCTTATATTCACATCTTCTCTACTTGTGTTTACTGCTCGCTTTGAGAGCATGTTATGTATCCACCCACTAACCATCTGTGGATCATTTCTATTAGTTAGAGAGTTTATTATCTTTGGGAAGATGGATTTATCAAAAACACCTTCTATGTCTATGAAAACACTCAAGACGGGCTCTTTATTGTCCAGGGATTTCTCTATACGGCCAGCAAATAGATGAAGGGCTGAATCAGTAGAGCTGCCTGGGGTGTATGCATGTTGGTTTGAGTATTTCTAGATCAATCTACAATATGTTAACCAGCTCACCCAACAGAATAAAGAAGAGGCGCTTGAAGAAAGCAATGGTTTAACAACGCCCTTTTAAAGGCAAACATAAGATATTGCATTTACGTAACGGTCCGTCTATTACTTTATTTCTCTCTTAGCAACACTATTATATTTCTTTACCGTTCTGCTTGAGTAATGATTGCAAAATTCCGTATCATATACATCAATCTCTTGGTTTCGCCGTATACTGTTTCTTGGTTGATTTTACTGTCTTCAATGTAGAATATAGCTATCATGATGCCCTCTATCTCTGTAATTTTACTAGTAAAAATTGAAAAATATGAAAAGCAGAAGATGCGCAATATACTGAGGCCCGAATCAAGTGAGTTTTTATTCTATATGCTGAATCAAAACCTGCTTGACCCATACCATCCACCACCCTGCTTTTCATTTGCAGGGTGCTCCGGTGTAAAAATGCGTTACATTTTAATGTTATATTTTTTAAAAGTTGGCATATAATCGTCATTTAGCAGATTTGCTGTTAATCTTACATGGCACATCCGATCAAATAACTTGAAAAACTTGGGTTTTGAGTTAAATAGATACAAATGCTCAAAATAAAACGGTTCATCATCTTAAACAGAGTCATATTTTCAACTCCACATAGTAGCAACTAGATGACAGATGTCACGATTTAGCACTGAGGCCAGAGTTCTCAATTAGTATGACAATAATAATTTACTTTTTTCAAGTTATAACTATTTTATCGGAGGTGCGAATGTAGTCGCCGTTGTGTGTGGCATTTGCTTTTCCTGTGCTCTCTGATTTTGTTACCGTTCAAGGCGATCCCCCAGCTTGTCCCCTTTAAATATTGACGAGCCGGGCCAACGAAATACAGCATTTCGTGCATTCATTGGTGTTTATATGTTGTGAAAAAAGTGCATATTGCATACTCACTCGAGTTAATTTTTAATTTGTGTCATAAGGCTCTCAAAAACTGAATTTTTGAATGGTTATTTCGGGTTTACGGTTTTGCCATTATAGCATAACTAGTACCAAGAACATTGCGAGCTGTTTAAGTAATAAGTTTGGGCATTTTTGGACAGCCTCGGTAATTCGCTGGGTACAGTCCTTGACAGTTGCTACAAAGTCGCCTTAGTCTTTTTTATTAATAAACAATTCTTTTGCTCCACACCTAATACATTTAATACTTATTCTGCAATTCGACTGCACGTGGTAGATACCCTGGCATCTATAGCACTGAGTTGGTTCAATTAGTGTTCCTAGTTGTTCTAATATAACCACTAATACTTGGTATCTGTTGAATTATTTTATTAGATCATTTTCTTGTGGTTTGATGTCAACAAGAAACAGCATGAGTTCCATTTTGTCTTTTCCTGAAAAATCGTCCTTTGTACTGTGATTGGGTAAAATCCAAAGTTGGTCAGTTCATCGGTGATTTCGTTCAGCGGCGTGTCTTTCGGTAAACCTCTTATAATCGCTTTATACGGTTTGTCTTGCTCAAGTTTATTACAGTAAAACTTATAACATATCATGTCTAGGTAGGGAATAATTTTTCAGTAGTTATCGAAGGTGGTTAGCCATATTTTTACTTTATCATTCCTACATGATTGTGATCAGCTTTTCTGTTAGTCTTAACTTTAGTTCAGCTCTTGAATCGAGTTGAATCGATGGAATTTTATGAATCTTAGTTTGAGTTCATTAGTTAAATTTTCTGGAGTTTGACTTCAATCTCCTCTTACGGTTTGCTTTGAAAGGTTTCTTTCCTCTTTTGGTGGTTCATCCTCTTCCGTTAATTTTTGTATGTAACTGTAGTTATATTTTCCCCTCCTTATTTTCTTTTCGTGTGCACGGTTTTGCTTTATTTCGAGTTTTCTGATGTTTTGTTGCCTAAATATCCTATCCATGTGTGCTAGCATAGGATGATGCTTTTAATTTGAAATGAGGAACATTCATTTTGGCAGAACGTTACATTAATTTAAGAGTAATTTTTTTTTTGTAAATATATCTATTAATAATTATTATTTATAGTAATTTATTATATACTTTATATTTAGATGAAGGGCCATTTTAAATATTGTAAATAGTAAATTATAGAGACAGTTAATTTAGTAAATATTGTAGTTTTATGTTTATTTGTATGATAGATCGTAATATTAAGAGGAATAACTAATTTTGCTCTAATTTTTTTAGTTGTAATTGTATATCTTCTACTTATCTCAAGATAAAATTCTTTAACTGTCTTTTAATAAATTTGGATTTCTTTATTCTAAAACAAGACAGAATATCAATAAATAAATTATAAAATTTATAATATCAAATTTTTCTCTGCCTTTTATTAAGCAATACATTATAATTTGTTTATCATTATTTATTTATTTATTTATTTAATTATTACTTATTTCTTTACACTGTTATTTTTTGCGTTTTGTTAATAAAATGTGATATTGAATTCTAGTTATAAATTGTTGTTTTATTTTTATAAAGCCGTAATCAGGTAACTAAATTAAATCAAAGAAGATAATTATTGAATCAAAATTAATGAAAAGTTGTTTCAGCAGCATTAGAATTGCCTTGAAAGGTAAACTACTGTGAATTTTTGTCTTACATAGATTCTTCTCCAAAATTTTACAACAACTTTTGATTATATTTAAAATTTGGGTCGCCTTTTATGACTTTTTTTTAGACAGGTCAAAATCCAAGGAAATAAGTTGGTAATTACCGAATAACTTTTTATTACCCATTTTAATTTTAATTAATGGTTATTAAAGGAATATCTGGTAATGGAAAATCAAACTTTTTTATTGGCAGTAACTTCATCAGCTGTAACTAAAATATTTCTATAACCTGGTACCTAGTGTGATTCGAACCTCAGACCGTTGGATGTATGATAAGAGTTAGGAAGGTGCTTGAGGCTAGATAATCTTATATGGGTTTCTATTAGCTTATCATTAATAGTTTATAATGATACCAAGAATACAGATTATTCTGATTTTTAATTTATTAAGGTACTACATTCATGTGCGAACACTTAATAAACGTCTAATATTAACTAACATTTACATACATAAGATAACTCAAAAATATACCGGACTTGCTTTACTAGGTTATGTAGCTATAAATATTGAACGTATTATTATATAAACTCGAATATTTTATAAAGTAAATTTTATAATTAGCCACCAATCAGATCTGATCAAAGAACTTGAAGAAAGAGCTTTGTGCACCAAACACCAAGTACTTTGAAAATTCTAAGTGCTTTGAACTACCAATTATCGAAGAAAATAATTACCCACTTTAATTACCAAGCACCAATTATTGTTGATTACTGTCAGGTGCTTGCAAGCTCTTTTTTCTCGAATAAATTATTACTTTTTGAAATGCTTCCTCACCAATTTAATACCATAATTATTTTAAAAAGGAACACAAATAAGACTAACTTTTTTAGATGATAGTAATAATAATCAAACCAGTTTTTTGTTTTTTAATTTATTAGTCTGTACAACATAACACAAATACAATTTAGAAAAAGAGAAATTAATAGAAAGAAAATCGTAAATTATCTGCAAGAAGGAGGATGGTACTGGAAAGGTAGTAGGTATTAACAGGTAAACAATTCTAAAAATCTTGAGCTGCATTTTTTTTTAATTTATAATTGATAAGTTATTGCAGTGGTGCGTGTTGTCATTGTCAGCGAGTAGTGAGCCGTTGCTTTATGAAATGAATAAAACTGCACAATATATTATAAAATAAGTCGATTAGAACTTGAAAGCCCTTTAAACTGCTTGCAAGCCTTATCACACACAAAACAGTGTCAAACATACATACGATGTTTTTTCTAGATCAGTCACAACAGTGTCACGTAGGTATAAGTAACATAACCAAACTATACACGATTACATCTGTATCTGTAACGTGTGGAGAGTGGGTTACCCCCACGGCACCTAGGCCTCATTAGGCCCATTATGCATCCTCCTAAGATGATACCCAGACAGCACAAGTCAATCCATTGGATGTCCATCGTAAGTCCATTCATGGACATATCGGCTGTCCAAAGGACGTCCAGCATTTTACCGAAGGACATCCAATGGACATCCACTGGACTATACAAATGTCCCACTCCTGGACGTCCATTTGGACTCCATGAAAGGTCCACATATGGACTCTTTTTGTATTGCTTTTGGACAATTTATGGACATCTGACGGATATCACCACCTATATTAATATGAAATAAAATAATTGCAACTATGGACTTATTTTTATTGTCATAAATAATATCAAGCATGTATTAGTTTTATACGCACTCCTTTCTGTTGACCTTTTCAGCCATTTTCTTAAGGCTATTTCGCTTACTTTTTAAGCAGCACCATTGTCACTCTCAGCAGCAGCTAAAAAAAGACTACATTTTATACGAATATTGAGTCTTAAATCAATCGTTTAATACACGCCTGACAAGGCAAAACTGATAGTTAAAAATGTAAAACTTTTAGATAAAATGTTATTAACTAATATGAAAATATGCATTGACTAATGTACTTTATCTCTATACTTACATATAAACAAAAAACTGCTCATTATTTCTTTAAATTACCATTTTACTTTCATACCATCATATTATGCGAATTCTTTTGAGATGATATTAGAAATTATGGAAACAAAACATCTGTTCATAAGTTCGTCATGTCCTTGTCCCTGGTTTTGGTAACTTCTGAATCTAAAATTGCAATTAAAATATGTATTTGTGAATATTAAAGAGAAATAACTTACGAATCCACTTTCAATGCATTATTTCTTAAACTTTACAAAACGATTCTATTTTATTTAATAAAAGTAAAACTTTTTCTCACCTCTTAGTTACAATAATAATTGTGTTGACATTATCTCGAATTTGCAGTATATTAGTTAGCTTCTAGTAAAGCCATTTTCTTAAATAGGTAGGTAAATCGTTTGACAAAAGGTCTAAAAGAAAGGGATTCTTTGAATGTAAATCGAAAATATAAAGTTTAAAACATAATTGATAGGTTATATTAGTTTAAAACAAACGATTTGCTTCTTAATTTTTGGATTTTTAAATAATTTAATGTTAATTATACTTTTTTTCTTACCAGATAAACATTATCTATCGGCTACATGTGAGATGTTTTCTTCCTAACCTCTTTCTTCTTTTCTTCTTCGTGTGAATGGTCTTTTACTTTTTTATCTTGTCAACAGAGGCGTTAGGAGAGGAAAATTAATTGATTTATTTTAATTAAAACGTTGTAAATAATTAAATTATATAAGAAGAATTATAATAATGTATTATAAGTTAGTTATTTTGATAGTGTCCATCATGGACATTTATTGGTCATTCGTTGGACGTCTGAATGGGTATATCCATTGGTTAACAGAAAATGGATGTCCAATAGACATCCATATAAAATTCATGGATATCCAGGACATTATTTGGACAAATTATGGACGTCGTGTGCTGTCTGGGTAGACACCTCCTAGCTCGTCAGCCAGCCTACAGATTTAATGTAGTTGACAACGTCGCCAAGAGGTGCTTCTCTTATATCGGCCGGTGTTAGCCTGTTTGCAGAATGACCAGGTCATCTGCATATGCGATTGTGTAGTGACTGTCATTATTGAGGCGGCTGATGAGGGTGTCGAGGATCATATTCCACAGTAGAGGTGATAGCACCCCTCCCTGAGGACATCCCCTCGCAACCAAGCCCCTTATATTAACATCTTCTACACTTATGTTTACTGCTCACTTTGAGGGCATGTTATGTATCCACTCACTAACCATTTGTACGTCGAAATAAATTGACAGGTTTATGGCGGATCTAACCGAAGTGGACGCGAAACATTGGCGTACAAAATTTATTTTATAGATGTTAATACCAATTATAAGTAAATAGTTCAATAAATTGTGAATAGCTATATCAATTTTGTTGAATTATGATTTTATTATTATAATACATGTTTAATAATTATTTATGGTCCATAAATACATGCGATTCTTCGGTTCCGCCAGTAACAATTTATTACTATTTATTCTATGAAACGACACTGACAGGTAAACATTAATGCGAAATTATTGAAGTCGTCTGACGTGGTTTGACGTTTCCCCTCTCTACCAACCAAAAGCCTTTCCAACTTCTGTCCCTACTATAGGTATACAAATGTTGTGGTAATAAAATGCAAAGTTTATAAAATTAAATAAACCTGTTGACAGAATTAATCACCTTAATTTCTACATTTCAAGCCAATTTATTAATTTATCACCAAGAATTCTACAAAAAATAGAGTTTACGATCTACATATCTACCTACCCTGTAAACAGAAAGAAAATTAAAAAAAAAAACATACACTGCTGGCTAACGATGAGCACTTTAAATGTCTTGAAATGTGAAATTTATTTAGCAATTACCAAGCATTTTTTACAATTACCAATTAACATGGACTGTATTTAAAAAGTGGTTGCAAGCACTGTGGTTGAAGCACTATTGGGCTTGAACCACTTTTCCAAGCATTTTCGACGTCTTCAAATGTTTTTAATTATAATAATAATAATAATAATAATAATAATAATAATAATAATAATAATAATAATAATAATAATAATAATAATAATAATAATAATAATAATAATAATAATAATAATAATAATAATAATAATAATCGGATTATAATTTTTATTACTTCATGTTTGCTAATTTGTTCGATTAATCTTTTTAGAAACATTATAACACACCGTTAAATTTAGAAGCATTAGTTTAATACTCTTTTAAACAATAATTAAACTAACAAAGAAAATCAAATTGTGACAAATTTTAAGAAAATTAAGATTATAACAGTAATAACAAAAAACAAAATAAAGATGATTTCCTGACCGTAGCAGAATTTTGTAAAAATAAAAATATCCTTGGTGTATTAGGTCATTAATTTTATTTTATATCGTTAGCACAGCACAACATATGTTTCGGAAAACTTTGTTTTCATCTTCTATAAAATAAAATTAATGACCCAATATACCAAGGATATTTTTTAATATAAAAAAAAAATAGGTATTGATTGAAAGCGCGCCAACTCCATCTGTCTTTCGATTCTAGTATCGATCCCATCGACGAAATTATGCTAGAAGAGTAGGCAACTTTATATACGCTATTGTATATTGTGTTGTCATCGTGATGGGTGTTACGGTGTTACAAATTATTGATGTACCAAGGTAATTATTTACAAAACATTTCATATGCTAATATGCAATACATAAACCCAATATAAACCTAGGAAAACAAGTTTTTGTATTTTGATTTATACAAAAAAAAAAACATAAAAAGATATGAAATTACGGATTCATAAATAGAACATATTGATTACCTAGCCCAGAATACTGGGGGCTCTTGGCTCTTGGATCTACTGTATGCCTGTTTCCCATTTTTTCCCGTATTCAAGTACTATCTTTGAAATAGTCCTGTGCCGTTGGTTAGTTTTACTAAGTTTCCTAGTGTTCCTGTGGCGTTCTTTCTGGTTCTAAAATAAAAAGGATGAGTCGTCACCTAGCAAGAGCTTCGCATTCGAATATAACATGCTATAAAGTTTCTTCCTTTTTGCGGCAGGGTCAACACGTGGCGTTGTGTAATCCCATCATTTGAAGGTGTTTCGGCAATCTCACAACAGTGCATATCTGAAGCCTCATCAATACCTATGGGACCTTAGTATTCCATTTGTGTCGACAAAAAGATTTACTCACACTCACTTTTTACCACGTTTCCAAAAAAAGTTTCGTCTAGTCGTCTGTGCGTATTTTTGCCAGATAATATCGCCAGAACGAATGCCGTTGGGAAAAATATTCTACAATGTTGTGTCCCAAATAGTATAGAATTAGTATGCAAATTGTGCAATAAATAGCACAGAAATAATTAAATTAAATTAAAAGTTAGCTGATAATAGTACTAAATATTGCAAAATAGTGCAAAATAGCGCAAAATAGTGCAAAATAGTGTAAAATAGTGCAAAATAAGGCAAAATAGTGCAAAATAGTGCAAAATAGTGCAAAATATTACAAAATATTACAAAATAGTGCAAAATAGCGACAAACAGTACAAAATAGTTCAAAACAGTGCAAAATAAAGTAAAATAGTAAACAAAATAAACAAATAGTACCCCTGATGCTTGTACACCGTAGTATAGCAGCGGTGTATCCCTTGGCTCCGACTTACTTTGAATTTCTTGGGTAATTTCTGCCAAACTAAAACTCTATTGATTTTATAAACTTTTGTTTTATCCTGACTACTATATACAGGGTGGCTACTTTTTATATTGAACACTATTGCTAACTCGAAAACCGTAAGAGTTACTTAAATGGGAAAAAAGTTGTACTTTTGTAAGACTAATTTAGTGATGTTTTTAAACCGAGAACATCAGGGCCGGTTTCCAAGATATTTAAGGAAACCAAATGACTCTATTTTCGATTTTCAATTGTATTGCCTTTACTTTACAAATTAGAAAAAAATTGTAATTAGATTTTTTATTTTTTATGCAAGGTCACTATAAATTTTATTGTTTTAATACAAACCTGTACTTTTATTATGCTTTTTTACTTAGAATACTACCAAATTATTTTTAACTTGATCGCAGTTTCGTTACATCTACTTCCTTTACCAAAAATTTAAGAGGAATCATACCTGAGCCATACCTGTTGTATTAAAGAGAGATGGCGGTCAATGAGGAGTATTTTTTTCTATTTAGCAATCCAGAATTTGTGAAGGTAGTTTCATCTTTCCATAGAGGATGTAGGTATTATTAATCTAGAGTGATCTATTTTTATTGAGACGAATAAAAAAGTAAAACTTGAAGAATATTACTGTATAATGATTTTATAATCAATAAATATTTAAATGAATAACGAAAAAACCACAGTATAAAATAGAAACAAAAAGGCACTATAAGCAATTTTACAAAAATTGTTCAAAATGTTTTCCATTTTTACTTCCCTATCTGTATACAGATATAAGGAAAGTATAGTAATTATGATTTTTTTCGACCTCGAGTTTACGACGGATTTTTACGTTTTGAGGTCCCCTGAATCCGTTTTGACTATTTTCGCGATGATGTCTGTCTGTGTGTGTGTGTGTGTGTGTGTGTGTGTGTGTGTGTGTGTGTGTTTGTGTGTTTGTGTGTTTGTGTGTGTGTTTGTGTGTGTGTGTGTGTGTGTGTGCGGGTGGGTGCGTGCGTGCGTGCGTGCATGCGTGCGAGCGTGCGTGCGTGCGTGCGTGCGTGCGTGCGTGCGTGCGTGCGTGCGTGCGTGCGTGCGTGCGTGCGTGCGTGCGTGTGTGCGTGCGTGCGTGCGTGCGTGCGTGCGTGCGTGCGTGCGTGCGTGCGTGCGTGCGTGCGTGCGTGCGTGCGTGCGTGCGTGCGTGCGTGCGTGCGTGCGTGCGTGCGTGCGTGCGTGCGTGCGTGCGTGCGTGCGTGCGTGCGTGCGTGCGTGCGTGCGTGCGTGCGTGCGTGCGTGCGTGCGTGCGTGCGTGCGTGCGTGCGTGCGTGCGTGCGTGCGTGCGTGCGTGCGTGCGTGCGTGCGTGCGTGCGTGCGTGCGTGCGTGCGTGCGTGCGTGCGTGCGTGCGTGCGTGCGTGCGTGCGTGCGTGCGTGCGTGCGTGCGTGCGTGCGTGCGTGCGTGCGTGCGTGCGTGCGTGCGTGCGTGCGTGCGTGCGTGCGTGCGTGCGTGCGTGCGTGCGTGCGTGCGTGCGTGCGTGCGTGCGTGCGTGCGTGCGTGCGTGCGTGCGTGCGTGCGTGCGTGCGTGCGTGCGTGCGTGTGTGTGTGTGTGTGTGCAAAAGTTGTACTTGTTTGTAATATAATTCTCTATAATTTTTATTTCTTACATAATTTCTCTAAAATGGACCGTATTCGAGATATTTGAGAAAATGTGTAAATTTCGAAATTTGAAGAAAACTCAAAAACCGATAAAGAAAAAAACATTAAATTTTAAACTTAAGTTTTATTTCGGCCTGACGTGAAATGATTAGATTTTGGACAAAGTCGGAACATCTAGGGGGGTACTTTATGGGGGGGCCGTTTTTATATTTTATGGAATATATGTTATTTATGTTTGTAGAAAAAAATTGTTCAAATAAAAGTTATTTCTAATATTATTATCTATAATTTTTGCCCTATATCAAAATTTCCTGAAATTTCGAGAAATTTGACAAAATGTGCAAAATTCTCATTTTTATGAAAATTGTTGAAATAAAAGTTGTTTGCGATATCGATATCTATAATTTTTGTTTAAACATAATTTTTCTAAAATGGACCGTAATGGAAAAATTGTAGGAAAAGTGCTAAATTTAAATTTTTCAGTATTTTTATTTTCAATGAATATCTATAGAAAAATGTTTCGAGGTAGATGTATGTGGAAAATGTATATATTTATTTTATCCTCTAAACATTTATGGGGGTGCTGCAATAGGTTGTACAAAATAACCGGAAAAAGCATGTAATAACTAGATAGGAAAGTCATGTGTTGGACACATCAGATTTTTATGTATGTTTAGCGATAATGCTTTACCACCTTGTCCGATTTATATGATTCTTTTTTTGGTAGTAAGGAGGTACCTCAGGGGTGGTCCCATATAAATTTGGTTAAGATGTGGTGATGGCATCTGCACGTTTTTGAAGACGGTTTTTTTTATTTTTTTATTTCTAATACTTGTTCGGACCGTTTTTTAGGGGGCTATATCCTATCCAGTAAAATAATATAGATCAGTGGTAATAATATATCACCTTTTTGTCAATGCGACAATTTTTCTATTGCTGATTTTAACTATCTTATTTTTCTTGTAGATATGATCCTCGTCAATCAGATTTCCTTAAAAACTCTTCTTCCCTAAATATATTTCTCCATCAAGAATATCTATTTTATTAATTTCATTTGATGTAAATAACTTAATTAAAGAAAATATTAAAATATAGATAAACAGCTGTCCGATTTACAAAAGTCTGTGACATAAAAACTGTTTTATTGGCAATTCTCAAAAAAAAAATAGTAGGTAGGTCTTCTGGATCATCAAGCTCATATTTTGTTTATTTTCATAAAAAGATTTATTCTACTCGCTAATATAGGGAATCAGATCTAGTAGGTTGCTTAACTTTTTATCTACTAGAGGCAAAGTAGGATCCAACGTTTTATTTTCTACATTTTCTTACAGAAATCAATTTTTTAAACTCGTAATTTTCATGAAGGGAACTTTTATTTTGAAAACAAGTATATGGCTGTTTTTCGTCTGAAGAGCTCACTATCTGTGGCTAACTCTTTAATATGCGCTGATTGTAGAGGAAGTCAAAGCACTGGTTACAAATTTAACAATTTTTTATAATTCCAAAATTTTAATAAGTAATAATTTTTTTCCTGACGAGTCAAAAATACTAACTAAAAAAGCTAATACAATGTACAGACAAAACTGCTAAACCATAAATAATTACTTTAACAAAGTACTATAATTCAATTATTACGAAATAATTGAAGGGCTTCTTCTTTTCTTCACTTTTAAAAACATTATTTATAATTCAAAGTTTGCCAAGTTCACGGTTAAACAATCCTTTTAATATATTCCAGTCATCCTTTGAACAATGCTTCAAAAGCGGTCCGATTTTCACTACAACATTCCTAATGAAATCGAATACATTTTTATTATTCCAAACTACTCTCGATACGCAAAATATTTTTATCACGTTCTAGCCCCGATTTTCTACCTTTACGTTTCTGTTTCCATTTCCGGCCGACGATATATAAAACATTATAACAAAAAAATCAATCAATTACAGTTAAAGACCGTTTCACGATGTACGGTGTTAAGTTAATTTCAGGATTCGTCTTTTTGGCGGTAATCGCAACTCCTAGTTCGGCGAGTCCTTCTGCAGTCGAGGTCCTGCAGGATGTTTACTACACTTGTGTTCAGGATTTTTCGTTAGAGTGCGTCAAGCCGAAGGCTCTGCATTGGTTGAGCGAAGTAGCCGAAGATGAAGAGATTAGAGTTACTGATAATTTGATGATTGTGAAGAAGGATAATCCTGAAGATAAACAGGTTAGTTTGAAGTCTGTAATAAGAATAGTAGTTCGCTGGTTGATTGTGATTAAAGCTGTGTGACCGAAATCGTAGAACTAAACAGAGCTCAGGACAATGTATCAGTTGAATGAATGGGAACGAATAGGACATCCAAAGGGTGGTAAAATAAGCCCGTGAGGTCGCAGTACCTCCATGTAAATTCAACCCTAGAACGCAAACCTGACCGAGGTAAGCCTATGGGAATTCCTTAGGGAAGGGGGAGGGGCAGCCGAGAGGTGCCTATAAGTACAGATATAGATTAACAACTATTAGTAATTAAATAACTACATTTCATGTGCTTGGAAAAATAAATAAATAAATACACACTGCTTTGCAAAGTTGCTGGAAAAATAGAAAGTTTCAGTGTTAAAAAAAATCTACAATTAAAAGAGGAGAGACTTATTTCTTTGGCAGTATCTTTTCACAAGCATATTAATTATAACTAAAGAATCATTAATACATTTTTTTAACATTGACACAAATGTCCAATCGAAAATTATTTATCGTAATAATGATTTTCTTGTTTAATTTAATTTAAAACAAATAAATGAGGTACAAATTAACCAATGACGTTGCAATAACAAATCACGATTAAAATATTGAAGATAATGATTTTGTAACAAACACCGTCTAGTTAACTTAAAAAAATCGACTAAATTTTTATTTAAGTACAAGTTAACTATGAACTTTTATGTAATATTGATTGTCAACCACCATCTGGCCAAGTTCACCGCTCTCGAAGTAAAAACTTTTGTAGTAATCACAGATCTCCGTCTTTTTATTTCAATTTATTTGATGATAAACTTATATACTATTTGTAAAAAAGACTTTTCATTTCAATTTAAGCTGTGTCCAGGCCGTTGGAGTCTATGCCAGTCGGCGTAGCCTAATATGGGTTAAAATTTGTGACTAAAAGGCGTTACTTGTATATTTTTTATTATTAGGCGCACGCGACGAAGACACGTTCGTTAAAAGTTGGGCGTCAGGTTCACAGGCCAGCCAGACGCTGGTTTGTCATTGTTAATAAAATATTAACATCAGACATGCATCAGACTTACTTATTAAAAACTAGACCTAAAACTTAGTTCTGTAGCATGATAACAGAGCTTGGTTTCTTGTTATGATTATTGGAGACTAAAACATCGCAGGAATATTTCGAAAATGTAAAACAGGATAAAATTAGTAATTTCTAGAGGTGGATGGATGGGAGTTTGCAGAAACCAAAAGGATTCGCCTCTGTAGCAAAATATAACAAAAATTACTTACAAGCAATATAAATAATTAAGTGGTTTTACAAACTAAAAAGAAAGAGGGCATGTATATTGACAAGAAGGTTTAGTTGCAGGCTGACGACACTGTGCAAGATAAATAGTAAATCAGTAAGTATCAGGCAAAACTATTGCCATCTACTCCAATAGCCAAGCATCTCTTAAGGCAATTCTATGACCAGAAATCATATCATGACTGATGAGAGACTGCCTAGGAAATCTGACACAGTTGTCGTGAAAATAAAGTACCCTTAGCCTAGGTGCTAGGCCACTAAGGATATCAGGATAGCTCTAAAAGGCTTAAATAGGGCCATGATAGGCCCCGAACAGTTCATTGGAGATGCGAAGACATTTTACGAGGTATCTATCGAACATAGATGCAGAAAGAGTGTCAGGAATGATAGAAATAGGCTACAGATAGGCTAGAAACGACAATTCGTTAGGATAACATTTGGTTTTCTTACCGGACACTGTTGACTAAGAAGGTACATGAGTGTCATGAATCCATCCAAAGAAGCATTATTGCGCAAGTTCTGTGAAGAAGAAGAGGAAACATCAATCCTGTGCCAGTGTGAAGGCCTGGATACTCTAATAAGAAAGACTAATTTTGACGACACGCTCTTAATAACGAATTCACACAATAGATTTGAAAAGATTACGGTGTACAAGAACAAATAATATCCAAATTCTTTCAAATCTTATCTAGTGGCAAGAGGGTTTAGTCAAAGGAAAGGAGTTGATTACTATGAAATTATTCACCATTATTAAGGTAAAAACTCTTTTTAACCAACTTCAAAAAAATATTCTCAATTCGTCGGAATATTTTTTTACGTATGTTCAGCGATAATTCTTTACAACATTATCCGATTTCTATGACTCTTTTTTTGATAGAAAGGGGGTACCTCAGGGGTGGTTCCGTATACATTTGGTCAAGATCTGATGATGAGATCTATGAGAAACTCAGCAAACTCAATTTGTAATGACAGCTGCACGATTATGAAGTCGGTTTTTTTTAAAATTACTTTTATAACTTGTAGATTATAAAACTATGTTATGACAGGAGATGTCGGTCTCACTGTTTGGTTTAGAATTTGCTAAAATGTACAGAGCAGATTTTGACTTGACAACGAGGTTATGTATTTTTGATATTGTCCTTTTTCTAAGCAAAATTGATCATACCATTATATTTAGTCTGGATTGTCTATTATAGTACAAATGAACATGAAGCTATCTCAGTTTGAGATTAAAACTGCATTTTTATATTGACTATGATATTAATATGAATCCCCCTAATCAAGTTTACCTTTCTTTTAAATGATTATATGTTTTAAAATAGAGCTTTAAAAAAATAGCAAAGTGGAATAACTTTTAAAGAAACATAAATTCATTAAAAATCTTGTCCATGCGTTTATATCTTTAAAAGTAATGTTTACATTATTTGTAGATGATGGATTTGGCAATTTAACAGTTCCATAACTGTTAAATGATGTTATCAATAACATGAAAATTAAATTTACGATTACTGTTGAACCAGTAACTCGATTTGTTGAAATTCAAATAAAAAATGAAGAAAATTTCATAAGTATTCATCAGAAAAATTATATAGTTGATGTTATTTAAAGATTCAATGATAATTTCTAGCAATATTTTTTATAAAATTAGAAATTTTTATCTTCTACTGATAAATTTTAATGGGGCTGAGAGATGATTATTGTCCACTTTAAAAATATTTGAATATATAGTACTACCTGCTGAGCGTGATTGTTTTTTGAAATTAATAATAACATCCCTAACTTTATTACAAGTTACTGGTATAAAAAAAAATTGTTAAAAAGAAACTGACGATGCTATAATAAATATTTAGCGTAATTTCTGTAATATTAACATTAGGCTTAGATATAGATTTGCTGCATCAGAAGGATTTGTAAAAATAACTTCTAAGAAATTATTTGTTATGTCTCTATCTGTATTTCTTTATTTGCTAAAATTATTCCGGTGTTCTAAATTTTTTAAGTGTCTCGTTAAAGCTTCTTTTAACCAATTGATTATAATTATGTTTATCCTTTAGTACATAGACACTTCCCTCCACATTTTAGTAGGTAAAACCTATATTTGTTGCTAGCCTATTTTACTTCGAGTCTTTCCCATTTTTCCATATTTTCCTAATAATTTTGTTTTGTATTTATCATTAGACGATGTAAATCTAGATTTTCGTTTGAAATGTCAAGAAACTTATTTTAAATATCTTTAACGTTGAATTGATAATATATTTTCTTAAAATTATAGGTCGATAAAGAAGTTTGAAGATTAAGCAAATGTTTTTAAGACAAATCTTGGAAAACATTTTTTTTTCTTCTTTCTTTGATATCTTATCTACATTTAAGTTATTACTCCATTTGAATCACAAGCATTTGTTATAATATAATCAATTTTAGTTAAGGACATATAATCCAACTTATTGATATTGTATTTTTCTCTACAATTTCTTGAAATTTGGTACAAATTTATGTTGCTTGACCCATAATGTTTAATACGTTTGTCATATAGAATTGTAACGGAGCAAATATAAGAACCGGAAGTGGCATGTACGATTAATTTTCAACACAGACGGTTTTAAAACAAAACAAAGCTCAGGATGTAGAATATACTCCAGATCCTTCAATAGTTCCACTGTAGTGTAAACCAAGCTCACAAAGATTCTCACTCAGAAACAATATCACTGAAAGGAAAAGATAGCAGACAAGCACTACTCACCCTGGACAGACCAGGAATTTACTCAGAATTAATACTAGAATGTTAAGAAGCTTTGGACGAAGTATCAGTCAAGAATATATATAAAGGTCAGGCAATATTAAAAGGTAACCATTTTTCTCATTCTCTAGCAAGAAAACCAATTATTTTTTGAATCTGGCCGTTCCATTGAACTAAGAAAATCGGTATTGACAAACCTAATTCTCTTGTCTTATTCAAGAAAAGATAAGATAAAACAAGAAGCTGCAGAGTGTTTAAGGAGCTTTTAAATTATCCCGACAACACTTTAGCAAATAAATAGTTGACTCTGACTAGACAGATTCTGTGTCTAATCACATTCAATCTGACCAAGTACGGAAGTATCTTTCCATATCATGGAGCTATCAGAATTTGCACTTTGTAAGGGATGCGAACAAGAAGATGAAATTTATTACACGAGTATTAATTGTCTAACAGCGGCTGATATAAAAGAGGTACCTCTCGGCAACGTTGTCAACTGAAATGAAACTGTGGGCTGGCTGACAAGTTAAGGGAGAAGGTGCAAGCGGAAACCGTGGACAAACCAAGGAAAAACCGTGGTGAAACCGTGGGGAAACCGTAAGAAAACCGTGGAGAACACGTGGAAAAACCGTGAGGAAACTTAGAGGAAACCGTGGGGAAACCCATCCTCCATACGTTACAAACACAGAGATACGTTTGTTATAGTGCATCTTAGAATTTTACACCATATTTAGAAAGACTTATATTTCCAGAACAGGTGTGGTCCGCTTTTAAGTAAGCCACACTGTATAAAATTGAGACTATACTTATAGGAATCATAAAACTGTAACTGACTTTTCAATTGATATACTTTTTTTCAGGAACGTGGATTTGCGAACGATGTATTTGAAAAATTCGAAGATTTTCTACAAACTCATGAATTGGTGTTAACAGCCCCCGAATTCATCCCTAGATCCTTGGGTACGGATCCTATCAGAGTTCCCTTAGCAGAATCAGGTAAAAAAAATTTTAAATTAATAAATAAAAATGGACACAAAAATATATTTTAAATGTGATTTTATGATTTACCTATTCTTATTATAATTTTTAATCTATACCTTTGTTTTTTAGGTCGCTCCTCAAAAGTAATTAAAAAAGTGATATTGCCTTTCTTGCTGGGACTGAAGTTTAAAGCAGCTGTACTCGTACCACTTGCCTTAGCACTTATAGCTTTAAAAACATGGAAAGCTCTAACTTTAGGTTTGCTATCGCTTGTGCTCACTGGCGCTTTGCTGATATTCAAATTCACTAAACCAAAGGTAAGAATTAAAGTCAAGTTGACATGACAAATTTATGAGATTTTTTTATACAGGGTGAATCCTTAGTTAATTATTTTTTTAACTGTGTATAAGAATTATCAAAATAACTTTTTTAAATACCTTTTTCAAATAACTTTTTCAAATAACTTTTTCAAATAACTTTTTTAAATAACTTTTTCAAATAACTTTTTCAAATAACTTTTTCAAATAATTTTTTCAAATAACTTTTTCAAATAACTTTTTCAAATAACTTTTTTAAATAATTTTTTCAAATAACTTTTTCAAATAACTTTTTCAAATAACTTTTTCAAATAACTTTTTCAAATAACTTTTTTAAATAACTTTTTCAAATAACTTTTTCAAATAACTTTTTCAAATAACTTTTTCAAATAACTTTTTCAAATAACTTTTTCAAATAACTTTTTCAAATAACTTTTTCAAATAACTTTTTCAAATAACTTTTTCAAATAACTTTTTCAAATAACTTTTTCAAATAACTTTTTCAAATAACTTTTTCAAATAACTTTTTCAAATAACTTTTTCAAATAACTTTTTCAAATAACTTTTTCAAATAACTTTTTCAAATAACTTTTTCAAATAACTTTTTCAAATAACTTTTTCAAATAACTTTTTCAAATAACTTTTTCAAATAACTTTTTCAAATAACTTTTTCAAATAACTTTTTCAAATAACTTTTCCAAATAACTTTTTCAACTAACTTTTTCAAATAACTTTTTCAAATAACTTTTTCAAATAACTTTTTCAAATAACTTTTTCAAATTACTTTTTCAAATAACTTTTACAAAAACCTCAAAAATAAGAAACTTACATTAAATTCTTCTAAAATGTATACAAATGATTTTTTTGCTGTTGCTTATACTTTCCTCTGACTTACATTATTTAAAATGTGTTCTTATAAACTCACTTTATTTTCAATTTACCATAATGAACAGATAAACACCTTTCTTATTTTTATATTTTTTGAAAAAAAGTTAATTAAAAAAAATGTTTATTTTAAAAACTATTATACACACTTAAAAAGTGTCATTTTAGGATTCACTCTTTATACAAAAACAATTTTCCAAAATATCTACTGTAACTTTTTACAAGATTTCATTTGACTGCTTTAATTCAAATAACGTGAATGAGATCAACCCCCACAGCAACAATAGAAGCACTAATAGGTTTGCCTACACTTTACCTTGTGATACAGAGGAGGCAAAATTAGTTGATTACAGATTAAAGAACACACTGGGAAATGTTAACCTTAGATCAGGTCACATAAGTATTACAAGGTTAGTGACAGGAGACGTGTTAGACATGAGAACAGATCAAATAAACAATTGTTACTCCTTCAACACTCCATTCGAGGTTTTAATACCATAAAGGGACACAGTGCCCAACAACAGGAATAAACCTGGTACATTACGGCACTGCAGTAGTCTCCAAAACCTCTAACTCTAACTTTAACTAAATATATCACAGTGTGTCAGGCTAGGGTTTATGCAAGCGACGTCAATACTGGTATAAGATTGCAGACAAGAACTAAAAAACACTGGCAATTCAAAACAAAGTAAAACAAGTTTGGCTGCCAGGTCACCATGGTACCGAGAGCATTGAAAAGCTCCGTGAACTTGCACAACAAATACTGCAAATAGATGTAAAAACCTTGGAGTACCAAAAACTAGAGTTACAGTTTTCAATAAAGACTGGGTTCGGAGAAAATACAACTATTAAGAAAATGTCGCAAAATAGGCACATGGGAAAAACTTTATAGAAAGATCTTGTTCAGTTACTCTCTCCGTGCCTAGCAATCAGCGAAAAACAATAGTTGAGTGCGCCAAAGTAAGGGAACTCCTGAACAGAGCAGGCGTATTTAATGGAGACCTAGGCAAGGAACAAGAAACATCCATACACATACCGTGTAAAGGCAAAACATTGTATCGCAGAAAATTAACACTTTGTGAGAAACCTCACGTTAATTTAAGAACCTATAGAACATACCCTGCCAAGGACTTGTACAAGAGATAAAGATCACAGAGTGGGTATTATTAATTAAAATGGATCAAATACAATTAGCCATTACGCTGCAATGTTATCGGAGACTAAGCAAGACGAGCCCTCGAAAAAACTTCTTTAATCCTTTCCTATTTTTAAGCGACTTCAAAAAAGGAAGTTGTAATATTTTTTTTTGTATGTTCAGCGATAATTCTTTAACACGGTGTCCGATTACAATGATTCTTTTCTTGCTAGAAAAGGGGTACTTTAGGGGTGGTCCCATATAAATTTGATCAAAATTTAATAATTGGGTCCATGAGAAAATCCTCAAACTCTTTATTTTTTATGTATGTTTAGCGATAATGCTTTACCACCTTGTCCAATTTATATGATTCTTTTTTTGTTAGTAAGGGGGTTAAGATGTGGTGATGGTACCTGCACGATTTGGAAGTCTGTTTTTTTAAATTTTTTAATCCTAATACTTGTTAAACACTAATCTCTTTTTGTACTACAGGTTGTTAACTATGAAGTAATTCACGTTCCTCCACATGTTGAACATATCGAACACCATGTCGATCATCATCACGTCGAGCATTCTCCAACATCTTCAGGATGGGATCATCCAGGATATGGAAGGCAACTTTCTGGCAACGAAATGGCGTATAATTCTTACCTACGATGATTTCTGTAAAATATTTATTTATTAAATTATTTTAGGTAGAAAAAAATTGAATTGTTTTTTTTACCTTTCGATTACACAAATACATTTTTAGGTAATAAACTATAAATGTCATACTGTGACTGGTTATTTTGTGCTTTGGTAACTTAATATTTTTAAATTATAAATAGTAATTTTAAAAGTTTCCAAACATTCTAGAAAGTTTATTTTATTTTTCCATATAAACTTTACAATTTGATTCTGGAACATAAAAAGATAGATATAAATTTTTTATCACTGATGAAAACACTCCATATTTGTCGTAATCTAACCAATAATCTACTTTTTAAAACAACACCTATTGTTTCATATCATACATGGAACTATGTAATTAATGTACGATTAAACCAAAAATACGGATATGAAAATCTTGACTGAAAAAATTACTTAAGAGTAGAAGTATTTCTTAATGTAGGTAATTTTTTTGCAAGATTTTTATCCATTTTAGCAAATTTTAGAAGGCTAGTCAACTTTAAACATTATTAAAATTTTTAAAAACAATTATCTTAAAAAATAGTAAACACTTAATTATATACATAAGACTACTTATATTAGTAAAAGAAACATACAATTTAAAATTTAGAAAATGACCTGGTTACCTTTATTGTGTAGTTCAAGAATTGAGGAACTCATCAATATTGTAAAATGTGTTATTGTAGATGAAGTAAATAGTTTTATTCTTTATACTGTTCCTTGGGCCGACTAAGTCAATAAGCGTTTTCATTTTATTGAAACATTTAACCCCGATTTAATTGTGATAATTCTGACTCATTCTCAGTCTTGAAAAGGGTGCATGAATGTAATAATTGGCATTATTATTGGAAAATATAAAGAATTTACTAAACATTCTAAAAAAGTATTTATGTTTTAAATTAAAAATTCAAAAGAAAACACACGTATGGAAATAAAACAAATAATCATGTTATCACTCTAGTTTAGTTAATAATTTACATTAAACTAGAAAATTCAAGGTAGAGCGTGACATTTTTAAAAATACAACTATCACGTAAATTTTGGCATATATAGAGAGACGAGACAGAAAGAAAAGACTCCTGAGTGCGGACTGAGGTCCAGAACTTTCGCCGAGGGCGAAAGCTCTTGTTTTCGGAACTCCTTAAGTCCCAAAAACAAAGTAATGGGTAAACGTTTTTTGCAGCTATTTGTGAATTATGGGTAAATATCTTTAACTTAATTTTGAAGTGTTTTGTTCGATAATAATTAATTGATTTACATATAAATGCCAATTTTACATTTTCGTCCTGATTATCATATTTATCTTATACATATTTTTTTATTATTATGTAGTTAAAGTTTTCCAGTGCTATTTTTAATTGTTAATAAGGCCAAACTGTATAGTTCAATTAAGTGTCATAAATCTTTTATACAAAGTTTGAATATATTATCAAATAGTACTTTATTCCCCAAATATAATTTGAGCAATTTATTCTTTAGAATACTAGTCACTTTTGTACTTATTTTAAATATACATTTGTTAATTTTTTGATACTTATTATTAATTTCTCCTCCCCCATTCAAAACCAGGCAAATATTCCGATCATTTGAGAAGCCTCGGCGTTTCTATTCCCTTAGGATTAAAAGAGTCTAAAACTAGTTGCCAAGAATCGCTCGACTATGCTATTAAGGAATAATTTTTGTTCTTTTAATTTAACTTTTTTTATTTGTTTTATTTGCCACTGGTAAATGGTTGTTCCTTCTGGACTCCAGGACCCTTAGGCTGGTGACAGTGCTGCCCTTATCCCTTAATAGTATATTAACAACAGTAGCTAAAGACCTATCAGTAGTTGTAAATGGTTGTTACATTTGGTGACAAGCGTTGGTCTTAGACAGTTGGTTGTTACATGAATGTCGTCATTATGGCGGGTATTATATTAGTGAATTTCATTGTTTAAGGTCAACTGGTTCTTATTATCATAGATATACAGTATTCATTGTAAAATATATAAAGAGTTGCACTGTAAGAGTTTCATATTTCTTAAATAAATTTCGGCAGCTGCTAATGGATGAGCTCTGTTCGTACGTCTTACAATTTTCTTCTGCATGATACTATCTATATGTGAGGAGGAACCCCACACCAACAAGCCATACTGTAACTGACATTGTACCAGTCCGAAATATAATATTCGCAAGATGTTAATGGAAACATTATCCCTAAGTCTACTCAAAATGAAGCAGGTGCTACTCAGCTTTGAGCATAGCGTTTTGATATGAAGCTTCCACGTTAGCGTAGAAGTAAGAGTTACACCTATAAATTTCATTGATTGAGTACTTTCTATTGATTTTCCAGAAAGTTTAATTAGCAAATCTTCGTCTGGAGTAATATTTTTAGATATATATAAGATTTTCTCGCAATTTAGCTAAAGGTCATTTTCCTCACAATATCCCTCAAATTCCATTGTGACGTTATTTCCATTTTCTACTAGGGTACTGACACATTTCTCAGGCAGTATATCATATTGGCATCATCGGCATGAAAAACAGCCTTATTTGATGTTTCACAAGTGTTTGAAATGTCGTTTATAAAAATTATAAAGCATATTGGCACAAGCAATGTGCCTTGGGGAATGCCTAATGCATTACTCTTGCATTCAGAAGAAGTCCCATCAATAGCTGTTGTCTGACACCGATCCGCCAAATATACCTTCGAGTTTTTTTAATAGTAAGCTGTAACCTATTGAGTCAAATTCGCGGGTAAAGTCATAAAAAATACCTATAATATGCTGTTTCCGGTTAAGTTCTTCATATACAGGGTAATTTTTTCAAAAGGATCCACCCTCGATAACTTCGTTCATAAATAATCTAAATGCATCCCAATCTATAAAAAAAAGACTCGTGCACAGATCCTAAAAATTACCGCTCTATATGTATACAGGGTAAAACAGCTAAACTTTTTGAAGCAGCATTTTCCATAAGACTAGTAAAGTATCTCGAAAATTTTAAAATAATTTCCGAGAGCCAACATGGGTTAAGAGCTAATAAATCAACTAACACAGCAGTATTAGAATGTATAAACTGGGTGATTTTTTGAAAAGGATCCACCCTCGATAACTTCGTTCTCGTCTTGATTCAGGTAAAATCCAAAAACAGGTCAATTTTTATCCTTAGGGGGACACATTTCTAGATCACAACTGATTTTGTCGGATCAACCTCATGGCCCCACCAGCCCCCACCTCAAAAACCTTTAATAGCAAGGGGAGCCGAGTGACCCCTTGTTGGAAAGGTTTTTGCATTTACCATACGACCATGTAAGAATTATTTCGTTTTGTACAGGGTGGTTCAAGAAAAAAGACAAATTGCAATAAATAGATTTACATTTCGCTTTAATTGGTTAATTTTTGGAATAAAAATCGTATTAATTGTTTACAAAACGAGAACAAACGGATTAGAGTGCAAGAAAGCAAAATCACAACAAGTACTCAAAATAGCAACCGTTATTCTCCATGCAGTAGTAAAGGCGGTTTTCAAATTCCTCTCTCACCCGTTGAAAGGTTTCTCTAGGGATTCTTCTGCATGCGTCAGTTATTCGTTGTCGCAACTCCACTAAATCTGCTGGTTGAGTTTTAAAGACAACAGATTTTAGGTGCCCCTAGAGAAAAAAATCTGGTCCTGTCAAATCTGGTGACCGTGGAGGCCATTCTATTGCTCCCCGCCTGCCAATCCAATGATGCGGAAATCTCTGATTCAGCTAGTTCCGAACGTTCATAGCGAAGTGAGGTGGGGCTCCATCTTGCTGAAAAAAAAGCTCAATTTCTTCAAGTAAAGGATTTCCATCTTGATCCCGCTGATTTTTAACTTCAACCGTTATCAAGGGATCTATGATATCCTCCAGCAGCTCTAAATATACCTCGCCAGTCAAAGTCTCAATAATGAAAATCGGACCGACTACCGCATCGCCTAGTATTCCTGCCCATACACTTAATTTCTGAGGAGCTTGAGTATGCCCCTTTCTAAAAATGTGAGGATTCTCATCACTCCAATATCGGACATTCTGTTTATTGACTGCGCCATGCAGATAAAAACTACATTTGTCACTAAAGCAAATGTTTTTTATGAGGTTTGGGTTTGCGTTTATTATTTCCGTCATAATTTAGCAAAACTGTAATCTCCTATCAGGATCATCGTCCACAAGCTACTGAAGTATCTTCATTTTATAGGGATGGAATTTAAAAAGTTTTGTCACTTTGCGTACCGATGAATACGAAAGTCCAGTGATCGTAGCAATCTGACGCAAAGAACTGGTTGGATCGAAAGTAAAGTTCTCATCACTTCAATCTGAGCCATTTCATTAACTATTCTGTTACCTTCTCTCTTCATAATTTTTACCAATCCTGTTGCTTGAAAATTCCGCACAAGTTGCGTGACATATTTGTGCTCCATTCGCTTATCTGGATGTCTCGCATTAAAAACTAGCAGTGGCGCGGGCACAATTCTGCTCCTCACCATAAATGAAAATAACTTCTACCCGCTCGGCAATAGTATAAACCATTTTACAGGTAATAAATCAATTGACATACCAACTGACTGCAAACTACTTGGATTAAATCTAATTCGTCAAAACGAATTGTAAAGATGCAAAACTGAAGCAAAAAATTTAAGTGAATTTACGACAGGAGATAAATTGTTGAATGAGGAAGAATTCCTATTATTCTCAACGGTGGTCATTTTATGAATTTATTATGATGTATGTAATTTAAGACTATTTATTGCAATTTGTCTTTTTTCTTGAACCACCCTGTACAAAACGAAATAATTCATACATGGTCGTATGGTAAATGCAAAAACCTTTCCAACGAGGGGTCACTCGGCTCCCCTTGCTACTAAAGGTTTTTGTGGTGGGGCCATGGGGTTGATCCGACAAAATCAGTTGTGATCTAGAAATGTGTCCCCCTAAGGATAAAAATTGACCTGTTTTTGGATTTTACCTGAATCAAGACGAGAACGAAGTTATCGAGGGTGGATCCTTTTCAAAAAATCACCCAGTTTATACATTCTTATATTGCTGTGTAAGTTGATTTATTAGCTCTTAACCCATGTTGCCTCTCGGAAATTATTTTAAAATTTTTGAGATACTTTACTAGTCTTATGGAAAATGCTGCTTCAAAAAGTTTAGCTGTTTAACCCTGTATACATATAAAGCGGTAATTTTTAGGATCTGTACACGATCTGGATAGATTGGAATGCATTTAGATTATTTAAGATTCGGAAAAGTTCCAGTAGTGATAAGTTAATTAGGTAGACATATGTATTCAGCAACCGTAGCCAGAACTATGCCAATTATATTGTCTGTACCAGCGGAAGGTTAAGTAGTGGTTTTTTTAATAAAGTTATTACTTCTTCTGGGACTGGTGGTGTGAGAAAAAATCCGTTAGGAAAATTTACTGTCTGAATACAAGTTTCCCTCTGGTTATGGACAAGTATCAGCTAATCCTACAGAATAATTATTTAATACATTACTTTATTCTAGAGGATTTGTTATTTTGTTTCCACTAATTTCTAGTTTGGTTACAGAGGAACTAAAGTGTAGCGCACCTATTTCATTTTTGATTATTTTTCAGCCATCTTTCATAACATTTACAGAATTTTTTTATTATTTCATCATTTTTATTCTTCTGGTAATATTTGGTAAATTCTTTGTACCTAGAAGTATAGAATGGGCTGTTTAGTCATTTTTCAATTTTCCTCATTTCACATAACTGGTCATGCATACTTTTTATTCTAGGGTCATACCATTTTTTTCTTTATATTTGTGTTATGGTTTTTCTCATAGGAAAAGAAAAATTGTAATGGTATAAAAATGTATCATAAAACAAACTAAATTTATCATTGAATGTTGATGTTGATTCATACAATCCATCTCATTTTTCATTTCTTATTAGATGGTAGAATGTTTGAGTATTTCCGTCACTATAGTTTCTTTTATATGTAAATTTTTGATCATGTTCTCCCATTTGGTATCCTTTAAATTCTACCACCTGATAAGTATGGTCAAAGAGAAAAGAGTCACGTACTTTAATTATTTCTGTTTTATGATTTGAAAATATTTTATCTATACAAGTTTGGCTAGAATTTGTTACTTTTGTAGACTCATTTATATGATGTTTGATATTTAATTCTAAAAATAAATTAATCAATTCATCCATGGTTCTGCTTTCTATTAAAAATCTAGGTGACTATCCCCACATAGGATATATTTGTCTTTATCATTAAAGTATTTATGCAAAACTATATATAAAAACTACACATGAAAGTATCAATATAGTTACCTGTCCTATATACACATATAATGTAAGTAAAATATTTAGCCACTGGATCTTTTAGTTTTGACAGACACACTTCGAAAGCTTGTTCTCTAGAGGGAGAAAACGAAATTAATTATATTTAGGGCTGATATTTTTACCTCTGGATAAAATAACATGAATGTTTACTTGACAGATAACGACCACTTACCCCTCTAGTTTAATCAGCAAGTATTTACTTTCAACTTTACTCAGAGGTGAAACACGCCATAATTGTTATTAAAAAAAATGTATGTAACACAAATGATGTTCATTCTTTAGCAAAATGTTAGGCAGGCGAATGCGAATGGACTTAGTATCTGTGGCCAAGAGAGACCTAAATCTAATCACACACACACAATTCTTATTTATTAAGAGGAGCATTTACTTGGCTTTAGAGCAGATCATGCAAGGGTTTGGTAGTACCACACTCTTAAAGTTTATTTTGGGCTTATTCTGATAGAAAAAGATTTGTGCGTGCAGGTGAAGGTTAAATCTGTGCTCCTCTGGAAATACTTTTTCAAAATTCCTATACATAGGAAAGTGTGGAATAGATTCGTAGAACTCGAGAATCGACACCCAGGGTATTGCAAGAACGACCATTAAATTCGTAATGACTCATTAAACTCTAATCTACCATTAAATGTGTAGTATTCTACTTTCAATAAATATTAACGATAGATAAGTAAATTATTAATAAATACATAATAATACACGTGTAAAATTTTAATTTGTTAAATTTTGTTTTATTAAAAAAAAGAAGAATGAACAGCGGAAAGAGTTAGATTTAGCTTACTAAAATGTGCTTTTCCATAGTGACAATGGGAAAAAGAAAATGTAAAGTACAAGAAAAATAATTTTAATTTATACAAAACGGACAAAATATACTTGAATACTGTTGCATTAAACTAATTGTTACACAAATCACAGATTTTAAATTAAGCACCTAAAGGGCCTTTAAATGAGTATTAAAAATTTGTTTAAAAAATACGAACCTTGTCAAGTTTCCTCTTTTTCAAGTGCTTCATTAAAACCTTTACTTCATTTAAGCTATTCTACGTACCTACTTATTTCAAGAAAGTATATTCATGTGTAAAATATTTTTTCTGTAAACCGAATGTCTTTGCTTCTGTCTGTTACAAAATATCAGCTGATGTCAAAAAAAAGATAGGAATAGTGTTAAAATTAATGTTTGAAGGCAATATAGGTATAAATAATAAAAATTAAATCTGTTTACTGTGTAGGTATAATAATGTTTAGGAGTAATTCCTTATATTGAGGACAAGATCCATTGAAACACCTGGCATTATATTGAGTGAGGATGCCTAATCTATTTTTTTATCGTAGTAGTAAAGGTTGAGCCACAATTTTATATTTTACTTTATATATAATTAATTTTTGTAAAAATGCAACCAAATAAACTTCATTAACATACATTTTATTAACAATCACCTGTGATCAGCTGTGAAGCGACAGACTGCCATTTGGAAAAGTTATTATAAGCTTAATCATAATAATATGTATGGTTGGGTTGCATTCCGGTTGAAATCCGGTTCTGACAAATCGGACATATTGAGTCTATATTAGCCATATTGCGTCTACATTATCCATATTTAAAAAAGATGCTTATAGCCTCTCCTTATCTTCTTACTCCATGAGTTTTAATTAATTAAACATTTACGCATAGTGAGTTGTGAATAAATTATTAATAATTTACTTTGAACTTCATGCAATGACAATGATTTAGTAGTTAAAAATGTACTTATTTAAGAATACTGTCAAATATTATATTTAGGGTTCATGTACTATAGGTAAAATAGATAAAGAATTATTCATTTAGTAAAAAATATTTCTCACAAATTCAAATTTAAATTATTATTTGTATTTTTTACATTCATGTTTAGTTTATTTAAATATATCATTTCTAAAGAGGTATAAGTCGGGTTTCTTAATTAATTGATACTTTTATGGAAATTCGTTATACTTGCAAATACTATTAGTACAAAAGCACTTTTTTCTAACTTTGACACCCTATATTTCAAAAACTGTGCATTTTAGAAGATGCGTTTATTTATTTTTTTATATTTTTAGGTGTACTATCTCCCCTAGAAGTTTAGTTTGTCAATTCAGGAACATTTTACAGTAACCTATTTATAAATTATTAATATTTGCTTCTTTTTTTAATGTCTTCAATTTAAAGTATTTCGCGTCCTTTAATTCACCTACTTTTTTAAAGACACTTTCTATTTTTCCATTCATAAATGTTTCTGACCAAAAACAAATTCAATCGCCTAATACTACTGCCCTACTACCCAAGCATATGCACACGTATATTCAAATCAATATCCGCCCATAAATCTATATATCGAATCTTAATACAACAATCAATTTTATTCTTGATTAGTACTTCAAATAGTACCACAATGAATAGAATCGGTACTGTATCAGTTTTGATACTTTTTGCGTTGACTGTCAGTATAAAATGTGAACAATCTGTTGTCGATGTTGCGCAGGACATTTACAGGACCTGTTTGCAGGAATTCAGTTTTTCTTGTGTGAAACCTAAGGCCAATCGATGGGTAGATGAAATTTCCCGAAAAAGATTTATTAAAATTACAGAAGATTTGGGTCTTAGGAGAAAAATTGACAGCGAAAATGAGGTAAAGTTTATAAACCTAAATATATACAGGGTGTTAAATAATGTCACGGCAGTATTAAAGGAGGGTAATTCATTGTGCTCTAAGAGTTATTTAATACAACTCATGCCCAAAAGCATGTTCACATACGTATGTCATATAAAATTGTATCTTCAAAGAATCTGTAATTCATAGATAGAAAAGTATATGAGTAACTAATTATATTGTCTAACGCATGCTCTGAAACTAAAGTTTTTGGTCCTTCCTGTGCACTTAGAACCACATTAAGTTTATTTTCTTCATCAGTGTCTATCCTGTTTAGCTCAGATTTAGAAATCAGAGAAATATTGTCAGGAAATGTTTCAACTGTGTAGATAGTTATTCACTAATTATACAAAACAACGTTTACCTTTCTGTTTTATTATTTTCTTATAATAAGGTAAGTCACAGACCACCCGAACCCCATATTGATAAATTCAGAAAGAAAAAATGTAAATATATTTAAAATTTCAACCGATGACGTCATATCTGGATAAATATGATGACGAAAATCCACAAGCGTCATTGAATAGTGCATAAAATCTATGCACAAATTTATAGAATTTAATTTTCAGTATAGTCCATAATTGAGCCACAAATCAAGTGTTTTGCCCAACTTTGTATGTTAAAATTGCAATGTATATTTCAAAAGTGAGTTTAATCTATTATCCCAACAACTGTAAACCTTTAAACTACAAAATTTCTTCTGTTATCTTTTTAATAACAATAATTGTGAGATAATAGAGCAGTATTAGAAGCATTTACCATATCTGTAGTTTTGTTTTTAAATCCTTAAATCTATGCGCACGTTTATGTCTATGGTAATGCATAAAACTAAATCAGACTGACTTAATGAACTTTTAGTTTTATTTCATCTTGCTATATGTAGAAACTAGTACCTATCTTGTATATTTAATATTTTAAGGTGGAAAGAGGACACCAGAAAGATATCATCGACAGATTTGAAGACTTCTTACAATCTCACGAAATTGTAGCCAAGTTACCTGCAATACTACGTCCTAATGGTCCATTAGGTCAATATATTCCCAGAAACTTTGAAGCTAAAGACATAGCTGTACCTTTAGCAGCTACAGGTACATTTTAATATTTTATAAATTGTTTTTTCTTTTGTAAATATTTATTTTTTTAGGTCGATCATCCAAACTTATCAAACGAGTTATATTCCCATTTTTGTTGGGGTTGAAATTCAAGACCGCAATCATCGTTCCTCTTGCCTTAGCGCTGATAGCTCTAAAAACTTGGAAGGCTTTAACGTTGGGACTGCTGTCGCTTGTACTGACTGGAGCGATTGCTATATTTTCAAAACTTATGGGACCCAAAGTAAGAAATTAGTTACAATATCTACTTTTAATATAATAATGTTTTTATATTTTATCCAGTGATATTTAATTATGTTATTAAATATCCTTTGGTTTGTTCGATGTTTTTTTTAAAGGTATAGAAATTTAAAATAAAATAGAACATCAAAATCATGGATATTGGATTTATTGAAAAAATATTTTCGCAGTTGGATGACTTAAGTAAAATGCAATCTGGAAAACCAATTTAGATCACTCTTTCGATCAGCTGAGACTGCATATCAACAATAACTCGGCTATTGTCTTAAATGTCATCTTTTATCTGTAGTTTGTTCACGTAAACTAGTGACTTCACATATCCACATAGAAACTAACCCAAAGATGTTAGATCTAATGATCTTGGTGGCCAATTCGTGACATGCTGCCCTGTTTTGTTGAAACCACAGCTCTTTCACATTAATACCATTCAATAACAAAAATGTCAGTATTTATGGATGTATGGCGCTCTGTAATATTCTGGTAGGCATCATTTTTGAAGTAATTTAAACCGACGATTTCCCCCAGACCAAGCACACCAAACAGTAACGTTGTGGATGTTACGACGTGAATGTTATTCACTCCAAATAAGGTAATGAGCAAAAACACCTCATCATTGAACAAAACATGGTGAAAATAAGGATTAAGAACAATCTCGTCTTCGGCTCGTTTACCAAAGGTACGAAGTACACGAGGACACACGATTTGCAAGAACTACATTTTGTAAGCTTTTAAATCAATATCTTTTTCTTCAATACTATGCTCTCCAGCAGCAACAGCTTCATGAAAAAAGTAAATACCAAATTGACACAAATTCAGCTGGATACAGGGATGACAAATCGAAAAACAAATCTTCAAAATACACTCGTTGTTATTATTATGTTTAACTGCAGTAAAAAACTATAATTTGAATCTATTTTTTAGGCTCCCGCTTACGAAGTACTTCATTACCAACCACATGTGCAGTATCCACATTTAGATGTATTGCCAGCTCCTCTGGCACCAGTTGCGCATCCTGTATATCTCGGAAGGAGTTTGGATGGACAGGAGTTGGCGTATGGCTCATATTTGAAATAAAGAATGAAGTGGTTATAAATAATTTAATTTATTTATTTATTTTAGTTTTTAATAAAATAAAAAGACATGATTATTATTTGTAGTTTTTTATTTGAAAATATGACACTGAAATCTGTATGACAATGCAATATTTTCAATTTGCTACTTTGGTTTTTTAACCTACTCATTATTTTACCTGTTACTCTCTATTTTCTTTTGTAATTCCTTCAATTATTTTGAAATAACTTCCTTTCCTTTACTTATTTTTCAAAATATAACTTGTAAGGTGGTATATTGTGATATATGATTTTATTGGCAACGTCTTTATAACAAAAATTATCCTAGAATTTTAGATACCACCAAGTTTTCCAATGACTTACATCCTTATCTTGACGCTAAAATATCTACAGAAGAATATTATACAGTAATAAATTCTTGCAAAAATGACAAGAAAATTCAATATATATACCCAAGTTTAATAATATAAATAAATTGTTAGGTGTTGACATGGGGGTCAACTTCTTCACACAACTAAATCATTTAGTATATTAACTATTAGATTCCCCAACTAATAACAATAATCTAGTATCACTGGGAATAATATTCACAACTAAAACGCTATATTGGCTTAAAAATAATTAAATGGGACTAGGGGTAATCTTAAAAATATAACACATGAGGTGTGTACTATATTTATCAATATAAGTAAATAATCTTGATCTATTTGCGGTCGCTAGGGGTAAAACAAGTAAAACTCTAATACTTACTAAAAATATTAGTTACCCATAAATAATATACCCCACAAAGAGCTCTTGGTGACGTTTTCGGGTTTATTAAAACGTACTGTAATTTATACACCCCTAAACCTCGTTTACATTAGGTTTAGATAAAGTTATGTACTAATACCCCCCAAATAAAATAGAATAAAATTAGTAATATAGTAATATAAAAATAAGTAGGCAAAAACTTGCGGTACACCGTGACTTCTTTCCAGCTAAGAAAACTCTAGTAGACGGTTGATGTCCTACTATCTCTGCTTCGTTAGCAGCATACAAATCGAACTGCCTGTCATAAAGCTTGCTAGCTCGTCACACGAAGTACTAGCTGATCACAAGAAGTACTAGCTGGTCACAAGAAATTCTAGCCAGTCACAAGAAGTACTAGGCCCGTCACAAGGAGTATAGGCCTGTCACAAGAAGTATTGGCTCGTCACAAGAAACCTAAAGAAAACGTGTAAGATAAAATACAGAAATAACTATTTATCCCTGGTTAACAAAGAAGTTAAAATTAAATAACCAGGTACCTACATAGCCTTCTCGTGAAGCGAGGTCTAGAAATAGGTAGTAACTACTCAACGTGTACTAGTTAAATTAAAGTTCGGCTTATAAATTTATGAGGTAATCTTCAGATTTACAAAGCAACAGGATAGACGGCTCGTGAAGCGAGTTCTACCCAACAATTACATTTAATAGGCAAATTACACCCTTAGATTTCAAGATACTACCCCTATTAAGGGGTACTGAAAATATATACAACGAAAAGAAATATAACTTAGGGTAAATAATCGTCTAGGTAAGCATGCTAACTAAAATCAAAACATATTTACCCCTTTAACAGGGGGCACACGAGGCACCAGATAAAATTGAACTACAAATTCGTGGACAGCTTATCCAGAAAAGAAAACATATGTATGTGGGTACTGAAATAAAAGACGAAGGCCGTACAAAAAGAACTACTACGTCGTAATCTAAATGCCGCATAAAAAACTCACCTATTGGAGATTCAGTACGTGGCTAAATATATCCTACTAAAAGAGCTCTTACAACAGGTGTTCACCAAAAATACAACCAAATCACACTGTTGTAACTTTCAACAAAAGGTTGTTTCGCAATATCCCAATTATGGATTGAAACGAGTTCCAATAAATTTCGAATCTACCTTTCTATCCACATGTCGAATGAATCTCCAAATTCCAAGAAAAAGGAAACCGACGTCACTTCAAAAACCAATAACACCAACATACCTTAGTGGCAGATAGGTGTCCCATCAGCGCCTTCTATTACGAAATAAATTCTTGACAGAAAGGGCTAAAATAACCAAACAGAGCCTCTAAAATGAAATAAATAGCCTAACTAAACTCAAATAGAGATCCTATCTACCCCAAACTGATCATATTTACCCCAAACTGATCACATATCCACAATTAACGTCAGGGTGGAAAAACTTGACCGACACCTTGAATACAGGGCAGTCACCTACTCGCCCAGAGTGTCGCAGAAAAATCCCTGAATCTATGGAAAAGGCCCGCGAAGAAATGCCTTCGACACTCAGCTGATGGAAATCCAGTCGCCTATCGTTTCAAAAGCACAGTGGTTTAAATGCGGGTATAGAAGGACCCATTTATTAATTACTGAACACGGACAAAAAGAAGCGTATTCCTATTTTAATGAAAAACCGCTATAAGGCCAAATCTAAACGTTACATCTCCTAGTACTAAGTGTATTTTATATGAGTATTTAAAATCTCACCAATACCTGGATACTATGTATTACACTCCTATTTAACAAAGTTTTTGATTCCGGCACCATGGCCAGAAAGTGGACAGAAATGTCACTTAAAAAAGGTGCTTTCGATGATCCTTTAAATAGTTTAAATTACCGGAATTGGCATTAATAAACTGTGTTGCTAAAATTTTCACATATATATTATTCTGGTTTGAAACTAGCAATATTCTGCAGAAAACACAAGCCGGATTCCAGCCTGGCTATTGGTGCATTGATTATGTGTATACGGTAACTAGTAATTTAAAATATTGGAATAAAAAAGCGGAAAATGTTTGTAATATTTGCTACTTTAAACGTGCTTTTGATTCCGTCAACCACTCCTTGGTCTAGCTCAAGCTATTTAAACTGGGTGTCAGTTCTAAAGTTATAACTCCCAGACAGCACAAAGACATCTTTAAGACGTCCATAAGATGTCTGTTAGAGACATGACAGATGTCTAAAAGATGTCTTTTGACGCCGGCCAGACGTCTTAGAGACATCTTTAAGACATCTGATGTTACAAAAGGTAACGTTCTTAAGACATCTTGAGTATGTCTGTTTTTCGACATTGGTAAGACGTACTTTCTGATTTAGTTTTAAAAGCTTCTGTAAATTCCTTCTATACAAAATAAAACACATATTTTTTATAAACATTATTATTAACAAAACACTGAAACATTTCGTTAAAAAAGTAATATTACAAATTATTTTTTTTTTGGATTCTTCCTCCGTTAGTGGTTATTCTTCTGTCTGATGCTCTTCTGAACCAGTCTGGGTTGCAATAATTTTAACTGCTCTGTGTGAAAAACTATGTATTATAGCTCACTCTGGGATTTTCAGTAGATAGTGTGGGTTAAGGGTGGGCAAAGAATGGCAATCTTCCTGTACTTTCAACTCTAATTCAGATATATTTACACCTGATGAAGCTTCTAAGTCAGCTCTAGACGCCTAGACGTACTTAAAATACTAATAAGGGTTCTTCTATTTGGTTTTTCAGTACATACAGTAACATTTTATGCTTATAAATTCACAGAAATCCACGGCACAAGACACAAATAAAAAAATCAACGAATAACGAACAAAAACTAACCTCTCGACTTTCATCTTCAATGACAACGAAATTAATTTATCTATGACGAAATGACAATGAAAGGACAACGCAGAACGCCACGGAACCCCAATAATACTCACATTCAGATACACGTCCTTGTTTAAATTCTACTGTTGAAAACAGACAAAGCATAATAAAAACATTCACTTCGATCGTTGAACCAAGTTCCGGTCAAGTTGAAAGAGCGCGTAATTCAATTTGTCTTATGTTTTAATTGTTAATTTTATTTAGAGTTATATTATTATTATTATTTTTATGTTATCAAATATTTACTTACTCTAATGAACAAATGCTCGTGAATAAATAAAAATAGGTAAATTATGTAAATTAATAAAAAAAAAAATAAATTTGTATTTTGTGAAATTAGAAACGACAAGTAAGCCAGTACTTTTTTAATGTTACCATTATTTTTTATATTTTTCAATAGATAGGCATTTAAAAGACGTCTTTAAGACGTCTATTTATGTTTCCTAAAAGACGTCTTTAAAACGTCTTCTTTGGGTCTTTAGGAGTTCAGTCATAACTACCACATAAAACAGACGTCTTTAAGATGTCGTGTGCTGTGTGGGTTGTAATACGTAAAATATATCAGAGTGCAGAATTCCGTATTAAATATTTTGATTTTCTAAATCTTTTGAGGCGGATCATTTAGTCCTGTACATTTTGCTCTATTTATTTTAGATATTGATATCTTCTTTATCACTTGAGGCGCTAACCCAGATAGCACAAATACGTCTTATGGACGTTCTAAAAACGTCCTGCTTGGACATTCAGGACATCCTTAAAATGTCCATATCACGGACATGGACGTCTTATGGACATCTTTGGAACGTCCATTGTTAATAATCAGGATGTCTTAAGCACGTTCATTTAAGGACATTCCATGAACATTTTTAAAATCTCAAATGGGGAATAATAGGATGTAAGGTAATTAGTGAAAATAATGAATAATTTAAAAAAATTTATTTGGAAGCAAATAACCTATAAATAATAAAATTACTAAAACTTTTTCGTCAAATTATCTCCTCTACTTTGCTCTTTTCAACCATGTCTGGATTAAAAGCAGTTTTTTTTTCTTCTTGATTTGGTCATATTTGCCTTCTCAGCTGAATCTGAAAATAATTTAATCGCTTATTCAAAATAAAAGGCATATCAATATTAAAATCCAATCTCTTTGTTTAAGTTTGCCTTGCTAGATATTATAAATTCACTAACCTTTTAACTTTGTAGTATTCACTGGAAAACTCTCCTCTACTTTGCTCTTTTCTTTCAACCATGCCTGGATTGGCAGCAGTCAGTTTTTTCTTGAATTGGCCATATTTGCCTTCTTAGCTGAATCTGTAAATAATTTAATCGCTTATTCAAAATAAAAGGCATATCAATATTAAAATCCAATCTGTTTAAGTTTGTCTTGCTAGACCTTATAAATTTACTAGCCTTTTAGCTTTGTAGTATTCACTGGAAAACTCCCCTACTGTGCTCTTTTCAACCATGCCTGGATTGATAGCAGAGTCAGTTTTTTCTTTCTAAATGTGATCTCTATCATAGATCTAAATAAATAAAAATAAAATGTCACTTGTCAACAATGTCCCGTGATCTTCTTCGTTTTTTTCTATTTGGCCTTCATTCAATTGGATATGAGGACATTGTCATGTTTAATAATTATTTATATTATCTCATTATGTATGTTTTTTATATAATATAAACCAAATAATAATACAATGCGAATGTGAATACATGAAAATATAGTAAAGAACGTAGAATTGACGTTCTGCAGATATTTATTTCTTGACGTCCCGAGGATTTACTAAACTGAACATACTTAAAACGTCCATAATTGACTTCGGAATACATATTAAATGAAAATAATTGTTTATATCGCTTGGTGCGCCTTTATTTTTATAGACAAAAAGTCCTTTAGATTGTTTTAAATTCGTAAACACTTCTAATTTAAAATACCTATTATTCAAATGGTAATAAAGTGCCATACTGTAGAGAAAATTTAAAAAGAAACTTTTTAAAGTTATTGCTCCATTGCATTGCATCTAATTGAACCCAATCTGTTTATTTGAAATTTACGAAATTTTAAGTAAGTATGTTTCAGATCACATATTTATTTTTCGTTCTTTCATTTCACTTATTATATATTTAAATATACCCAAAGAAAATAAATGAAAAGTAAACCAGCTAAGTTATACGTTCTCAATTTAAATAAGGAAAAGTGTCGCATTCCGATCAAAATTCTAGTCTGTTTCGCTATAACGCTACCAATTACAACGACGCCTCATAAATATTCAATCCGTAAGAAGATCTGATTCTCCATTCTTATACACGACGTTTTTCCTTATAAGTCCAGAATACCTTCTTTATATATGCATATAAAACCAAAGGGCAACTTTTTTAAACCACTCTTTAACTGTACTTCAACTATGGCGGTTACGAAAATTTACATAATTTTAATCCTATCCGCATCTGTTTATTCTTCACCGGTTTCTTCGGATAAAGAAGAAACTACCGATTTTGAAGATGATCCTTTTGGTTACGTTCAAGATACTGTCGCAGAATTCATTGACAGCTTCCTAGAACAAGATAATTTTCAAGTAAATCCATACACAAAATCGAGATTATTTTATTAAATAATAATTTTTTAGATATCTGAAGATGTGGATGTAAACCGAAACAGTTTAAAAGAGGACGAAACTGAAGGCAGGAGCGTAAATTATGAAGATAAAATTGAACGATACATCAAGACTCATGATGTTACTTTTAATGTACCTTTTATTGGAAAGGTAACACTTGAAAACAGTAATTTAGATGATGAAGAAGTTGGACTGAATATAAAATTTGGTGAAGATGGTGTAGAAGAAGGTATGTACTTTAAATAAAAGAAATTAAATCTAAGGTCCCGAAATGTTTCTTTCTATAGTCTAGATTCTTTGTGCTTTTGGGTTTTTATTATATTTTTTTTTTGTTTGTTCCAATTTCTCCGTCGGCCTGTGTTATAATATGTACGTAATATAAATTCATCTTGACCTAAAATATATATTGTCTCTAATTCCTTCCAGTCCTAACTTCTCAAGAAAATATAGGGTTTGGATTGACTGCAAGTTACGTAGATCAACGAATTATATTTGGTATACTCCTTAGTATATTTCCCTTGGATTTATTCAGGCTTTAAATAGAGATTTCGTCCTCCTAACAAAATCTGGACTCACTATCTCCTATCAGTCCCACTTTACGAAAATGTTCTTGAGTTGGAAATGCCAGGTATAGATGTCTGTTCTTCTTCAGAAAGATACATACCTACGTATTGTTTCTGGTTATAGTCACTCAGAAGTATCCTATTCTTTCTTAGTTCCAAGAATTCGTACTAATTAGCAGTTTTTATAATGTCAAATTCTTTATTAATTTCTCCAACCATTGTGTTTAAGAGTTTTTGAGCCCTTTTCTTAACAATCCCGTTGCCGTTTATCTCATTATGTCCCAGGATCAAAGTGAGAGTAATTGTATTATCCTCCCTCAGATTTTTTAGTTTTTCCAAGCATCTCCAGACCATTTTAAACTGATTACGTAAGAGCTCAGAGCTTTAGAAGCTGCTTGTTTTTTGGACTTATTGATAAGCTCTTATCTCCGAAAGTTTATTTTGATATTAAAGTGGGTAAAGTTCTTACTGGCATGAATTTCAAATAAAAGATGCTTGGGTATTTACCCAAACTTTTAGAATACCTGGTTTTAGGCCTGTACACTCCTAATTTAGTTTCTTTTGTGGTTTTGAAACCATCCGTATATCACTGAATTGCATATCTTTCAGTTTTAAACACGACTGCGTTTTTTTTTTGCAGCCTAGTTCGGTAATTTAAAAACTTTTCATTGGACTTCTTTCTCATTTATTCCTGTGACATATCCAACGTATCTTTGGTCCTGGAGCTAATAGAAATCCTTTTGATTACTCTGTTTTTGATCATTCTATATCTTGTCCTTTTTGCCACTTTCTATATCATTAAATGTAGAGGGGTAAGGTTTAGGTTCACCTTCTTTGCTGCCCTAGGACAGGTCTCAATTGCATCGGTAATGCAAGGGTTACATCTTCATTAGTGCTTTCGTGACCTTCTCTATGTTGCACAGTACTATGACATAAGCCCAAGACAAAATTGAACAGCATATTTAAAAACAAATATCTTGAAGTTATTGACATTTTGATATCATTAACATTGTTCTTGTATTCTTGTAATTATTTTTATGCTGTACTTAATTCATATATCTTTTTTCTTATGTTCCATTTCTTGAGAAGACACAAGTATTTATATCTTTCACTTAGGTTTTATTTTTTTAGATCTTCAACCCTTTGCTGATACCATAGCCATTTTTTTTTCTAATATTTGTGTATTATTTGCTTCTGCTTTAATTTTATTTGTTTTTGGCTTACTTTCATCTTGTACTAACTAATCAATAACTGTATTATTACATTACGACTAAAAATTTCTTATATTTCAGCTAGAAAATCAAAACTAAAGAAAATCCTAACTCCAATCTTGGTATTCGTTCTTTTGAAAGCAATTACGATAGTACCTTTAGTTATTGGTGTTCTTCTTCTCAAAGCGTGGAGCTCGTTACAACTTTCTGTTTTCTCTTTCATAATATCCTCTGGTTTGGCAATCTTCCAGTTGTGTAGGAAAATTGCGGAAAACAACGCTCAAGCTCAGATAGCGGCGCATGGGCCTTGGGAAGGTCAGGCGTTGGCAAAGCAGGGAAGGTCTTTGGAGTTAGAAGATACTGATGAAGCACAGAATTTGGCTTATGCAGCTTATAGAAAGTGAAATAATTTATTTTGTTTTTTAGATTCTAGTCATGAATAAAAAAACTTTATTTATTAGGTTATTGTTTTTTTTTTTATTATTATTATATTAATAACGCAAAAAGTGTCAAAACACATTGGTACAGGTCCTTTTTTGATTGCATTGTCATAAATCAATCGATTTTTTTGACAGCTTCCAAATATTTGACATTTTTTAAATATTCCAAATTGATTTACTATGTACACGGTGGGGGTAACAATGATTCGCCATTAGGTACACAGTGAATCTTGTTTTAAATGAGTGAAAATTTATAATACACCTTTTAAATAAAAATAGGTAATGCAGAAAAAGTAGAAAACTTTATTATTTAGTATTCATAATCATTAAATAGACTCATTAAAAAATAAAAATTAATTCTAGTCACAACCATTAAACGGACTCATTAAAAAATAAAAATAAATTCTAGTCAGAACCATTAAACAGACTCATTAAAAAATAAAAATAAATTCTAGTCACAACCATTAAACAAACTACATTAATTGTGCGGTAAACATATCTTTAACGAATATTTAACAGCAAATCGTAAGTAAGACTGCTGCCGTATGGTACTACTATAAAGACGAGGTTTGGATAAAATTATTTTTATATCATGATTGAAAGATCGAAAATAGTTGAGAAGTACAATGAGTCGACCGAATTACTTTTGAACCTCAAGAAGCTGGCGTAATATTCGTCATTTTTGTTTTTTGGTTGTAGAATTTTTGCTACAAAAAAACATTCTATTTTTTACTGGGAAATATCACAATCACAAAATCGTCTACTTCTGGTTGCCTATCTAGGACACTTTTTATCAACATATCATTTGTTAAAGGCCTCACATTTTCATCATCTTCCTCTTCCCACCAGTATTGATCGTTATCGCTATCTTGAAGTACCATTTCATCTTCCAACTCTGAATTCTGCAGAACCTTTCTAACATGTGTCCGCTTTGAAGTCTTTTTTTATTTGCCCTCGTTTGTCAGTTGCAATAAGACTACGAGCAAGCTTCCTTGGCTTTCTTTTATTCTTACGAGGTCTTGCTTTTATCGGTTCTCTAAACTCAAATGGTGTTACAAGTTTACCATCATCTAAAGCAACTGATGTTCTGACTGAGGGATTGGAAGCAGGTTCATCTATTCGCTGATCATCGCAAGTGCTTGTGGAAGCTATTGGCTCGTTAAAATTTTCTTCATTATCAGGATGTTCATTGTCAAGATTATTAATATCGGGATTACAAGAGACTAAAATAAGAGATTATGCCTTTTGTCACATTCACCATAAGGACGGTCGGTCACTGAACTTGGTAAATAGTCTTGTTCCGTAAAGATATCTCGGTTAAACGGAAAGATTCCGGTTTTTCTGAAAGCGTTAATAATATTTATTGGTGTCTAGAGGCTGGAGTTTGTTTGATGTGTGGGAATCAAGTGTAACCACATTCACTCCTGAAGACTTTGCTCGATTCAACGCCTCTAACGATAGGTGCGACTCGTGGTTGTCCATTATTAAAATACTAGGATTTTCCGCCATAATGTGTGATTGTTTAATAAAGTGGTCAATGACATCGACAAATAGTTCACTATTCATCCACTCTGGTGATGCGGCTAATCCCAGTGTTTCTGAAGGGGTTCCTTCGATCATGTGCAATTCAAAATTTTTACGAGAAACCACCATTACGGGCAGCATAGCTTGGCTGACAGCACTAACAATGCAGCAGGTAGTACCGAGCATTCCCTTTTCTTTACTCGTTACTTTCTACAAATTTTTACGACCTTTTGGTCCTAAAACTTTTTGAGGTCTTTGCACCGTGATAGTAGAAGTTTCATCCAGATTAAAAATTCAAGTTTCATCTGCAAAAACTGGGTTTCTCCTTATAAATTTTTCTAAATTGTCGAAAAACTTCTTAACATTAATCTTGTTAAAGGCTGTAGCTCTTGCCAGACTACATGGTTCTGGCTTTCGTAGAGATAGATCCTGATGTCTCTTACGAAAAGATTTAAGCCAATCTATCCCTGCCAAATTATTTGTTTGCTATGAATTTGGCATATTTACATTATTGATTTTAGCCATCTCATATGCTACACGTCGGCATTCAGTTATCAACAGTCCATAAAATAGTAATGCACAGTATTGGAAATATTCCTTTAACGCCGTTTCTTGTTCGTCAGTAAAAATTTTAATAATATTGTAATGAGGCACTAGCCGGATACTCTCAATAGAATAATTGGTAAGTTCTAATTTCTCATAATACCGACGGATCGTCGAAAAAGCTAAGCCGGTGTCTCTGGATACATGGCGAATACTAGTACCATTTATAATAAGATTTAGCGCTCGTTCCATATCTTTTTTGCAGTGTCTGGCAATTTTTCTTTCCAGCAGCTGTTTACGAGGCATACTGGAACAACAAACAGCATTGTAAGTTTAAAAATTGTGATTTACAGTAGTAGGTACACAGTGAATCGTGATTAACTGTTTACTTAAGACCGTTGGTTTACTGTGTACCCCTTTGACTCGATGTAAATAAATAAATTTCAAGGCATTTTCCCCAACACCTTTAAGATGAAAAATTATACAGGTGTGTAGCTTACTAATACTACTTTGCCTTAGCAATATAATAAATAATATATATTTGAAACTATAGCTACCAAACTAACGAAAAACTTACTTTACTGAATACTGATAGAAGCAAAAGAGTATTAAACATAGAACATATTAAGCGATAGAAAAAAACAACAGGTCTATTCGTATTTAAAAATGGTTGCCAACTCACTGTAGCCACCTGATTCCACCGTTATGTTAAACGAAGATTAAAATGACATTGTTAATGTAAAAATGTCACATTAAACTTCGTTTAACACAACGGTGGAATCGGTCCTTCATCCGTTTATAGTTATCGATTTTAAACAAGACGAAGACCAGACATCGTCGAGGAGAAACAGCGAAATTAGTAAAGAATTTTAACTTGATTAAAATGCGTTCTTTCTCTTTCCATTTCCTATAAAAACTAATAGACCTTTTTGAAATCGGTATTCGGTGACTTTTCTTTTGTTTTATTACCTTGAAAATGATATGATTTACATAAAAACAAAAACTGACATTATTTTTGTGAAATAAAAATATATTGTTATTTTCACAATTTCGGCTACTCTTTGTTTCCAAAAAAGAAATACGATGTTTTTCTGTAGATATTAACACATTCTTTAATTGGCTTTTTATTTATTTTATTTTTTAAATATTCTTTAGTATTTTCATAATTTGGGAAACAGTATAGCATTGAAACTTCTATACCTGAAAAATTGGAGTATGCTTTTTATTAATTGTCTGTTTTTTTATCTCACAATGTCTCGATAAGAAGTTATATAGAAAAAGTTAGTATTGAATATCATCCAGACAAAAAACAAAAACATGTTTAAATGAATATATTAAATAAATTATGAGTATTCTTTAACAGAGATATATTTATTTGTATTATGGAAATAATGTTTATGTCAACAAACTTATGTTCAATATTTGTATCAATTTGTAAAGATTACTCTTGATATTAAATTTAAAGGTTTTAAATAAGGACTTACAGATATCACAGTTCAAAATTATTTTTATTGACCATAATACTTTTTTTTGGAATGAAAGCATTAGCCTGTTTTTCAGTTAAGCTCCATAAATCAATTCATATTTTAATCTGAACGCTACTTAAGCGCAGTAAAGTTGCAACAACTAAACAATATAGTGAACTTTTCGAAAATTTCTAAGTTACAATAAAAATCAATTTATATTTAAAATGAAATAAGTTAACTAAAAATTTTGACCGTTAATGAAGTTATAAATAACGTCGTTACAAAGATTCATGTGTAAATTTTTAATATCTATTAATGATAGTTACTCATTTACCTATTACAATATCAATACATAACTTGGCTTTGACACAAAACTTCTAATCCGAATCAAAATCTTGAAACTATTATTTGGGGACTTAAAAGCGTGGTCCACTGGTTGGTGTAGCCTTTTAAAACATTTGGTATAATAATAATTATATATCATCAATTACCACTGCCACTGGTAAAATCTTAAATTTAAAATAGTGTACTATAATAATAAGACATTAATATTATCTTAAATGGACCGCCTACTACCATTTTTTAGAAATAAATAAAACGTAATTCTTAAATTAATAAAACTATTCAAAATAATTTAAGATTCCTTGCGTTATGTTAATAAACATTAAACAAAATTTTTAACAAATTATTTAGTATTCTGCCCCGTACTTCCATGTCTCTATTAGCTTCGCTGTCAACAAGTTCTGGAAAGGCATATTGCATATAAAAATTTTTAATTTTATTTTGTATCTTTTCTTTCCAAACGCTGTCATTATGAGATATTTTCTCCACTTTTATTCCTCCAGAAGTCCAAAAGCACAAAAGTACAAAATGCAAAAATCCATTTGTGTTATGTGCAGTTAGCCCTGAATTTTAAAATACCAATGGTGGTTCTCCTTAATGGTATTGTCCTTTTTCCAAAAAGTTATTTCTCTACTGCATATTTCTTCTTCTACAGTCAGCACTTCAGTTCCATATGGACATTTTAACTCTATCAGAGAGTTTTTTTTTTCTAATTCCATCCAGACTGGCAGCAACATAAACAAATTCGAATTCAATAAAATGTCCACATTTAAAAACTTTAACTTGCAAATAAATTTCTAAATCTTATCTTGCTCTGAATTTATGGTCCATGCCATATCGGGTGGCTTTAGAAATAAATAAAAGATTTTAGGAGATTTTTTACAAATTTCTCCAAATTTTCAAGCAGTGACTTGTTTCCGTCTTTTATTGCGCCACAATGCACAATCACAATCGTTTTTTCTGATTTATAGATATTGGCTAACTTTTTAGAAAATGTTCTCTTGCAACGCGCCTCAAAGGGTGCGACAGATCAAAACCATGCGCGAAAGCAAGAAAAAATATTTTCCTACGACCACTTAGGAAAGTGACACATATCACACTATATAGTCCTATGGAAAGTGCCCTATATCACACGCGTATGAATAAGAATTTACTTTCCACCCGAGTGAGAATATGTTACTTTCCGCAGTAGTTGTCACAAAATGTCGAACACATTATTTCTATTTTGATCTATGTAATGTCCATATTAATACTAAAATCGATATGATTGTTAAATTATTGAAATTGTTGTAAATTACATCCTAGATATTTATCTTTAACAATTATTATTAAAATAATTTTAAAATAATGTTTGCTCTTTATTCTGGTTAAATACATAACCGTTTGGATCATTCAATTGACATAAAGGTGTTAGCTATTAGCTCAGGTGGTTAGGACGTCGAACTTATCAACTTTGCCATTTTTCGACCGTGTTCAAATCCTGGCGGGGCAGAATTTTGTTTTTGTTTTTTTTTTTATTTTTTTTAGTTTTTTTTTTGTTTAGAAAATATGAAAATTGAATAAATACGATTATTGTTGATTATTTTTTTAAATATTTTTTAATTAATATAGTAATAATAACATTGGTTTTACATTTTTTTGATGACATTATTTTGTGGTCGTAGGAAAAATATTGTACATCACTTGTGTGAAAAGTGATTTTCCACACTCGTGTGATAGTCGCACTCGGCTTGCGCCTCGTGCGACAATATTTCCCACTCGTATGAAAAATGTCACTTTCCACACTCGTAATGTAATATACTATTACATTACTTTAACGGTTGAAGAGATATTAACATGCTGGAATTAATAATTATTGTTGACTCAAAGAGGTATTCATTAAACAAAAACATATTTATAATTCACATCTCAGTGCATACCTTGCAATTTCGGATATATATTTTTTTAATAAATAAATGATAAAATTAATTTAATATAAATGAGCGAAATTACTGTATGTAAAAAACAACAACATGAATTCAAATCACTAACGTACTGTTTATCACTAAATAGTAGAAAAAGATATATATTTTGTTGGTGTCACCACAGCTTATATTGTCACCATCTAGACGAAAAAGCTTCTAACTTATTTCTATTTTTCTTATAATAAACATTTAAAGCTACTGTAGGCAAAAATTAAATATATTGTTCTCTTCTAGCATTTTTTAACAGTTCTATTTTTTCTTAGATTTTTTTCAAAAGAGACTAATTCATATTTTTAAAGTGACTCCAGAGAAGTATGGGCTAAGCCTTTACTGTACTTACATAAAATTTCTTTTAGTAAAATTAAAAAATAATCCGTAAAATTGGTGTACTATGAAACCCTTGCATATAATATATACCATTCTTAGTATTACAGAAATAAATTACGTAAAAAATAAGGTGTAAAAATACGTAAAATTTATTCATCCCTCGTAAAACATCAGTAAAATATATTATAAATTGTTTTCATTCACAAATATTAATTTCTTAAAAATCTAACAGAGGTGCCACTTTCCGGACGAAAAATTTTTGCAATGTAAGGGTTTCGTAGTACCCCACTTTTAAAGTTTATTTTTTACTATTTTTTAAAGAAAAAAATATGCACGTATAGGTAAAGGTTAAGTCTATGCTCCTCTGGAACCACTTTTTCAACATTCAATTTAGTTTTTTTCTAAAAAAAAATTAAGAAAATGGGTAAAAAAAGTCGAGATTTGTATTTTTAAAAAAAAAATAGTTTTAAATTTTAAAAAAGTGTCTCCATAGGAGCATAGATTTATCCTTTTTCTACATGTATATATTTTTTTCTTTCAGAATAAGTCAAAAATAAACTTTAAAAGTGGGGTACTACGAAACCCTTGCATGCTCCGCTCTACGGCCAAGTAAATACTCCTTAGAGTCTTTTCTCATATAAAAAGTTTACCATTTCAAATTCCTTAAAATTTAGTTTCTCTCTAACTGGTTTTGGATATGCCACCCCATCCCATATGTAATTCAACTAATTTATTTTTTATTTAATATTAAATATAGAACATATTTGTTTAAATTTATATAGTATGCAATGCAGTTTCTTCAAGACATATTTGATGTGTTAATCCCATCTTAAGATATGATCTAATATAATTCCAAATTATTTTATTTTTAATAGAGGTGTAATGGTAAACGTATTGGTAAAAAAAGTTTTAATCCGGAATAGAAATAAATTACTTATAATTCGTTTCTTAAAGTTTAAAGAGAACAGCCTATTATCATATCACATCTTTATTTTTTCTAAGTCTTGTTCTAATTTCATCTTTAGAGTACCACTTGCTATCTTCACAAAACAATACCGTGTCGCCAGCAAAACTGATTATTTTACAATTTGTGTCTACCAGAAATAGATTATTTAAATATTTACCTATACATATTTAAAAGAATAAGCCCTTGTACCGTCCCTTGTAGTTCTCCATATGCAAGAGATTTTTTTTCTTTTCTTCAAATGTCACCAATTTATATTTTTAGTGTCTATAAATAAATAACTTTGACGAGTTTATATAATTAGCGTAGTAACACGAAACTCAAGACATTGTATATTGTCAAGACCCTTTCACCAAAATATTTTAATATTAGCAATATTAACGCACCTTTTCCCTTTTTAATATTCATTCTTCAGTTACCAAAACACCAAATAAAAAAATTCTATAAACATCCTTAAACATTAGTATTCACCGCATACAAACTTTCAATTGTCAAGCTATTAAAGCCAATGGCACAGAAATTAATCGTCCAGTCAGTTGATACCATTAATCCACAATAAACAATGACCACAAAATTGAAAATTACGATAATTTTGATTTGTGCCGCAATCGTGGTTAGTGTGGCTGGCGATGAAACCACTTCAAGACCATCTTTTTGGAGAGGCACAGTTTTGGATTCTCATATTGAGAAGATAAAAGCGGCTTGTGATAAAGAAGATACGATTGCTTGCTTTCAGTACAAAGCTTTTAAATTCTTGGACAGTGTTTTCAGGAAGGACTATTTTCAAGTGAGTTTAAATTATTAACCCATTTGTAATAATAATAATAAAAAAAATAACAGCAAGTTTAGTAAAAAGTGAGGATATAATTTAGACTTTAATTGGTTAAAGTTTTGTCTATATCAGGATTAAGTCAAAATGGCTAAAGTAAAGTCTTATTTAGGGCGGGTTGTACTAATAATGCTGTAAACTCAGTCTAGATAACAGGAGTTTAATTTTGAACTAGTTATATTCAAAGTAAAATGTTATTTTTAAAATAATACAAAGAGGTTCACAGTTTAAACTAAGTTAATATTTTAACTGCCTATTATATTTAGAAGTAAGTAAGGACTTGTAATATTGATGGTATTCTTCAAGGATAATATTACGTTTATTAACAGTTAATCGGTTTGTGTCTTCATTTCGATTTTAAGATGTATATTTATTTGTGTTTTCATTGATCAGGATTAAGTTTGCTCCAACGCCCCCTTTTTAAATAACTTTTCTGGGGTGTTTTCATTGTTTGTTGTTAATGTATTTACATCTATTCCTAAAAACTGAAAACGAACTATGTTTTTTTTCTACTACAGTTCGTAAAGTTTACGCACTAGCGTATAGTATAACTATTATAGCTTGTATCGTCTTCTAAAAATGCATGCAAATACACTAATTATTAAAAAAGTAAATCATCTATATCTAAAACAAATAAAAAAAAAATAAAATCTTATTTTGGCAGTATAGAAACACGCAAAGTAAAATTAAAATAATCTTTAAACCTTACCGCGTTTAATAAAATTATCTGGTTCTGTCAGAACATAGTTTAGATACTATTTGTGCTAGTGAAGCTAGAATATTGTTAAAAATTGAAAACTATAATGAGAGAATTAAAACTTTGGAATTTGAACATAATGGAGTAAAAAGAACCATAGAAAAATTAGAAAGAACTTGAAAAAAGATAAATTTTGTGATTTTCAGTATAAATTTATCACCGGAAGAGGTTTTAGTTCAAAATATATGCCATAAGCTTAATACAATACTAGAAACTAATCTCAACAGCAGTGTTATTAGTGATTTATATTTACTGGGAGGCAATACAAGAAAAGAACTAATAAAATTAGAACTTTTATCCCGTTTAAACCAAAAGGCACCAATATTATAATTACCCCTGATTTAACTAAGCTGCAACAGAAGAAATAAAATATTAAGAAAACATCTTAACGAAGTATGAAATTCAAGTAGTGATAGGTGTTATATAAAGGGCGAAAAACTTTATAGAACCAATAAAGTTTACACAGTTGAAGATATTGTCGCAACTGAAGAACCAATCAGTTTTTACAAGGCCCTAGTAACCCACCAACTTCTTTCCTTGATGCATCATTACAATCTATTGCAACTGAAGCAGTTGCAGAGAACAACAAGAACGGAAGCAGCAACCAAAATATTCAAAAAGAAGTAGACCTACAAAAAAAACACTAAAAGAAAGCAAACCAACAACAGAACCCAAATTAAATTTAAAAATATACAAAGGAACCAGGTCAGGCTCTGTTACTAAATAAATTGTTTAATGTCGTTCAACACTGCACATATTAATTGTCAATCTTTAGTCCCACACTTCAATGATTTTTGTCACTTAATTCAAAATGAAGGTTTTTATATTGTAGGAGTACCAGAGACATGGTAAAAGCATAACATATGTAGTAACATAGTAAATCTAAATGGTTTTTCTTTCATTAGACAGGACCGGCACACTAAAAGAGGTGGAGGGGTAGGTATTTACATAAAAAATAGTTTTCATTACAAAGTTATACTTAGTGAATGTTTTGAATTTCTCGAATATATTTTAATAGAAATTAAACTTAATAAATTCAATTTAGTAGTAGGAACTTTTTACAGACCAAATACTGACAAAAATGCATTTTTGACTATTTTTGAAAGACATTTTGTGTCTTGTAAACTCGATTTTAATTTACCAAGTATACAAAATCATATTAATGAAAAAAGGTGCTCAATGAAAGATATAAAGTTATAATTTTAGTGACTCTTATAGGAGAGATATATAGTTCAACCTAGCTTTGTTTTCGATGAGGTAATTATTTTATATCTAGTATTAAACGAATGATTAACTTTTGTTATTAATATGTTGAACAACTCTCATCTAATCTTTTAGATGACTGAAAAAGTAAATCACAAAAAACATTTGTTTTTTTTTTAAGTAAAAATTTTAAAAACAATTTTTAAATAACATTTAAGTACCCATATCATGAGTTCCTCATAGACACTAATAGCGATAGTTTAAATATGATTGCAAACGACAGAAATATGAAGTTTTCAAAAGTTCTGAATCTTAAAAGATTTTAAATACTTAGACCTAATTTATTTATCACATATTTGGTTTGTAAATCCCATTTTAGATGTTGGTTCAATACAAACCCTAAATTTTTAATTTGATCCATGTCAAGTATGAAAAAATTATTTTTTCTACTACTGTGCTTAAAGTACACACTTTACACACTTCACGGAGTGCGTAAAGTTGTACTTTTTGTCACTAGTGCCTAAAGTAAAATATTTCTTTATTTTTTTCACTTGTGTGAAAAGGGCATCAACTAGCTAGGTTTACTTTACACACTAGTGAATAAAAAGTAACTTTTATATTTCTAATTTTAGTGGATGTGTACGGCAGTCGAAAAAATATTGTATGCAACTCGTGTGTCAAGCCTACGGCTCGTGCGACAAAATACTTGTTGCATAAGTAACTATTTTTTATACGAATTGATGTAAAAGTTAGCAAATATATGAAGCAAAAAACATATATTTTAATTTAAACCATATTTTGTAATTATCTTTCTACTAGAGTTTTTATTTTATTACAAATGTTATCCGTATACAGGATGTACTAATAAAAACTTCCAGGCCGGATATTTTGGTAAAAAATAGAGATATTTTAATTCTGTAAAATTCAGTTTACAGAGCACTAAGAGAGATATAAATTTATTTTAAATGGGTCAATATGTAGATGGCGTTGCGCTCAATATTTTGTTTTAGATGGGAGGATCTTTCTTATGTAGAGCATCTTGTAAAAATGCATTTTAAAGCAGATTTTTTTAATGAACTAATTCGATAAATCAAACCATTTTCGATATACAGAGTGGACCACTCAAAACCGTTCCACGCTGTTATTTGGCATTATTCATTGGATTTAAAGAACATATTAAAACAGGTTGATTTGTATTCCAAATTGAACAATACAGACATCTGTCATGTGTCAACTCACTCTTTGACGCCACCGTAACAAAATGTGAAATAGTACATTAAATAATATTCTTTGTTCAACGATGTGCCTCTGTGTCGATTTTGATATTAATTCTAAAAGATACAGTGACATTATCAAAAAAAAAGAAAAATAAAAAAATTAACTTTTAACGCCCTGTATCTTATGTCACTGCACTATTTTATTAAGGTATATTTGGTCCTATCGCCATATTTTGGTTCAAATGACCTGCCCTTACCCTATGTCCCAATAATTATGAATCACCCTTTATATTGACATATTTATAATCAATTTAAATATCTCTTAATGCTCTGTAAACTGGCTTTGACATAATTAAAATATCTCTATTTCTTACCAAAATATCCCGCCTAAAGGTTTTTATTGGTACACCCTGTATATAATTACTGAATCGTCGGTAAAACTCGAAAGTTATGTTTCGTACTTTTAAAATTAAGTTCCAACAAACCGCTTATATACAGGCAAAATAGTAGGAGGCCTATTACAATACCATAAGGGACTCCGTATTTAATTTTCTTTAATGTACTCTTTTTGTCTTTCAACTGAACACACTGAAGTCGATTTTCTAAAAATTACAAATCAAGTATTTTTGGTCTGATGTCATAATAATTTAGCTTATTCAACAAGGTTTTGTAACAGTATCAAATGCTTTGGCCAAGTCGATAAATATACATAGAGCAGCTTTTGTTTCATCCATCGCATTGTATAAAATGCTTGTTAAATCGCATATTTCATGCTCTGTAGATTTACCATATCCAAAACTATATTGCCTCTTGGAAATAGTATTACATATAATTTTGGAAATATGAAAATTAAACATCCCCAATTTTTCCTACAAACTTATAAAAATTATTCTCTTATATCCTCAAAAACAAAAACAATTGAATTATTATTATTTTTTTAAAAATATCAACAACGAAACTCTATTTAGTGATTAATGATTTTTTTATTGTTAATTTTTGCAATAAATTTAAACACGACAGCATTTTTTTAATAGAGAATAAACTTTCAAAGAAGGTGTCACAAGCCCCTACTTGTTAATAATAAATTTCTCTTAAAGAGGGTTGGAGATAGGGGTCAATTTTTTTACGTTGCAGGATCTTTCATAAATATGCACAGACATTGAGCTACTGAATTTATTATATTTGTTCGTTATGCGCAAAAATCCACAAATTATAATAAACGTACCGAGCGTCAAGTTTCTGCCATTCATGCTGCTTGGGATAAAGACTGTCCTGTTTATAAACTTGCTTTAGATAAACACAAATCTAATACACTTTTTCCACCATAGCAACTATCGATAATCAGAAACACTGATGATGTTCTAATTAAAAACATACCTGTCGCCAATACGCTACTTTGTTACTGTCAGAATTTAAGGGGAATTCAGACAAAGTATAATACATCAGTGGCATGTCCATTTGATATTTATGCATTTACTAAGACGTGGCTTAATGGCGAGCTGCTAAATTTAAATTATTATGATGTTTTTCGTTCTGATAGAAAGTATACTCTTACGAATAACACAAGGGGTGGAGGCGTCCTATAAGCAACTAAACATATCTTAATGCGTCTCTCTTAGATCATAATTCTTCAGTTGGTTTATTTAAAGAAATACCTAATATTGATATAATTGCTATAAAATTAAAGCTAGTTTCTAAAAATATGAATATTTTTAAATTTATTCAATCTATAATAAAATCATTTTAATAGTAGAAGACTTTAACATTCCAGAATAAACTTGTTCCATCAAGGGTATTACCTTAGGAGGTAGAAAATCGCAATCATTAATAAATTTTATAAATCTTAATCTCAGTATCACAGTATAATCAGTGTGTCAACTTTTATAATAGAATCCTAGATCTTGTACTTTCTAATAATAGTTGTAGTGTTTCAAAATCTATCGAGTCACTAGATCTAGGAAAATATTACCATCCAGCTCTAACAATTGAGTTTACAAAATTCTTGTCCTTCAGCTTCTTCAACTTCTACTGCTGGGTACAACTTAAAAAAATGCAATTTACACTCGTTGTATCTTGACTTGGCCTTCGCCGATTGGTCAATACTTGAACATTCTGACAATGTTAATACAGCTGTTGATTTATTCCATGATTTATTCTATGATTTATTAAACGACACGTTCCATAGGAATATTCCACTCAAAAAAGTAACCAAACGTCATTATCCTACTTGGTTTAATGGTTATTTTATTGCCCTTATCCAAAAAAAGTCCAAGGACTCGAAAAAATATCGAAAGAGCCGTAATGAAGCTGATTATGTCAATTCTAAAAATATCAGAGCGTTAGTTAAAGAGCAAACAACATTACATTATCAACCGAATCAGATATCGCTCTCGACCCTTCCAAATTTTGGTCTTTCATAAAATCTAAAAATGGCGAATCATCAATTCCCCAAGACATAAATTTATATGATACGGACTATAATGGACCGCAAGAAGTCATCAATGGTTTTGCTGATTTCTTCTCAAAAAATTTTGTTTCGTCGACTTCATATTCCACTTCAAACTCATTAACAAATAACAATGTAATACGAGGTAAGCGCTAATAATTCCCGGCCTCACAATGAAGGAGGCCTTAACCTCAATGCACTTCTTACAACGTTTAATTAACAATTTAATCCCTTTAAAAAAATATTCTTTGGGTTTATCCTCAAAATGGGTCAAAACAGCTTCTTGTAACTCAAAATCGTCCCAAATACGTCGCCCGCGAAGGTCCTTTTTCAAATAACTAAACAAATAATAATCGCTGGGAGCCATATCTGGACTATAAGGAGGGTGATCTATATTTTGAAACCCGCAATCTAGGATGGCAGCTTGTGTAACGCCAGCAGTATGAACGGGCGCATTGTCGTGCAACAACCGCACGCCTTGGTTAATTTTCCTCGACGTTTTTCCCGAATACATTCCCGCAACTTATGAAGTAATGCGGCGTAATATGTGCCATTAACGGTGGTATTTGTGTCTTTAAAATCAATCAGAAGGATTCCTTCACAATCCCAAAAGATCGTAGCCATCACCTTTTTCATTGATTGGCAGACTAAATTTTCGTGGGGGAGCTTCACCCTTACGGCGCCTCTCCATTGATTCCCTTTTCGATAGAGGATCATAATAAAGAACCATAGTTTCATCTCCAGTGACTATTGTTTCCAACACGGGGGATCATCTCCACACAGTTTTAAAAACGATCGAGCACACTAGACACAACGTTGCTTCTGAATCGCCGAAAGGTATTTGGGCACTCATCTTGCACTAACTGTATGCATACCCAAATGATCATGGAGAATTCGGCGAACAGTGGTATCAGAAAGCTTGGTCATTTCTGCCATTTCCTTGACCCCGGTCACTTAGCACCAGGTTTTCCACAAGGACCACTTTATCCTCCGTTATCACCTCCACTGGCCGTCTAGGTCTTTAGTCATCTTCAAGGGATTCCTGACCCATGCGAAAACGTTTTGCCCATTCCTTCACTACCGAATAGGAAGGGGAACTTTGGTCATATACGCCATTGAGTCTTTCTTTAATAATTTTAGGTGTAAGCCCTTCTTTTGTTAAAAATTTAATAACCGCTCTGTACTCAATTTTCGTCACCTGAGACATCTTCGGAGATACTTTAGTTCAAATTGCTGACAATTAAAAACTATTTGACGTAAGTCGCTTATTTTGTTACCACAGCCTACTAAGGTTTGTAGTCATAAAATGTTAAACTTTTATCCTGATATTATTGGCGCTTACCTCGTATATATAAAAAAAAAATTACAGAAAAAGAAATACAGATCGCCGCAAAAAAATTAAAACCTAAGATGACCAATGATCAAGACTTAATTCCAGCTTTCTTAGTAAAAGATTGTGCATCATCATTTTGTAAACCCTTATCTGTGATTTTTAATTTGATGCCTAAATCTTAAAAGTTTCCTAGTCTCTGGAAATTATCCAGAATCTGTCCCGTATTTAAAAAAAGGAAATAAAAATGATATCGCTAACTATCAGCTGATAGCCATATTGTCTAACTTTGCTAAGCTATTTGAAATTGTAATTTACGACTATTTATCACATCATGTCAATTTACTTATTATCCCAGAATAACATGGTTTAATTACTGGACGATCAACAGTTTCCAATTTATTCTACAGAACGCAATATATATGCGATGCACTAGACAAAAGAGGTCAGGTAGATGTAATCTACACTGACTTCTCTAAAGCCTTCGATAAATTAGATCATGGATCTAGTTATTCTCTTTTATTCTTACCTCTCTGAAATAACTCAATATGTTCAAATGTTGGGCCACAAATCTCACATTTTTCTTTAAACGTCATGTGTACCACAAGGCTCCGTATTAGGACCATTACTGTTTATAATTTTTATGAACGATGTTGCAAAAAAATTAAATGCCAAATATCTACTATATGCAGATGATATGAAGCTATTCTGTGAAATAAATACAATGACCGACTGTTTGAATAAATAAATAAATATTTGGCTATAATACTCTTTATAAAGTTCCGACTCTAAAGCTATATTAATTCGTTTTTTTGTTGCTGTCACCTGTATTTCATGTGTTTTTTTTTCCTTTCACCATGGTTAATATTTTCCTTTTTATTATTACAGTGCTTCCATCTCTAGCATTATCTGACGGATGTATGTTTAGTACTATAGATCTTATATCCTCTAAATTAATAACTTGTTTTGTTAAATGTTGTTCTGATATTAGTGAATTATTCGTATTTTTATTCGGTATAATTATCTTTTTATTCTTTTATTTATGTATTATAACCTACATATTTTTCTACCATAATTTAATTCATCCATTCCTAATTTTAATAATTATATTCTTACTTGTATTTTAATTAGAATACTAGCACACAGACACTAACATTTCATATTATCTCCTTTTCAAATATACAAAATCTAATAAATACGTTTAATAATGGTTAAAATTTTGCAAGAATGAAAATAACTCCTAACCGATATAATTCTCTGTTTTCAGGTAGGTGACAATGTTGAAGTCACACGCAACAATTATTCGTCCAATGAAGTATCTGCTAGATCCGATGATAATTTGGAAAGTGGAGTCGAAGAATTTATTAAAACACATGATGTCAAGTTCAGTGTTCCAGTAATTGGTGAAGTTACTGTAGATTCTACAGCTTTGGACAACGAAGAAATTGGACTTAAATGGAAATTTGGGTCTAGTAGCTCACTTGAAGGCAGATGTAAGTAATACAGTACTTCACATGAAAAAATGCAGACAGAGGATGACAATTCTTTTCTTTTTTACTTTAGTTGCTTAAGATCGTCCACTATTTTGATTTTCCACATTTTTTCGGTGACCTCTTTCTTTTTTCTCTATCAAATCTCATACAAATGCTATTTGTGTAAGTATGTTTCTCTGTAGCCATTCTTTGTAGCCTAGTTACCTTTTACCAATCTGCTTATTCATTTTGTTAAAACGTACGCCCACGAAACCTTTTCAATTTATCTTCTTCTGTTATTCTTAATATCTTCGAAGTCTTTCCACATAGTATTGGGTTTTATAATTATCTGCCAATAAAAATGTCTTTGTACTAATTGATGCTACAAGTATTTCTTAAGAAGTAAGCGGTGGTCCAAGCTTACTGTTGATAACGTCTCTCTGGTGGTTAAATTGTTCGTGTAGTAGCGGCCTTTAATGGCAGACAAAACGTACTTTGAAAATATTTTCCTTTTTTGTATTTTCTTTACTTATTTGTAGTATCGTCCCTTGATCTATGGATGACTGCTCCTCACAAATGATTCTATTAAGACTTTTCTTCTATTTTTAGGAACTTAATTAACTAACTTTTTTTATTCAACCTTTATTTGTAAATTAGAAATGTGTCATTTGAGTTGTTTTTCGCCTTTGATGGATTAAAAGGTTTCTAAACACTACCTACATCAAATTTTGAACCAATGCACATCATTATTTAAAAAAGTGTGATAACAAACCTTGATAAAATCGATGTATTATCTTAATTAAATGTTTCTGTTACAGCCAAGAAGAAGTCAAAAATCAAGAAGATCCTCAGCCCAATTTTGATCTTTATCTTGCTCAAGGCAATCACCTTAGTACCATTCGCAATTGGTATCTTGGGTCTAAAGGCATGGAATGGTCTTCAATTAGCATTCATCTCTTTCATAATATCCTCCGGATTAGCGGTATTCCAGTTATGTCAAAAATTGGCAGCAGATCATGCCCATTCACACGCTCACATAGAAACCGTTAGTTCACCTCATTGGGCTAGAAGTTTGGATGGGGCACAGCAGATGGCGTATTCAGCGTATACCAAATAGACAATTGTAATTTTTAAGTAAATAAAATAATTTATTGTAAGAGGCATTTTTTATTTATTTGAAATATGTTACTAAGAATGTTTTAATGATAAATAAATATTGGGACATTCATCGTATTCTGCAGCTTTGACTCTGGACAAATATTTTTTAAATTAATTAAAATATAGTATTTTTCAAAGGTTGATTAATCTATTGATATCTGCATCTGTATCTGCAACGTGTGGAGGGTGGTTTACGTCCCGACACTTAGGCCTCATGCTACTTGAAATTCACCAGAAGCTTTTTAACGTTTATGGTGAAGGTGTAATGACTGATAGTAATGTGCATAAATGGTGTAGGCATTTCAGTGAAGGGAAGACAAATGGTCACAATGAAGAATGATGTTGCAGCAATAACAAAATGCAACTAGACAATTTATACTAGGAAGTACTGGATCATTCGCCTTACAGCCCGGACTTGGCACCATCAGACTCTAATCTCTTTCCAAAACTTAACGAATTTCTCGGTGAAAAGCGTTTAAACAATGATAACATTCTTAAAGAAACAGCTACGAACTGGTTTAATGGTCAGGCAGCAGAGTTTTTTGATGAAGGGATTCAAAAGTTGGTGCCACGCCTTGACAAATGCTTGAAATGTCCTGACAACTACCCTATAATATCCAAAATTTTCGAAACAGTCCTAAAAAATAAACTCTCATCCTATCTTGAGAGCAATTTCATCATCTGTAACTCCCAATATGGATTTCGTCAGAATAAATTAACTACGAAAGCAATGTTGGCTCTGATAGAAACAGTAGTTGATTCTATAGAGGACGGATTTAACACTCAAGCAATCATGTGTGATCTATCTAAAGCTTTCGACTGTGTAAAAACTAACCTTTTGTTGCAAAAAATTGAGTATTATGGGATTAGAGACAATGGCCTTAAAATCTTACAGTCATGCCTTACGAACAGAAAGCAATATGTTAGTATAGAAGCTAATAATTTAAGTGCACTACTTGTTCAAAATGGTGTACCGTAGGGATCTGTTCTGGGGCCAATTTTTTTTATCCTTTATATCAAAGACCTACTTAAAGCCATAGATACAGGTATCAGCCTCCTTTTGTGGACGATTTCACCATATCAGACCAACAATTCTATTTTTTGTTTCAAATTTTTTTGCTGGGGAAATTTTATACTGAGGAGATGGCTTTTTAGTCATACTTCTTAAATAATTGGCACTAATCTTTCATCTTTAATTAGTTTCATATGGAACACCTGTATAATAAAATGAAGAGGATCTATATTTTTCATGATATTTGTTTTGGTTTGCGCATTTGATTAATCTGTAGCAATGAGTTAATGACCACCATAGATTTACAGTAATGAATGGGATGTACCACAAAAACTACAAAAAAATAAAACCAGAATATTTTTAGTTGTTTAGATTGGCCTCTTAGGTCTCGTAATTACAATCAATCGAACTATTTGAAATATTTTCTAAATAACACTTATATTAATTAATTACAATATTATTTTTACTCGATATTGAAGGTGTATTTATGGAGATTTACTTATCAAAAAAATCACTCTTAATGTAATAAAAAAAAACAACAAAAAATTTATCAAAATACCTAGTATCACAAAAATACATACATGTTGTTATTATCAGTTACAAAATATTTTCATTTTAAATGTATTTTCACCATAAACAAACAAAGAAAAATAAATTTAACATAACATATAAGCAACAAGCGGTGCTTTCAGCAAATCTTGTTCTACTCTAGTTAGTTAAATACATAACATTTACTAACTTCCTTTTGGATTTAAATTTTTTTTAAACATATTTTATATTTACAAATTTTTTTTATTCCGCCAAAGAAATTTTCAACAAACGATTTTATAGAAAACTAATTTCTCTAAAAGCTTCCAAAGACATAGGAGGTTGGAGTGCACAGCTTACGACTGGATTTCTAAAAAAAAAAGACAATTTTAATACTTGCAAATGTAGGTATGTATCTCGATGAGAGATTTTTAAAATAAAGACTACATGTTATTAAAAGTTGGTTGTTGGCACACTTTGTAGTGGATATTTAAAGATATTTAGAGATATTTAGAGATATTTAGAGATATTTAGAGATATTTAGAGATATTTAGAGATATTTAGAGATATTTAGAGATATTTAAAAATATTTAGAGATATTTAGAGATATTTAGAGATATTTAGAGATATTTAGAGATATTTAGAGATATTTAGAGATATTTAGAGATATTTAGAGATATTTAGAGATATTTAGAGATATTTAGAGATATTTAGAGATATTTAGAGATATTTAGAGATATTTAGAGATATTTAGAGATATTTAGAGATATTTAGAGATATTTAGAGATATTTAGAGATATTTAGAGATATTTAGAGATATTTAGAGATATTTAGAGATATTTAGAGATATTTAGAGATATTTAGAGATATTTAGAGATATTTAGAGATATTTAGAGATATTTAGAGATATTTAGAGATATTTAGAGATATTTAGAGATATTTAGAGATATTTAGAGATATTTAGAGATATTTAGAGATATTTAGAGATATTTAGAGATATTTAGAGATATTTAGAGATATTTAGAGATATTTAGAGATATTTAGAGATAGAGATATAGCTGTAACGAAATAATTTCTTTATGTAATTAACATGTGATCCACAAAAAATTATTAAGTTGAGACTTATGAAGAATTTTTTATATAACACGTAGGGCATAGAATATTTACTACTGGACCAGAGGAAAAATTGCTCAAATACGTTGAGGTGCAAGGTGCAAGAGAAGCACTGTCTACAAATATTTGACAGTCAATTTGATGGTTACATTTCGGTTCTATCTTAGAACTAAATAAACAACTGTATATAAGTCAGGTATGAACTAAACTTAGTCTGGTTAGTATAATTTGATCACTACGTTTTGACGGGAGTATTGACCTTTTAAATTATATTTCACTAAGTCGTCGGGCCCCAACTTCATCTTCTTGTGATGATGAAGTCATTATATCCACTCTTGTTGTACAATAGTAGTTTGTGCAACAAGAGTGGATATGATGGCCATATCTCACGAAGACGAAATTTGAGCCCGACGCCGTAGGCGAAGTGCTCAATTGTCTGAGTGCGATGTGAACAATCCACTCGAATTGTACAGTATATTTTTTCTACGACCCTCTAACGAAAATTTACAAATAAAAAAAATATTTTAGGTTATTAAGACAAATTAACTAATTTTAAAATATATGTCATTTTGAATAATTTTTAAAATAAAATAAACTAAAAAGAAGAAAAAAGTATAATAGGTAATTATTATACAGAGTATCCTAAATCTCATCTACTAAACGGAAATCTCAGTTGCTGTAAAATTGATTTCTCTATTGTAATCATAAGAGGCTGAAATGAGGGTCAAACAGATATTTTCGATTATAATTTTTTATCTTCAGAATTATTAACATTTTTTTGTCATATTTGTAAACTGTAAGGTATTTTCCAAAAATAATATATTCTTGTTTGAAATCACATGACGTACCGTTTTCGAGAAATTCTAATTTCAAATTTTTGCTGTTTTTTTGCGATTAAGAAATTAATTATTTTATTTTACTTCTGTTATTTGTCATAAACATGATTGGGAAACAAAACCAAACAAATTTAATTTACAAATTGACGTATTGGCATTTGGCAACACCGTGGGCAACCAAGTTGCGGTTGGGACGTAGACTCAGTATATCCATGTGGGTGTAGAAAAACTACTATTATATCACAACTCAATAACAATTGAACTGGTTTTGCACTTTAATTATTTACAGCCTTTTTTGCCAGTTTCTGATTGTTCCCACTTATTCCTTTGTGATTTTTAAATATAATATCTGTTCCACCTAGCTGAACCAATGGAGTTTTTTTCTAAGATAATAATGTGAAAATAAGAAAGTTTTAAAAAAGAAATTGGCGAAAATTAAAGCTTGGTTTACTTCGAATAGATTGGTTGAGAAAAAAAGAAGATTCTAAGGGAATCTAGATAAAGATGTAATAACAACAACTTCTGTTCTTTTAGCTTTGAAGAATAGTAAAAATTTGTTGGTATCCATTAAATTTGCAGAACAATATTTATCAAATGCGGTGAAGCATGAGATATAGGATTAATTATTTGCTAAGTAGATGTAAACTTAAGGAGATTAGTTAGATGTTCAGGAATAGAGTAATTGAATAACCACTGAAAACCTACTTCAATCATTGGTATACAATTTTCTTAGTTTAACTATTACTCTTTCATCTAGCATGACAAGAGTTCATCATGCCTTCAACCGACAAGAGAGTATATCTTTATAATAAAAGCAGCTTCAAAACTAAAAAGAGTTGATACCATATAGCTATGACAGTGGAATTTGTAAGTTTGACTGTCTTATCTATATTTTTTCCTTGTAGTTCTTGGGTTTTTAGGTGTTGGTTGAGGAATGAAACTCGTGTATGTATGTAAAGCTTTCGGCACTAATCAGTACCTTCTTCAGTCGAAAAAAGGGGATAACAACACCCATACAATCTCAACGGATATTACAGCACCAAAAACGGACATGACAAGGATAATAAAAATTAATTATTTAATAATAATAAAAAAAGGATTTCAAACACACCCCAACGTGTACTAAAGGTAAGCCAAAAATATAATTTAATAAAAATTTAATGTGACCTGTAAAAAAACCAACAAATTATTGTTTCTTGTAGAACAATTTTGATATTGCAAAAATAATAAAGTACAGATTTAAAAAAAAAAACTACTGAAGAAGGCACTAATCAGTGCCGAAAGCTTTACCCACATACACGAGTTTCATTCTTCAACCAACACCTAAAAACCCAAGAACAAGGAAAAAAATATAATTTAAGGTGTAAGAAAAAAAAACTATAGAAAAGAAGATTTCCTTTTATAAAGGACCAATATGTCGTATCTATATATGTCTCGGTCGTTTAATTAGTAGAGGAGTTAAGTCCTCAACTCATGTTCCACGTTCAATCTTTGGCCAAAACATTTTATCAGTTATATAAATTTTTCTTTGGTAAGTTTTCACTTGCAATTTATCAGTGGTTTATTCAAAATTTCATACTTACTTGATAGGATGAATAGGTTTCGTGGCGCGGCGCTGCATATTTTTCATATTATCGCCAACCAAACAAAGGAGAGAAGCCACATTCATTGATCGTATTGATTCCAGTTGAAGATCCGTAAAATGATTTTGATTATTATCCCACCAGTATCTATCGCATTTTTGCATGCGTTCAAGAGCCTCCAAAAATACGCACTCCGCTGTGTGACCCAGCAAAGAATGTGGCTTAGGCGTTTCCAATGTAGCACCAACTATGAATTCTACATCTTGCGCATCTTCATAAACACTTGCTAATAAGTCAGCTCTCTAGAAAAAATTATATTTTAATGTTTTAAATGTATTACCTGTAATAATATGAGATACTTTCTCACAGTTGTTAATTTCTTTTATACAAAATTCTACGTCGTTGCGTGGACGTATTGTACTATCCATTAGGAATTGTACATATTATTAAACCTTCTGCTTCCTGGTTTTCTGATAATTTAAAAACCATAATGAAAATTTAATGAAATTAAAACCCAGGAAGATGGAAACGAAGTCATTTAGAGAGACAAAAAAAATATGCAAACGTTTTAAGTTTTGTCTGTGTTCCAACCGCAATTCAGGTGCCTGTGGTGTTGCCAAATGCTAATATGTCAATTTGTAAGTTAAATTAGTTATTTACTTCGGCTGTGTTGTTTCTGATTGTACCATAGAAAAATAGATTATACAATCGGTTATAGACCATTTCATGTGGTACAAAATATATGGTGGCAATACAAAAGAGAATTTTACCAATATTTGTGAACATATTTCAAAAAAAATTGCATTTTAATTAATTGTTGTGTTTATTAAAAAAATCAATAGGTACTTAGGTTTATTGTGGGCACCCAAGTTGTAGTTGGGACGTAGAATCTAGTAACTTTTTACAGAGCCTTAACTAATATGTCTAACTCCTTTTATATTAATGGGCTTACAAATACCAATAAAACTAGCTCACACAACAAATGCACAGCTAACACACACCAGTATGGATAAATTATATTAAAAATATAGTCTTAAATAGAAACAATAAACATTTTAGCGTTTAGAACTCTTCTAGGACTGGTTCTTTACTTAGCATACATCAGCAATATCCCTCAACAACAATGTGTTAAAACATTAGTGGATGATACTGCAATATTTGCAGTTGGTTAAAATAATACAAAGCTCTTGATGGACGACAAAATTATAAAACAAAATAAATCCAAATTAATCAGTGCATGTTGATTTTACTCTTCAGCAAAATGACCAGAAACTTAATAGTATTATTATATATTTTACCTCTTGCGTCATTGCATCCAGGAAGTCATCAAAAGTAGTCGCTTTTTTGAGTCCACACTTTGCTCTTATGGCACTGTAAGTTGGGATTGCATGATTTCTGCCCCTTTGAATATCTGTGGCATGTAAGTCTATTCCAAATTTGAAAGGACTAATACCAAACTGAAGGCTTGTGGTAACCTAAATAAAATAACATATGAAATATTTGTCACAATCGAAGAACAAATTGTTCTCGGTATATTTTACTCTCTGTTTATTGCGGACGCGTTATAAAACTGGTATAACGTCCTTCTTAGTAAGTAAAACCAATGTTATAATGTTAAAAATTATTTGCTAATTCCACTGTTTTCTTTTGATATATTAAAAAATTATTAAATCAATTTGTAAGAGTGATGCACAATACTTACAACTGGGTCAAATGACGAACCGACTTTGTTAGCTCTTTGACAGGTACCTCCACGTATCAGATGATCAAAAGTATCATTTCGTTCAAGTACTGCAGGATTATTTAGGTGATCGGTTAATTTTAAATCGCCCATACTAACACGCTTTTCATTAGCCATTCTAAAAGTAAAACCAAAAACCATCATACTGACTGACAAGTAAATCATTCATTAAGTAAAGTAAATCATTCACTTTTCTAATGTGGCAATCAAAATCTGTGCAAAAATGTTGAGCAAATAATTAAAATCAAAGTTTTGTTTGAACCAATGCAAATACCCTTTAGCAGCAGTAACAATTTCAACATCCCACGTTTCTTTATTATCCCAAACGTCTTAAAAATAGTTTATTAAAGAATCACGGTATTGAAACACTCTTTGCCCTAAACGTCCATTTTAGTTCCATCGCATCGAAGCAACTTTTGGAAACCTTCTTTAAACGTGAACGACAAAGCGCGAGTTCTTCTCGGTGACTTTGAAAAGAAGGAAGCCAAACCACTAAGCGTCAAAAAGAAAACTTTGCAATCTTTAATATTATCCATACTTCGCGATAAAACCAAATTAAGTCTATGTGCTATACAGTAATCGAAAATTGCATGTTTAAACTTTTCTTTTACTTTAGCTTGAAGGCCTCCTAAATGGCCACCCATTACGGCAGCACCATCTTAGCTCTAGACAACAAGGTTAGAACCACATTCTAAACTTGAAATAATATCACAAACAATTTTAAACAATATATCTGCAGTTCGTCTGCTAGTGACGTCTAAAAATCCTAAGAATCGCTCTTGAGGAATGCCATCCAATACATATCGCACAACAATGGATAATTCCTAAGTTTGCTACATCTGTGGTTTCATGAAGCGCAATTGATACGAAAGGTGCTTTTTTAATTTCACTTTTAATTGATCTATCACAACGTCGGCAGTGCATTTAATTAAATCATTTTGGATTCTGTTTGAGGTACCTCGGAGAGGCGTCAAATCAATAAAATGATTTTTTAGGGTATCATTGTATTTTTCTAAAAAACATAGAAGGACCTTGTAATTTTCTGGATTGGCGGATCCACTTGCTTCATTGTGACCCCTAAAACTTAGTTCATGCTCTCCTAGGAAACAAGTTACATCTATTAATCGTTGTAAGACGTCCCTATTTTTTTACCCTTTCATTGTGATTTTTGTTGCTTATTTTTAAATGATTGTCCAAACTATGTTCAATGCGATAGGTCCCTAATGTTTTTTCTTTAATTGTAGCATTTATATGAGATTTGCTATTTACATGTCGTTTTACACTGAGTTTTAATGTGTTTTTTCGACTATATTAAAAAGTAGGCAAGACCAAAAAAACAATTTCTTTTTTGCAACTGGTTAACCATTTATACTTTTCATAGAACCCTACGTGAAAATGCCTGGTAAATTTCTTTGCTGATTTTTCCACTTTCGTCTCTAAATTGATAGGATCCTTTAGTCTATTAGAATTAATAATGTCCGTTTTCTCTTTAAAATTTCTACTTGAAAATCCTTTTTTTAATAAAGAGCACAGAATACGGACACAATTTACCACATTATTATTGTTTACAAGCACAGTGCATAGTTGCTCCATTTTACAAAAAGAAAAACAACTACGAAAAAAAACCCAAATCTACCTAAAATCTAAGATTTTCCTTACACGTCGATTTGCGGTGCGAATATGCGTAAGGAGACGTAATAATCGCTGCCTCTCGACCTTATTTCACGTATCCAAACAGACTGACACTGTCGCTGCTAAGCAGGGTCAATAACACTAAGCGAAATGACTTGCAAGATAAACCAGTTATTTCAAGACGCGCTTCCGCCGACGGACTCGTGTGTACGTTTACACAATTAATTTTCTCATGGGTGGTGCGCGCATTTACACACCAATGAATTGTTAGTATATTTACAAAGTTTACGTAATGTTTCAGAGAAAATATAGTACCTAATTTAATATTAATTTCTATACATTGTAAACTTAAAATTATTTATTTTTAAATTTCAAAGTGTAGGGAAGCGGTGCTTCCCCCGCTTCCATGGACCGCACGCCCCTGAGTCCAACGTTACACCTTGTGTCGTTTAAAGATAGTTCCTCTGGAAAAGATCTTCGCAATGCCAAGGAATAGTCTACTCAGATTAAATTCCGCTCCATCGCTATTTCTCGGATCCCAGATCAAAGTAACTATGTTATGGGTACCAAGGCAATCAGAGGTGTTTATATAGTTTCAACCTAGACTTGGTCAAGTAGAGATTATCTTACTTAGTTAGATTAACTCCAGCCAATTTTGGAGAGTCTCTTATAACTTTTAGCTAGAAAGGCGAGACACTAAAGCAAATTTCTATATTCTTAATTTCTCAATACATGTTTAAAAAATGTCACCTATTTGGGCTACATTTTATTTTTGCGGGTCTATTGATCCAAAGAGTCTACAACTCGCTACAGATTACAAAGGGACAATTCTGTTTCTACCAGGTAGTATAAAATTGCTTCAGATAACCTAAAGACCTCTTTGGAAAACTGAGGTCAATAATATGCCTAAAATTGTTTTTTTTTTGTCATTTGGCGATTTTAAAATTCATCTTCCTGATATTTATTTTTAAAGGTATCTGTGTGTAGCACCTCCATTGGTGTACGGATCCTGACAGTCCCATGCTATGGAGATACATTCATGCTTTGCAATGACCAGTCAGAATGCCTTTGATCAGGTGCACTCAAGTATTTTTTGTTGTATTGTTGTTAGAGTAACTTAAAAGCACCCTAGGAATTCTGAAGCATGTTGTCAGTTCAATGCAAGTACCTTGTACAAAAATTATTTGTTAAGTTGCTTTCTTGGCTTTCGATACGGTGTGATCTTTGATCTATTTTAAAATAACCACAATGTTAAAAGATATTGCGGCCAAAGCTTAGTGTCATTCTAGTACTATTCCTAAATAAATTCTTGGTGTGTCCAGGGTGAGTATTGATTGTATGCGCACGTTTCTTCCAGTGTGTGTTTTTGGTCATTTCTTTCACTCCTAAGAGAATCCTCGTAAGCTTGGTTTGAATTACACTGGCACTCTTGCTGACAGCTGATTTAATGTTTAGGTTTAAGGGTCTGAAGTATATTCCACATCCTAAGTCTTATTATATTTTAAAATCGTCGGTGTAGATATGAATCGTACCTACTACTTCCAATTCTTCTGTTCGTTTCGTGATAACTTTATAGGGCTTATGGAAGATGTGAAGTGGTGAGATGAAGTCTATGTCCTTTTGAAGCTGTAGAAGCATATAGAACTTATTCCGCCAAAAACAACATTTCAAATCATAAGAATCTATATTAGGTTCTGTTTTAACCGTGCGGAGTCTTACCATTGTCATCAGAGCAACATTTTTAATATAAATCTCAAGGGGAGTGAGACTAAGAATGATTTCCATGGGTCTGTTTGAATAGAACCACGATAGTAAAGGAGGAAACTTAAGTCAAGAAATTATGGGTAGATAGTATACAATTTTCACTTACTTCAAGCATGCAATAATTATAGCATGCAATATTCTGTAAGCTCCATTAGAAAACTCATTCAATGGATTAAGTTCGCAAGAAGGATCGTATTTAGATCGTCTATTGAAGAACTTGTATGGATAAAGAAGATTTCTGTTCTTCATAGCTTTGCGTCCGATAATGGCAGGAAACATTTCGTTGAAAGCAAGATGTTGATGTACGGCAATATTAAGTTTTCTGCATTCTTGGTAAATCCTTTCGTCGTTCCAATGTGGATTTATTGATACCATACGATCGCAACACCACTCGTGAAATCTAACCCATATAATGTGATTGATGATGAGGTCTAAATTCTGGTTGGCTCTAAAGTCACCTAAAAAAAAAGAAGACCATGAGGTATAATTTCTCCATTTGAATAACGTTAACAATGTCATAAAATGATGTAATTATCCTGAAACGCATAAAATTCTAAATAAAAATATAAATGTTCTACATAAAAAATAAAGAATACAGATTCAAGCTTTTTTTTGCGACACAATGTGATTAATAAAAGTTAATATAGAATAAACTGTAATACTTAAATGGCTTATCAAAAAACCTTTGAAATTGCGACTAGTATATTTAAACGAGCTTTAAAATCAGTTTTGTCTTTGTGTACTAGTAGTACAACCTAATATACTTATAGTTGGATCTAAATGGGTACAGCTAATCGATTCCTGCTGTGAGAATACAACAAACTTTTGTTTTAAGCTTCTTATTTGTTTAGTTTGATTTTTGATAGTATAGACCACCATTTAAAATCGTTACATGGGACACTGTTTTAATAGATGTCAGGCGCGATTGCCTTCAATAAATATTTTGTTATAGTTCTCTATGCAATGGTAATATAGTTTTTATAAAGTATATGACCCAGTTTTATATTTGTTTCATACCTGTTTTATAACAAATGTTCGGAGTATTAGGAGGAGTGGCACATCCTGATCTAAGTGGTAAATATCCCCCGTTTCTAGTTATCAAACGGCCCTCATTAAACGTACGTAATTCGTTAGCTTCTCTTTGAGTGTTGCCGTACACAATATTTAGATCAAGACCACCTGTAACACCTGAAATCTAAAACGAGAAAATAATTAATATCAAATAATTAATTTTTGCAATACTATAATACAATGATATATTCGCAATTGAGTGCGTAATTGAGTAGGTATCAGATCTGGAAAACGAACTATGCGGAGGTTACGTCACAGGAAGTCTCCAGGTCCAGATGGTATAACAAACATCTTACTAAATAACAGTAGTTCAATTACAATATAGTATAAATGCAATATTATCCTAATAGCCTTAGAAATGCTCACGTAATACCCATAAAAAACCTACCAACCATCAAAATTTATATATATAGCTAAGTCCCATTCGCTTCTTGAATTGTCTAGCTAAGAAAAAATCTTTCTGACACGACTACACAACGTTGAAAGAGATAAGAGAACTTTCCCAAAGATTCAGTACGCTGTCTGATTAGGATATAGTACGGTCGCATAAATTGTACGGGTAGCACATCGCGCGGAAGAATCTTTAAACAGCAATACACAGTGCTAGTTATACAAATTCTTTTCTATTCATTAAAATCTTTATATTTAAGGAGAAATTGTAAATTCAAATTTAATCATTATTTTACAGCGAAACCTTTGCACTTTAATATAACGCAAAAAAAATAATACTTACTTGATCTGCATACGGTTTAGGGATTGTTGCAGTACAACCCAAGTCAATAGTTGTTGCAGTTTTAATTAAGGGAATACAACTAACATTGTATTGAGAGTAATCAGGGTCATTATCGGGTACATCAATGTTGAAACAAGTCGCAGGTGTGGTCGGCAATGCACGCATATCAGGCGTGCAACAACGATCAAAAGAACCTAAAAATTAAAAGATAATGTAAAGTCTTAAATAATCCTATTCGTGGCAGAGAAAAGTAAAAATCCTGACGTCATCCAGGTTTATAAATTAATGCCCTGGAACCTCATGAAATGTCACCTAAATAATATTCTCCATACTTTCATTTAACCCACTCTTATACCATCAAATACCCAAGCAAAATAATTTTCAATATCGGTACCATTAACCATTCCTTTATATTATTTTTTTCACTCTTTCAGACATCCTTTTGCTACCTCTGATTTTCAAAACACGGCTTGGGTTTTAGCATGTCTTTTCTTGTCTGGGGTTCGCATTGCAATACTGTATCCCCATGTGCTTATAGCGCCACCGTCAGAATATTGTACTCTTTCCTTTTCATTTAATTAATAGATTTTACCTTCTACATCGACCTAGATCTTAATGGGTTTAGTTAGCTAACCAGAACGTAAATTATAGCACACTTCTGAACTGTGATAGCTGTTTTGAGTTTCTTTCACAGTCAGCCAGCGACTCTGTTCTAGATGATTGGAAGCAATACACAAAAAAAAAACTATTTTAAAACAAGACCACAACCCAAGAAACTGTGTTAATCAAAGATTTGTTGTCAACATTCACGAAGCAAGATCATTAAAACAAAGATTATGAGAATACTAAGTTACAAGGATAAGGGTAAGAAAATCAAATTGATGATTTATATAAGTTAGTAAATTTGCTACAAAATATTGAGACAGTCATTTTAGATTATCTTCATATCCTTTTTTTTGCAAAAATAATAAAAAGATGTAAGAAATAGATGGGAAATTAAATACACTGAGCATGCGAAGGCATCACAAAGTCACTATTATAGTATACATCCAAATCTTCCTAAGAATATTCCTTACATCAGTTCATGGAACTATAATAAATATTAGTCATATATAATTACTCGTATGAAGCTCAATCACGGCCAATTCCCTGCACATTTATATAAAATTGGAATATTGGATTCTCTTTTTTGTCCATATTGCAATATAAACGCTGTAGCAGATATCAATCATTTATTTTTAGAATGTAATAAAAATGCTCAACATATCACCGTATTATATCAAGATTTAAATAAACTTTCACTCCCACTTCCACTCAATATTTCTTCACTTTTAGTTCAATCAGATAAGATAATTTTTGACGCTATTATTAACTTTACTCAAAATACTAAAATAGATATTTAACATAATATATATGAAAATTATTAAGTTTAAACTTTCTGTGGTAAATAGACTTGCATGTCTGATGCCATCCCATTACTACAAAAAAAAATATTCTTTCGCCCTTTCCGATTAATTTAAAGTTTTTTCCTTTCTAGACGATTCAAGCTTCTTTTGATTATAATTAAATTCAACTGAAGTTAGATACAAATAGTGATTTTTCACTATCAGATTGAATGTATTAAACAGATTACTAACAGGCCGTTAGAAGTTAATAAAATGTTAGTTAACTAGAGATTTAACTAGACAATAGTGAATATGGGTTTTAGATAAGTAATTAGTTCATAAGATTTGTAGATTCAAATTTTAGGTTAGTCAATTAAGATTAGTAACAATAATCATGTGAGATTTTTCTTGATCTTGGTAGAATTCAAACATTCACAGAGAAAAAAAAAGGTCTTATGACATCTTCCAATTACAGTATGCTAGACAAAATTAAAAACAGGACTTCTTCTGAAAAGGAAGTTACTACGTATGCTATATTATAGACCTAGATAAAGTTAAATAAATATAAAATATCTTAAAATGCAAAATAAATAAAGAAACTTACTTAATAGAGTAACACTGTGATCGTGGGCTATGAATTGGTGATATCCACCAACTAAACGAACTACATTAGCACGTTCAGTAGGGATATGTCTGGTTGTTCGTTCACTGACGAAGCGTGCGCTTGGAAGAGATTTTCCACTTTTCGCCAGCGGTGGTTTTGATATACCTGAAAACAAGTTCTTATTTTTAAAAACTAAATAATGTAATTATGAACTTTTTACAAAAACCGACAAATTTCCAAAATTTGCTTTTTTAGGAAACAAAATACATTATACCAGTGTTAATAGACAGTGAATATTTCTATTTTTGTTACTTTTATAGGAAATGATTAGTTGTGCCAGTATGTATATACATAGTTAACTTAATTCGGTAATTTTTTGACATGTATTGTTGTCTTCAATTATTGTAATTACTAATAAAAGAAAAAATAAAACATTACTACCAATTGTTACCACAAATTAATCTTTAAATGTTAATCCACGATAAGAAGATGTCGCTCTTTTCACAATCTTCACATACCTAATTAAATGCTTAGGTCACATACGTTGATTACTATACGGTGTAAGAGAGAGGTCCCACACGCCCAACATAGGGCGCAGCCATTTTGATGCCTTTACCACAGTTTATAGCTAAAGAATCAGTTCGCTCACTCTGCGTCAGCACTTTTGATCTCAATGTTTCAGTTTATATACTGCGCAACTCGGATAATACAATATATGACAACCGCCTATAATAAAACAGCAGTCTTCTGCGCATCCTGAATTTGTATCCCTGGAGTGGATGTTATTTTGGAACTTTCAACTGGTCCGAGTAAGCTAACTGATTCTTTAGCAATAAACTGTGACTCCAAAAATAATATTCACTGACACTGACAGCAGCAAGCAAAATATCAGGTGCGTTTTAATCATCCGCTTCTGCTTCGGAATTGTCGGTTTAGTTGTTTTAACCTGTCAGATTAAAACAAGAAAACCGACAATTCCGAAGCCGAAGCGGATGAATAAAACGCACCTATTAAAAATATTGCGCCAAGATGTAGGCAACACGTAATAAGGCATCAAAATGGCAAAGTTTTCTATTTCCTTTTAAAAGGCACTCAGAAAGCTGCGCAGTGCGACCATTCTCCGTATAGTAAGAGAAAATCAAAGTATGTGGCGTAGGTGGATAAAGGTGTGATGCCACATTTTTTTAAAGAATGGTTTTGACATGAGGTGTCATGAGCCATATATCGTGATACAATTGTAAAACTTCAAACACGTGTATCTCAAAATAATAATTTTGTGATAATACTTGAAGATTTAGTCGCTTCTTCCTGGGGTGGGATTCCGTTCTGTGTCGAGTAACTCGATCTCGATACGATTCATAATTCGATTGAATTATGAAAACCGATTCTATAGTCTCTATCTGTTTTGACTTCGGAAATCTTCGACCATAATTGTAATTCCGTTTAACGAAATTCGACAATAAACTCGATCAAATATCTCGATAGCTCTAGAGTAGTCGATTCGATATCAAATCATTAAAGTTGAATTTTTTTGACATTAGGTATGAACCTTTCCTGCAGCAATGTGCCTTTTCTGATAAACCTCTCCTGCACTAAGGGCCTTATTTTCTCTATTAGGTATATACGGGATCATTACTATTTTATAGGGACATTATATGTATCTGTAACGTGTAGAGGGTGGGTTAACTCATGGCACTTAGGCCTCACTAGGCCCACTGTGCATCCTCCCAATTAGATAGGTACCTACTAGCTCGTGAGTCAGGAGCAGTATTGATATTTCTTAAACGGTAACAGAAAAATGGTTGAATTTGACACAAGTTGCGCAATTTTGTGCTTATTAAAATGGTGCTAGAAAAAATTTGATATCTACAAAGAAATTCAAAATATCTGACAAAAAACGAATGAATGAATTTAAAGAAATTAAAATTTTGTCCGATATTTTAAATATCCCTGTAGATATCAAAGGTTTCTTGGCACCATTTTAATAGGCACAAAACTGCGTAACTTTTCTCTTATTTAACCAACCTTCTATCTGTTAGCATTTAAGAAATATCAACACCGTCCCTATGAAATAGTAGGGACTGCATACTACTTGAAACATCAATATTTATTAATTAAATAAAACGCTATAAAATATAAATTAATAAAGGTAGGTAATGTTTATTCAGCCGAAAAAGCTATCCACGGCGATTTTCAGAAAATTCGAAAGGATCGCTTCTTTCCCTTAGGTCATTCTGTCTTTAGCACAAAGCACAATAATATTAAATAATAATCTTTTTACAATTTACCCCATTACGAGTGATCCCTGCAACTCTAAAAGCATAAGGGGAGGGACAACCGTATTATTATTATTTGCCATGGCGCTCCAATGGAACTTACAGATGGTGTCATTTAACTTATAGATGAGGATACCCAGAAAAAACCCCATCATAAAAAAAATAAATTATTAATCTTATGGCTTATGGCTTAACCAAATACAATACAATTTAATTGTTGTCTGGGAGGGACGACTATTATTATTTTCCATGTCATCATTTAAATTATAAATGAGAACACTACGGAAGAACCCCACCCATAAGAATAAAACCTAATAAATAATTCACGTCAACATTCACCGGGGTCAAGACTAAAGAAATACAATCTAAGTTTTGTTGTCTGACGTTTAAAAGTCAGAATAGTTTGAATGCTTCATTATTTTGTTGAATTTCCGAAGATTTCCGAAGTCAAAACGGATCGAGTTATAGAATCGCTCTTTTTAATTCGATCGAATTATGTGTCGAGTTACTCGACATAGAACAGAATGTCACGACTTTTAACGTCAAACAAACAAAAATTAAATTGTAATTATTTATTAGTTTTAATGCTTATGAGTGGGGTTTTTCAGGGTGTCCTCATCTATAATTCAAATGACATCTGTAAGTTGCCTCGGAGAGCCATGGACAATAATAATAGTCATCCCTCACCGGGCAGAAACAACTCTGCACTCAGAGTTGCAAGGATCACTCATAATGAGTTAAATTATAAAAATATTATTATTTATTATTATTAGGGGAAAGAAAGTATGAGTTACAAAAAAGAAACGATCCTTTTGAACTTCCAGAAAATCGTCGTGGAGAACTTATTCAACTGAATGAAAAGAGCCTCTAAAAGTTTATATTTTGTAGCATTTTGTATAATAAATAATACTTTTATTGATATTCTAAGGATATAAAAGACCTCTGTTGTACGATAGGTTATCCAGAAAAGGCATTACCAGAGACATAGGTATGCCTTGGAAACTACATTCCTTTCTACCCTAAAATTTTAAGTCACAGGCTTATTATTTAACCTCATTGACAGGTCATACCTAATGTTAGAATAATCCAACTTTAACGATTTGATATTGAATCGACTACTCGTTAAACGGAATTGCTTTTATGGAGTTTGATATCAAATTCGAGTCGAATCGTGAAACGGAATCCCACCCCTGGTTTCATGCTGTCTGCTGCCAATATTTTTAAACAAATGATGCCCATAAGCCTTTCTTCTTAATTTATTTTAGTAGTGGTTAAGCCATGGTTGACTGTTCACTTGTGGATGCCTCATTATTTTCTACGACTACGACAGAGTCTACAGCACCGCATTCATCTGCGAGCCAATTTTGTGGCAAAAGAGAAACCAGCTTTGAATCCTACAGAAGACCATGTAAATTTATTTACATGGTTCTCTATTCGCTCCTTGCGTGACAGCAGTAGTGATGCCGCGAGACGAGAGAGAGGCCTCTCTCGTCTCGTCTCGTAGGGCGAGAGAAAACTGTTCTCTCGTCTCGACGAGAAGGCGCTTCTCTCGCTCGAGAGAGCCATTCTCTCGTCTCGTCTTGTCTCGTCTCGTTTCTCTCGTGATAAAAACAAGCAAATTTAAATTTGGAAAAGATATACTTCGGATGAAACATAAAAAAATTGTAAAATTTTAAAGACAATAACAAATTATTTTTCAAGTAATTTGTCTCATCAGTACCTAAATTGGCAAGAAAAAACACTTAGGGGAATTACCTTGGCATCTCTCTGTCTGTCCGTCTGTCACAATCGTTTTAATTAGACACTATTTGACATAAACAATTGAAATTTAAAGTAATCAGCGGCCAAATGTGGGCATTAACTAAGAATGTATAGCAAGGCAGAAGTTGGAAGGGCTTTTGGTAGGTAGAGAGGGGGTAAACGTCAAACCACGTCGGACGACTTCCAGAATTTTGCAGTAATGTTTACCTGCCAGTGTCGTTTCATAGAATAAGAACTGGACTATCGCATGTATTTATGGACTATAAATAATTATCAAACTTGTATTATAATATTATATTGAGAATTATTATATTGAGAATCCACATCGGGTGCATCTGAGATGTAGTAAATCTTTGGTCACGTGATTCAGTATACGTAAATATAATGAGACAGATATGTCCGATGTGTATAAAAAAATGCTCGAGATGTAAAAAATACATCCGATGTGGATTCTCAAACGCGGCAGTTATACCGGGTGTTCAAATTAAAGCGTTACAGCTATATACCGCTTTTTATAAAAAAAAAAAACGTTTCAGACGAAAGTTTTATAGTTTTGTGGGGAAGAACTTGGCTAAAATCATTTTTTATAGCTAACAATGATATGGCCAACTTTTTTTTCGCGCAGCAACATTTTCAAGTAGCTGTTACTCAAAAAGTAAAAGTCCAATAAAAAAATATTTCCCTTAAAAGTTTCTTATTTTTTTATGTACTTTAAGAATATGTAAGAAAAAAATGGGTTTCCCATTTAAAAAAACAAAGTCCACCTCGATATGACCATATATGGTCAGCTATAAAAAAATGAATTCAGTCAAAATGTTTCCCCCAATAAATATAAAACTTTTGTCTGAAACTTTTTTTTTCTAAAATGCATATTTTCGGCGGTATTTAACTGTAACACTTTAATTTGAACACCCGGTATAAAGAAATAAAATTAGATTATTTAAAATTGGAAGTTTTCCTGATATATAATTGAAAACAGGATTTAAATTCGTGAAATATATCCACGTCAACAGCATTAGATATAATTAAGTCAAGTAACATCGTTAATGTTATTTACAATATTAGTGAATTGTTGAAATCTATAGATTGTTAATGTATTTTTAATCTTAATCATATCTGGGAATATTATAATCACCAACAAAGATACACTACATTTGTAGCAAACCACATATAAATAAACATGTTCCAAGTACAAAATAACATAAAATACAACGTATCAAAATAATATATAGATAAAAAAAAATACAGTCACAAATAATAATATAACTAACAAAATTTAAAATATAGATTATATACCATTTTTACTTTCCTATCTGTATACAGATATAAGGAAAGTATAGGAATCATGATTTTTTTCGACCTCGAGTTTTCGACGGATTTTTACGTTTTGAGGTCCCCTGAATCCGTTTTGACTATTTTCGCGATGATGTCTGTGTGTGTGTGTGTGTGTGTGTGTGTGTGTGTGTCTGTGTGTGTGTGTGTGTGTGTGTGTGTGTGTCTGTGTGTGTGTGTGTCTGTATAACGCATAACTCATGAACCGATACACGGAAAAACACCAAATTTCAAACTTAAGCTTTGTTCCAACGTCTAATGAGCTGATTAGATTTTGGGCAGAGTCGGAACATCTGGGGGGGTACTTTATAGGTGGTAATTTTTATATTTTATGGAATATATCTGTTATTTACGTTTGGGGAAGAAAATTCTTCAAATGAAAGTTACTTCTTATTTTATTATCTATAATTTTTGTTATATACAAAATTTTCCTAAAATGGTCCGTATTCGCGAAATTTGACAAAATGTAAAAAAATATTTTTTTATATAAAAATTGTTCAAACAAAAGTTGTTTGTAATATAATTCTCTATCATTTTTATCTTATAGATAATTTCTCTAAAATGGACCGTATTCGAGATATTTGAGAAAATGTGTAAATTTCGAAATTTGAAGAAAACTCAAAAATGGATAAAGAAAAAAACATTAAATTTTAAACTTAAGTTTTATTTCGGCCTGACGTGAAATGATTAGATTTTGGACAAAGTCGGAACATCTGGGGGGGTACTTTATGGGAGGCCGTTTTTATATTTTATGGAATATATCTGTTATTTATGTTTGAAGAAAAAAATTGTTCAAATAAAAGTTACTTCTAATATTATTATCTATAATTTTTGCTATATGTAAAAATTTCCTGAAATGGTCCGTATTCGAAAAATTTGACAAAATGTGCAAAATTCTGATTTTTATGAAAATTGTTGAAATAAAAGTTGTTTGCGATATCGATCTCTATAATATTTGTTTATACATGATTTTTTTAAAATGGACCGTAATGGAAAAATTGTAGGAAAAGTGCTAAATTTAAATTTTTCAGTATTTTCATTTTCAATGAATATCTATAGAAAAATGTTTCGCGGTAGATGTATGTGGACAATGTATATATTTAGTTTATCCTCTAAACATTTATAGAGATGCTGCAATAGATTGTACAAAATAACCGGATAAAGCCTGTAATACCTAGATAGGAAAGTCATGTGTTGGACACATCAGATTTTTACTTTCCTATCTGTATACAGATATAAGGAAAGTATAGGAATCATGATTTTTTTCGACCTCGAGTTTTTGACGGATTTTTACGTTTTGAGGTCCCCTAAATCCGTTTTGACTATTTTCGCGATGATGTCTGTGTGTGTGTGTGTGTGTGTGTGTGTGTGTGTGTGTGTGTGTGTGTGTGTGTGTGTGTGTGTGTGTATGTGTGTGTGTGTGTGTGTGTGTGTGTGTGTGTGTGTGTGTGTGTGTGTGTGTCTGTATGTCGCATAACTCATGAACCGATACACAGAAAAACACCAACTTTTAAACTTAAGCTTTATTCCAGCGTCTAATGAACTGATTAGATTTTGGGCAGAGTCGGAACATCTGGGGGGGGTACTTTATAAGTGGTCATTTTTATATTTTATGGAATATATCTGTTATTTACGTTTGGAGAAGAAAATTCTTCAAATAAAAGTTACTTTTATTATAATTATCTATAATTTTTGTTCTATACAAAATTTTCCTAAAATGGTCCGTATTCGAGAAATTTGACAAAATGAAAAAAAAATAATTTTTTTTAAAAATTGTTCAAATAAATGTTGTTTGTAATATAATTCTCTATAATTTTTATTCTATACATAATTTCTCTTAAATGGACCGTATTCGAGATATTTGAGAAAATGTGTAAATTTCGAATTTTGAAGAAAACTCAAAAACGGATAAAGAAAAAAACATTAAATTTTAAAATTAAGTTTTATTTCGGCCTGACGTGAAATGATTAGATTTTGGACATAGTCGGAACATCTGGGGGGGGTACTTTATGGGAGGCTACTTTTATATTTTATGGAATATATCTGTTATTAATGTTTGGAGAGAAAAATTGTTTAAATAAAAGTTACTTCTAATATTATTATCTATAATTTTTGTTTTATGTAAAAATTTCCTGAAATGGTCCGTATTCGAGAAATTTGACAAAATGTGCAAAATTCTGATTTTTATGAAAGTTTTTAAAATAAAAGTTGTTTGCGATATCGATCTCTATAATTTTTGTTTATACATGATTTTTTTAAAATGGACCGTAATGAAAAAATTGCAGGAAATTTAAATTTTTCAGTATTTTCGTTTTCCATGAATATCTATAGAAAAATGTTTCGAGGTAGATGTATGTGGACAATGTATATATTTAGTTTATCCTTTAAACATTTATAGAGATGCTGCAATAGGTTGTACAAAATAACCGGAAAAAGCCTATAATAACTAGATAGGAAAGTCATGTGTTGGACACATCAGATTTTTATTTTTAAAATAGTCTGTATATTCACTGCCTGAATAAAAGCACATTTCAAGATGAAATCGCTTTAATTTTCTATTAAATTGTGATAAATTTAAATATTCTAAATTTGATGTTAAAATATTATATGCCCAAGTTAAAGTTCAGTGATGATAGTGATGATAATGTCATAATAACAAATTGTTTGAAGAATTGTTGACAGTGCTCACTGCTCACGGTACCCAACAATCAGTATGATTCTAATGACTTTCTTTTGCCTACGAAATAACCTAATTGCCTCTGATCAATTTACTTCAAAAAATAACTTTCTAACCTATCTGAGAATGAAACAATTAATCGAATTAAATTACCGGTTTTGAGCTTACGTTAAATTGTAATTAAATGAAACAAAATTGATTCTATGTATTTTGGGGTGATCTTTTCGAAAAAAGGCAAAACAAAATGTAGCAGTTTTTCGAAAGTGCCGAAATTTTGGATTTTGTCAATTTTTCAATTTTGCGCATGCGCATGTCGCAAATAAATCAATATTTTTAAAACGCAATTTACGACATTTGAAATCTTAGAAAAAATGCTAATTTTTATGTCTCATGAGAAATTTTGATCCGATGCACCATTCTCGCGGTATGGACGATTGAAATTTGTTTAGTATTTTGAGGCGGCGAAGGTCGAAAAATTGAATTTGTTAAATGTTCAAACACTAAATTCTTCATAACTTTAATAAAAATTAAGATATTTGAAGAAACAAAATTTCGTTTTGAACTTAAGGGATGTGACTATTGATTCGTAGAAGAAGGCAAGAGAAATCCCAAAATTGGGCATATGGCGGAAGGGCAAAATGTACCGCAAGCCTAATTTTATTGTTTGCCTATAACAGCCAAACCATTTAAATTTTTTTATTGCCACTTACAGAGCTTACTTTTAAATATAAAATCTTATACGTGTGTAAATTTTACCGAAATCGGATTATAATTGGCCAAGATATCAAACAATTTAACAAATTTTTTTCTCTAAAAAAAACCAAATTTTATATTTCGAAAGTTTGAAGTGGCACAAAAATGCCAAAAATGTACCTAATGACTCAAAACTTTTTTTTAAATACTCTATTATGTCTAGAATACGATAACATTACGGAAAATTCTCCAAAAATATTTTATCTATTTTTTTAAACACTGTTCATTGAGTGACGACCAAAAAACACGGTTTTTCAGAAAAGTTGCCTAAAATTGACGATTTTCAGTTTTTTGGTCTGAAAATAAAGCAAACCCAAATCTCTTGTCTTCTGAATGTGTATACAAAGTTTAAAGTGTGTATGTTTCTTCTAAGTTGTAGAAGAATTCCCCGGCAAAAGTCCCATTACACGCGCTCCGCGGGATCCAAAACTCGTGCATTTCTGTAATTTGATTTTTTTGTGATTTCCAGTTTTAAATTTCTTACATACCTAAATTTATTAGGCCTAAAATTTATTAAATTGTATTTTACTGACTTGTTATAAGACGTTTCTTGAGTTTTGTGCAAAAAATAGAATTACCGCAAAATTAGCCGGACGTCGTATCAAGGATAGCCATGGTCTCGGCGTTCGCTATCCGACAAGTTTAAACTTGAAACGGTCATACTATTACAAATTGAATCGCTTGATAGTGTTCATCGGCATAGATTTTTAATAATCGTGTTCAGCAAGCTCTGTGTACACATGGTTTTTCAGACTTCTTCAACAATTTATTGAGTAAGTACGTTCTTAAATTAAGAAAATTCTATCACAGTGCTATAATTTTTTTGTTTCTAGGTTGCAATGGCTGGCCTGTGTTTATTATATCATCTGAAACTTGCAGAGGGTGAACTTACCCCAATTAGACCGACAGGATTGAAAGGTCTGCAGATGGTCAGCAAAGAGAGAGGGGATGATGTTTTCAGTTCTTTAGAACCAGGTTTTATATTGCATGAGAGGTGTCGCAAACATTACATAGCTCGACGTTATGGAAAAGAGTTTATTTATAAAACCTGGGATAGGCATAAAAGGGCCACGATTGACAATGCCAAAAAAAAGGAGGATGGAGCATCAACCGAGAAGAAAACCAGATGTTAGAGACCAAAAAACAAGCTTATCACCAAGTTGGAGCTTACACTCAAGCTTAGGATTAATTTCCTAACATTTTTAAAGTATGCCTTTTTGTATATTTTTTTTGTGCTCTTTCCGATGGCGCAGTTAGTTTCTTCAAATATATTTTTTGGTAGGTGTTTTCGGAAAACCCGGAGAAAATCATATGGAAAAAAAATTAAAAAAAATTTACGCCTTCCGGTTTCCTGCGAATTCCCGAAAAATTATGGCAAAGATTACATCAAAATACACAAGGTCATTTTTGTTTCATCCAATTACAAATTAATGTAAGCTCGAAGGGGCTTTTTTTCGTTATTTAATTGGACTACAATATTTGAAGCAGTAGGGAGTAACTAAATTACATTGTCAGTAACGCTTGTAAAAAAATCAATGAAATTTTTTGATGATATGTTTGTTAAATTATTGGACCTAGTCGGATTATGATTTTTTCAAAATTAGTTATTTTCCAACAAAATATCCTATATTTAGATGACTACGATATTGTTTTTTACATGCTTTAAATGCTTTAAAAACCTGTTTGTCTCTAGTAGAGTCTGCTATTAATTTAAAATTATACCATCTCTATTGACTTTTCATTAAACCAAAAAACAATATTTTTAGACTTGACAGATTTACATTTCAACGGGAAATTTATTTGTATTATAGTTTATGTAAGGAAGCAACAACATTTGCATCACTAGAATGAATGTCTCTATGCAAATCGTTATCTGAAAGAAAATGCCACTTTTGGTTATTATCCTACAGTGTGAGAGTTTAATTTGCTCAACCTTACCTTAGATTGTGATGTACTGTCTGTGTGAATAGAAATGCAAGGCTCTAACGCCCCATTTATACTTTATATAATTAAATTAAAAGGTCGTATCTACAAATAACATAATTCTGAGAAAATAAGGTTTAAAGTTAATAGCTTGGACTCTAGTTTCTTCAAAAAAGTACTCACGGCGTTTTCATTAAGCACTGGCAATGAAGAAATTGATACGATTTTGTATATAGGTACGGCAAACTGTATTTTTACCAGTTAATTGTTCTGATACCCCATATGTAAAATCTCGTTTCTTGATTTTTTTGTAGATACGGCCTTTTAATTGAGGAGGGCTGTAAAATGCTGTTTATCGCAAGTCGTAATAATATTGTCAATAAAACTTGATGATGAAGATATAATTTAAGTATGCTCGTTTGCTGAAATGATTCAAACAATGTGTATTTAAATTAATATTAATATTAATTATTTTAATGGCTTATGTAGGAATTTAAATTTAACAACAATAATAGTTTATAATATATAAAAGCTAGATAAAAGAGAAGTGATCATTGATCATGACCATGATGATAATCAGATATAAGAAAAAATACAAACAGTATTTAGTATAATATTTTAAATAATAATATATTACCACAAAAGTCCTGGGCATTTTTTAAAATTTTATTTAGTATTATCTAATATTTTTTTACCCTTAATCGGGGGATTGTTATACATTGAGAGCTTCGTCTATTACGTGCACACTGCATTTATTACAAAAAAAAAAAATAAATTACCATCAGAATAATTGGGCTTTTCAATCCACCTAGCATACGGCTGATTTGCAGTCCCCATTCCAGGATTTTTTAAATTATTGCAAGACCCATCCAAGGGGCGATATTTTATCTTCTCTGGTGGACAGGACACTGGATGTGTTCCACACACGACAGCTTCGTGGTATTTAACAGTTGTAATTAGAAGCAAATACACCGAAAAATTGATTGCCAATAATGTCATGTTTGTATAATAAATTTCACTTTTGGTTTGTTTTAGTTTGTTTTGTTTACACTTTTATATCCCAAATATAATTTACTATTAATTATGTAGTTGATTACGTATATAATTTGCTTTTAATTACGTTCATATTTACGTATATAGGGTGTTTCCATATTTTTTCAAGCGAATTGTTTAGATAATCTGTACAGTGTGATAATTGGTGATCATCTGCTGAACAACTTAAAATATTATTTGCTGATAATAGCAAGAAATTCGACACAAAACATTTTTCATTACCGGAATGTAATATTATAATACGTTTTCCAGATTGATTACTCCATTCTTTTTTCACATCATGAGTATCGTACCAAGTCTCATCAGGATACACTATGAATCTATCTTGTCGACGAGCTTAATCTATTCTAGTGAGGTATTCATTACATAAAATATTAATTCTTTAAGATTCCATAATATGCTTGGTGTCCTTTATTTAAGGTATAATAGAATTATAATTAAAAAACCATTTTTTTTTAAACCAAGAAAGGAAAATGGCACGAATCGGAAGGTCACAAACTAACCCAAGCATCAGGAGGCGGAATCATTGATGCCATGCAGAAGGACGAAACCTACAAGTACCTAGGATTCGCCCAGGCCCGAGGAATTGCAGCAGAAGATGTAAAGCAACAACTGGTGAAAAAATTCATAGATCGAACCACTAAAATTTTAAAGACAGGGATGTCTGCACAAAATACAGTTGCAGCAATTAACTCGCTGTCCCAGTTGTTGCGTACAGCTTTGGTGTTGTTTCGTGGACCCAAACGGACTTGGATGGACTAAATCGCAGTATAAGAGTCTGCTTCACGAAGCACCGCAAACATCATCCCAAAGCGTGCATTGAAAGATTCCACCTGCCTAGAACCATGGGAGGAAGATGAATAACCGATATGCGCCTTCGCCACCAGAGTCAGGTTGAGTTGCTCAGAAAATACTTTTACAGTAAAGAACCCAAGTCCGCGTTACACAGAGCAGTCATCAACCTAGATAAAAACGTATCGCCCCTCAAACTTAATGACAGGCGATACCGATGCGACTTAGAAAATTCCACAGGTATACTTCAGAACAGAAGGAAGCAAAAAGAGCTGCATGGCAGATACCCCAACCTCCTTAGTAATGGAAGTATTGATACCGCAGCTACTTTTAAATGGCTAACATCAAGCAATATCTTCCCAGAGACTGAAGGATTCTTATGTGCGATACATACATTGTCAAGGACGCAAGAATAACCGACATAAGATGTCGTATGTGTGGCGAAGGTCATGAAAATATAGAGCATCTCCTAAGCGGCTGTAAGACGATGTCGCCGCGCGAGTATACAACCAGGCATAACAACGTTGCCAAAATAGTCCATAGTGACATTTGTCACAAACTGGGTCTTATTGAAAACAAACTGCCATACTACCAGTAAACCCCACAGGCGATCTTAGAAAATGCACACCACAAAGTATATTGGGACAGACAAATTTACAGATAGACCAGTTCAGCATAATAGACCAGATATTATGGTATATGGCTAAGACAAACAGGATATTATACTATTAGACATCTCCGTGCCATCACCTTCCAATATTGAAAAAAAAAACACCAAGAAAAGGTCGATAAATACTTACTGTTGGCTGAGGATATGAAAAACACTTGGGAAGTTGAGTCCATCAAAATCGTCCCAATAGTGGTAGAAGCAACAGGAGAGATACCAATAAAATTAACGAAGAATCTCGAAGCCGCTGGACTACATAAAAGTCTCTCTATGCAACTACAGAAGGCAGTCATTCTATCGACAAGCAACATAATGCGAAAGGTTAAATCAAAAAATTGCAATAGAATCTCTGTAATGTCTGTGCTTTGTGATAAGGTATCACCGGTACAGAACATTCAAACCGTACTAAGAGCGTGACAAAAAATAATAATAATAATAATAATAATAATAATAATAATAATAATAATAATAATAATAATAATAATAATAATAATAATAATAATAATAATAATAATAATAATAATAATAATAATAATAATATTAATAATAATAATAATAATTCGCCTTTATTGAAATGCTGCCTTATCAATACATTCTGACAAAACAGTTCAAATAATTTGCTTTCTTCGAATAGTTGCTGTGCTGGGTAAGTATATGGTTTTTTCAATATAATTTTTTATGAGATATTTTTACGTATTATTGACATTGTTTATATGGCATTCTAATGATCCACCCCAAACTATGACCCCGTATTTAATATGTGATTCAGCAAGCCCATAATAGATCATTTTTAATTGTTCAAAATTCAATAGTTTTGATAAAAATTTAAACCTAAATAATAAGGTTCTGAGTTTCTTTATTAAAAAATTAATATGTATATCCCATTTTAGGTGTTTGTCTATATATACCCCCAGATATATAATATTAGATGCAACACTAATGTCGACTAAATTTTTATTGACTCTGATTGAGATTTTATTTTAGGTAGGTGAGGTATTTTCATATGAGCAAAAAGGTATAAATAAAGTCTTGTTAAAATTGACAGTAAGCAAATAGTGGTGAAACCAATCAAAGATATGGGGGAGGCCATTCTTAACTAATATTTTTAATGTATCCCAGTCTGAGCTCTCATAAATAATTGCGGTGTCGTCAGCAGAACTAATTATTTTCCCATTTGAATTGACAGCAAATAAATTATTTAGATATATGTTAAACAATATTGGTCCTAGTACAGTTCCTTGTGGGACACTACATATAACATTTTTGTTTTCGCTGACCACATCATCAATTACAACAGATTGTTTTCTTTCTGTTAAATATGAACGAAGTAATTCATAGCTTTGACCTCTGAAACCAATCTCGTGTAGTGTATCGATCATTTTTGTATGACTAACCGTATCGAATGCTTTTGTAAGGTCGATGAAGATGCATAGAGATGTCTTTTTTTTATCAATATTTTCATATATATTTTTTATCAATTGAGCTATTGCATCTTCTGTCGATCTTCCCTCCCTAAATCCATATTGTTTGTCGGAAATTATATCGTATTTGTTCAAAAACTGTGAGATACGTATCTTTAAAATTTTGCCATAAACCTTTGCCAAATTAGTTATTAATGAAATTGGTCTATAATCTGTCATTAAGTCTTTTTTTCATTTTTTGAATAATGGTTTTATGATTGTCGTTTTGAATGGCGTTGGAAAGATTCCTAATTGAAAAGATGTAATAATAATATATTTTAATGGTACAGCAACTTGACGTGAAATTTTTTTTAATGTTTCGGATTTTATACCATAAATTCCTGGAGCTTTATTAAGTTTAAGGGAATTAATAATAGTAATGATCTCCTTTTCATTTGTATCTAATAAATACAACGAATTTTGGAACGAGTTTTTTGTTAAATTTTTTGTCAACGGGTTTTATTTGCTTAGCAAGATTATTCCCAATATTGGAAAAAAAGTCACAAAATTCATTTGCAAAAATTTTTTTATCATAAATTTTTAAAGCATTTTTGTCAGTTATTTCACAGATATTGTTAGACTTCTTGTTTTGATTCATAATATTATTAATTGATTTCCATAGATCGGCAGAGTTTTTGCTACTTTTTCTATTTCTGATTTATAATAATTGGATTTAGCGAGTCTGATTAAATTTCTTAAATTGTTTCTATAATTTTTATAATTTTTAATGTTATCGATTGAATTATTATTTTTCATTTTTTTTGTAAAGTTTATCATTTATGTTAGAAGAAACCACTAATGATTTTGTTATCCAAGGGGATCTTTTTGCCTCTTTATTTTTAATTTTTTTGATGTATTCACTTTCTTTTATTTTAGTTTTAACAATATTAACAAAGTTATTGGTAGCCAGACAAACATTATTTTCAAATAGGACAGTTTCCCATTTTTTATTTTCTAGTTTATTCGTTAAAGCATCATAATTTATGTTAGTTTTAAAATAACTATTTTTTAATACATTTTCTCCTTTTTTGGGGGTAACAATTTGGACTATGGTGGTGAAGTGATCAGTAACAGAAGTTTCCAGTACGATAGGAACATACACGTTATTATCATTAGTTTTGTCTAATAAAAAAATATGATCGATACAAGTTTTGGAATTATCTTGCACCCTAGTAAATTGATTTATAAGTGATTTGTAACCCTATTACCTTTTCTCCTTCAGATTTATAGGGGATGGAAGGGTTATTTCTTTTTATTAGCTCAGTTTTATAAAATTCGGGAGAGTAGGGTCGGGTTCTTAGACACAACGCAAATTTTTATAAATTCAATTTAATTTTTGACAGCGTCTGACATTTATTTCAGAGGTTAGATGTACCGAAGAGTAACAAAAAAATATATATATAATCTGAATATAAAAAAAAAGATACCACGCCGTGATTCAGTAGGTAAAATAATAATTATATATATCATGCAATTGTAACTACAAATTATCGTTACAATCCGAGGTACACGTCCGCAAATAGGCCTAAATGGTATAAACGGTAATCCAGAATTGTAAGTAAGCTTTATAAAATGGCTTTACCTCTATATATAACCCTAATATTATCAATTTCTAAGGTAAATTACGTGAATTATCTCGATTATCTCAAAACCTTTGTAGGTAGAATCACAATTAGTGGACCCCAGTTGAGGTCATGTGGTACCCACGATAAATGGGGCCCTTGGCTATAAGGAATAGTCTTACTTTATATCTCTGTTGTCCCGTCGTCCTCAATATTGCGTCGTACCTCTGGCCTGTCTGTAAAAGGAGGGCTAGATCCAGCCGATTTGCTGTAGGGGTTGGTTCTGGGGTACCTGGCTTCCTAAACTAGCTAAACATGCACCCAATCCTTGTAGAATGTTAGCTGGCAGTGTTCAAATGCTGTAGCAGTTTAGTGATAGTACCACGAAGAAAGCTTGGAAGGAAGTGTATTAGTCCGAAGGAAAGTCGATAGATCCCACAGAAAGAAATACCCAGATAGATATAAGTAGAATAAGTATTAAAGTAGAAGCTGAAGTTGAAGTTAAAGTTGAAGGTGAAATTGAAGGTCTGTAAGAAGGATTAGTGTAAGCCTCACATATAAACAGCCTTAAGCGATAGGTAAGCCATGTAAGAGAATAATTATATTTAATATTAGACACTCACCTTTAGGTGTAGGGCGACCTTTTTGTAGGAATCACAGTCAAAGATTATATAAAATTTACCGAATGGTGTAGAAATCACAAAGATTTATCAATTAATTCTTTAGACTGGTTTCACAGTTTTTATTCTTTTAGCTCAAGTCAAATTCTAGATACACTAGAGAAAATAGCACATGCTACCACAAAGTTGAGCAGATAAAAACTGATAAAAGGAAGTTCCCAAAATGGTGGGAAGTCAATGGAAGGTCTTGACTATTAAAGACTAGCAGGACAAAGTCTGGTAAGAGTGTGGCCCCTCAGCAAAAGAAGAATGTCACACTTCATAAAAGTGAATGTAAACAAAAACAAATAATAATTAACCTATATTTAAAACCATCAGATATGTAAAAGAGTTATGTGTACTATTTCTTGTAGCAACAGGCATTTCTTTGGGTTCTAAAGTATTCATTAAAAGTAATCATTCTAACAAAATAATAGGAAAGGTTAGAATAGGGTTGAAAGTAGAATAAGCTACAAAATTAGAAGTCTTACAACGGTCATACAACGGTTTCTGTAAGTAAAACAAATCCAAAATAGAATAGGCCTACATTATAAAGTAGATTAATGTAGAATGGGTTAGATTAGAATAGAATAACTTAGAATAGGGTAGAATAGATTAGGATTAGATTAGAATAACTTAGAATAGGGTAGAATAGATTAGGATTAGATTAGAATAACTTAGAATAGATTTAGGATTAGATTAGAATAACTTAGATTAGGGTAGAATAGATTAGGATTAGATTAGAATAACTTAGAATAGATTTAGGACTAGATTAGAAGTTAAATTAAATCATAAATAAAAATAAAGTTGTGTATTGTTTACTAGCTCTGCCATTTTAACTTGGCTACGATATTTTGACCCGTAACAACCCTCTCCATTTAGAATGTTCAAATATTCGATGGCTTCATTTTGTTCACTAACTAAATCAATGTTTATATCACCAGATAGGATGTGGAAATCAAAATCTTTATTCAAATTATTTATATATGACATTAGACTTTCATTAAAGTCAATGATCTTAGTGCATGGGGGTCTATATAGACATGTAATTAAATATGTTTTATTATTAGCGGTTAAATTAATTTCAATAGCTTTAATTATTCCAATATCTACAATTTTGAAAGAGTATTTAAAAGATTCTTTAATAAGTACAACGGTCCCATCGTTTTTATTTATAGCGCTTTCATTATACAATATGTCGTACCCATTTATTTTTAATATTTGTAAATTAGTCAATTGAAATGTTTCACACAAACAGATAACATCAAAATCAATACCAATATTTTCTAAGACAACATCAAATTCATCAAAATTTTTAGTAAAGCTCCTTATATTAGTATTAATAATTTTTTTATTAGTTAAATTAGTGTCTTTATTAAGTGCTTTGCAATCTCCTGCTTTTTCGATAAGTAGATATATTAATAATACTGATATATAATTATGAAATAGTAAAATTTATATGTGCCGTCCACTCTAAAATAAAAAATATCTTTAATTTTGTAAAATCTAAATAAATTCACAGTGAAATATTTGTTTCGTAATCTACCCTGTAAATCATTACTACAATGTAATGTTTTTATTTCACCTAGATAAACAAAATTTATATTTTCAAGTTACAGCATGTGGACTCATTAGATTTCAAAAAAATTATCAATTTATCAAAATAATTACGAGTAGTTATTGTTAATCTTTATATCCGAAATTATAAAGTAAATATCGCTACTTTACACGTGTTTACAAAGCAATTATCCAAAAATTAACAGTCCCTTTATACCCAATTACGGGTTATGAAAAATTATATCAACTAGAACAATACAATGTATTGTAGTACAATATAACTATAACAAATGCAAATTAAAACATCTATCAGGTATTATCGAAACATACATGTTAAAAAATGACAATAGACCAAGTGTTAGAAATATTGTGATGTATTCGAGATCAAGAAAATGTGGCACACAATCCAGCGAAACTGTTTTTTTTTTTTCAGGTAAGTTTTGGGATGGTTTTGATTTCTTCTATTCCATATGTCACACAAAAATCTGTTACAATTATTATTATGCCCTTATACGCAGATAAATTAATATTCGCGGCATTTCCGAGATTAACGGAAATTTTGGGGAAAAAAAGCGACACGACTCCACAGAAATTAATAATGTACTGAAGGCAGTGAATTCTTCCGATCAACCTATCACTTTTTTTTGCGTTGGAAAAGGTGAACAAAATAGTCGCTATCCCCGATGGCTCAAAGTAATTATGCCCTCCGAACACGCGGCCAAAAACGTTCTACGAAACAAAAAGAAAGTCTTAGAAATAGCAACATTGAAAAACATTACCATTATCGACGACAAAACCCCTACCCAACAACAGATTCTTCAAAACTTAAGAGATGAATTAGAAGCTAAAAAACGAAATGGCGAAAATAAACTAATAATTAAATATCATAACGGTATTCCAAAAATTGTGGAGACAAATCCCTTTTAATCCCGCTAGCCGACAACCTCCACAATTTAGCGATTGGACCCTTATGTATACTAACCTGCTAAATTCAATAGTTTTTTGTGCTCAGTTCAACATTTTTCTCCCAGCATTATTCTTATTTCTGAAACTTGGCTCAAGTTGTCTATTCCCGATTCACTTATTAACATTCCTGGATTTACAATTTACAGAAGCGACAGCGCAAATAATGTTGGTGGAGGGGTCTGCATCTACTTAGCGTCATCCATCACTTCAACTTACTCTGTCACCGCCTTAGATATCAACATTTCCAATATGGATTTAATTTCGTTAAAACTATCATACACATCTTTCTAAACCACTCTGATATGTTCATATCGTCCTCCAAAGAAAACTTCTCTAGAAGACGACCAACATCTTTTTGAGGTACTTTCTGACCTATATATTTCCCATGACAATCTTGTGGTGGTTGGGGATTTCAACTATCCAGAAATTTCCTGTCCCCTTACTGCAGGTCTTGACGTATCGCAAAACTCTGTTTCACACTTTATAAATTTTATTATAGACTCCAATCTTGAACAACTTATGAACAAACCTACCCACTTTCGGTTAAATCAAGAACCTTCAACTCTAGACCTTATATTAACAAATGATGACCAACTTCTAATTTCTCCATCTGTCCACTCACCTATTGGGAAATCTGACCAAGGCGTTATTATATTTAATATGCAATTTAACATAGAAACCCCTTATCCCGATAGGGACGTAGTTGATCCGAAATTGATTGGAATCACTTTTTTAGAAGTACTGTATTAGTAGAAGATATGTGGACACTATTTCATACAAAGATATCTGAAATTGTGAAGGCTAACACAAAAAACAAAAAATGTCCTCAGAACAAATTAAAACCCTGGATCAACGAACAACTTTTAACTTTAATAAAACATAAGAAAAATATGTAGAAAAAATTTAAAGCAACCAAGACATGATGATTTTGTTAACCATCGACGTTTCGCAAACGATTTAATCAATGTTATTGATAACGCAAGAAGAGAATACGAAGAATATATCACTAGTAGCGATAACCCTAAGAAGCTATTTTAACACATAAGAAGCTCCCTATCTTCCAAAGTATCAGTACGGCTTCTTAAAAAAACGGATGGAAACTTATGTAATAATGATCAAGAAACAGCTGAAGCTCTGGCCAACCATTTTTCACAAGTGTTTTCCTTAGAACCCACTGGCGACATCCCAGTTAGTCACGATGCCCGAACAGCAACCTCTTTATGTAATGTCGAGTTCTCACCTGCAATTGTTAATGAAAATCTCAAAAAAAATTCAATCAAATTCCTCACCTGGAATTGACAATTTATCCGCAATGCTTTTAAAGAAATGCGCATCTTATTTGGCTTTACCCCTATCCATTATTTTGACATCTTCCTTTACATCTCACACACTTCCTTCAATGTGGAAAATTGCTACGGTGACACCTATTTTTAAAAAGGGTGACAAACTCAGTCCATCCAACTATCGTCCAATAAGCCTGTCCCAATTGCCTGTAAAATAATGGAATCGATCTTAACCAATTATATGTCTGATTTTCTCAAGAGCGATGACGTCTTGCCAAGAGAACAACACGGTTTTATTAAAGGCCGATCTACATTAACAAACCTAATAAGCTGGACTACGTCTGTGGACAATAAAGAGCCTGTCGATGTCGTATATCTTGATTTCGCTAAAGCCTTTGACCGCGTTCCCAAAATGAGATTGCTTTATAAGTTGGAAAAAGGTGGCACTCGCGGCTCTTTACTTCTCTGGATAAGTGATTTTTTGTCACATCGCATCTTCAATGTAAAAGTTGGGCAGATGTTCTCGTCAGGGTATCCAGTTCTAAGTGGTGTCCCTCAAGGCTCTGTCATAGGGCCATTACTATTGTTAACATACGCCGCAGATCTAGGCAAAGACTTAAATTCTAATATTTCGTGTTATGCTGATGACTCTAAGCTATACTCTAATCCTGTGACAGATTCTACCCAGCTACAAAAAGACCTTGAAACTATTTCAAACTGGTGTGGTACCTGGATTCTTCCTTTAAACGCGGAAAATTTGTCGTCCTGCATATAGGAAAAAATAATCCGTTCGTGAACTATTATCTAAACGGTAGTGCGTTAGCAACTGTGAACTCCTATAACGACCTGGGACTCATTGTGAACTCTTTATTAACGTAGTCAGAGCACATATTAGCGGTATGTAAACGTTCGAACTCAATGCTTTACCTATTGAAAAAGTCCTTTACGCGTGTGAACTTTCAAACATTTTCTAAACTTTATATAACCTACGTTAGACCGTTGATGGAATATGTCGGACCTGCGTGGTGTCCTGGAAAATGTTCAACGCTACGCTACTCGAATACTTTTCGGCAGAATCAGACCATCGTATGAAGAACGGCTTAATATGACGGGTTTGTGTTCATTTTCCTACAGAAGATTAAGAGGTGATTTAATTGTGACTTACAGAATTATTCATGGTACTTTTTCATCCAACCTCTATAGTATACTCCCACGGAATGCAGATGAGCGCCTACGTGGTCATGAGTATAAATTGAGCAAAGAAAATTTTAAAACACATACCCGACAAAACTTTTTTTGTAACAGAGTTTTCTATACTTGGAATAATTAACCCTCGAGTGTTGTTCGCGCACAGTCAGTAAATGTATTCAAAAACCGACTGGATGACTTTTTTAACGAAAACTAAAAGTTTATTTTTAGTGCTTTGTTTGCATTCTGTTATTTGCTTATTACTTATTTAATAATTGTCTTTGTTATTAAACTTGTAATGTTGGGCTTAATAGGATTCATTCCTCAGCCCTAATTTATTTGTAATAATAATAATAATAATAATAATAATTATTATTATTAATATTATTATTATTATTATTATTAGAACTCTTACCTAATAAAATAAAAAAAAATCTTGCGGTTTCGATGAAATACCTGCCTTTGATGAAATACCTGCCTTTTTACTAAAAAAGTTGTTTCATAATATCTCGTTTGACTTTTCTAGTTAACCTTTCATTCTGTAATAGTGATAAAAACAGGAAAAATAGTTACTGTCTTCAAAAAAGGTGACCCAAAGCTTGTTTCGTCCCATAACGATCCCTTCCATATTTTCAAAATTATTCGAATATAGCTAGTTAGGAAAACTAAGTGCATACATAAGCAAAAATAATATAATTAGTCAAGAACAACATCGTTTTCTAATATCACGATCTACCAATACAGCAATTCATTAATTTTATGAAAATTTAACCAACATACTAGACGCTGCCTAGTGCCCTGTTGGGATCTTCTGTGATCTCAGCAGGGCATTTGGCTATGTCGATCACAATATTTTATTTGGTAAACTAAATAGTATCGGTGTTATTAATTAGTATCTACAATGGATAAAATATTTTTTAAGTGAACATCAACAGTATGTTAGTCTTTCCATAAATGAAAAGTTAATAAAAACTAGAAATCCGACTGTGTTTACACCAATATTGGTGTGCCACAAGAGTGTATCATAGGACCAATCTTATTCTTGGTATATGTAAATGATTTGGTAAAAATTAGTCAAAATGCACATTTTACACTACATGCAGATGACATATCAGATCTTGTCTCTGACAAAAATGCCCTTACATTAGAAAATAAATGCAACCAGGTATGTTCTAATCTGCTTCAATAGTTCTGTATCTGTATCTTTATTTAAATGGAGAAAAAAACAATCTAATACAATTTCATAATAAACAAAATCAAATTAGCTCACTTAATGTTATCACCAATAACAGAAAAATTGACGATACTTGATGTGTAAAATTCCTTGGTTTATATTAGTGGTCGCCAACCTCTTAATGTGTTGAGCTACTTTGTTAATTTTGGAATAAACAGCGAGCTACCCACACGGAAGCCACGTAACGCAACGTAAATAAAATAATCCACAGTTAATTTATCATTATATGTATTTATTTTACTATTTAACTGGTAATACATAATACATAGGTACTAATAATAAACTAATAACAAAATAACTAATATTACTAGTACGTACTTGTTCATAGCTACATTCCTACCTACCAAACGAAGGTGTTTGAAAAATAAACACAAACTTTTATCCAGCCACAACGGCATGTCACGTAAGATTTAAAAGTAGTTAATAATAACAACAAAAAAGTAACGCACTATCATGAACATAAATATTGAAAAATAAAAAAGCACGTTCAATGAGAAGGCCGACATTCAGACTAATTTTTTTAATGTTTGCAGTATAATTTGATACAGCCATTCGAATACAATTATCCAAATGTTCATCTGTAAGTCGATTGCGATATTTGTTCTTAATAAACTTCATATTGGAAAAAGAAGATTCATACAAATAGGTTGAACTGAATAATGCTTTCACTTTCAAGGCAACACGGCACAGAATTGAATATTTGTCTTTACTTACAATAGGCCAGATACATTTGGTACTTGAGAATAACTATTTTAAGGCTAAATCATTTTGAAACTCAATTACTTCCATTTATGTTGCAGCGATGTCTTCGCCAAAGTTCTGCATAACACAAGTTGCAAACTGTTGGATATCAATTTCCATAAAGGGTGAAACAACAAACTGCGCTACTAAAGCCATTTCGTTGAAATCCTTAAAACGATTTTGGAAGTTATTCTTCAGGGAAGAAACTATTTCTACATGATATTTGTTGTCATAGGGTTCTAATGGATTTAAAGATATTTTTTCTGAAAGAATAGGAAAATGCTTGGCATCGCTGTTAATTAGGTTTTGTTCCCAAAACTCCAGCTTTTTGATAAATGCTTTTATATCAGAAATCATTTCCGCTAGTTCTTTGTCTCTCCCCTGAAGCTGCAAATTAAGTTCGTTTAATTTCTCTGTAATGTCCACGAAAAAACCTAAATTTCTAAGCCAGATTGAATTTTCTAGTTCCGGAGTCGGTTCATCGCGTTGTTTGAAAAATTGAACTATGCCAGATAGGACATCATTAAAACGTTTCAACACCCGTCGTCTACTTAACCATCGGACTTCAAAGTAAAGGAGTAGGTCCCCGTATTGACAGTCAACTTCATCGGCCAAGGTTTTGAATAATCTTCTTTGTAACGCTTGAGCTCTAATCTTCTTCACAATTTTTACCACCAGTTTCATAACGTTGCTTAGTTTCAGGAAGTTTCCACATAATGCTTGCTGATGGATAATGCAGTGGTAACAGAGAAATTGCGGAAAAGTTTCATCTTTACGACATAACGCCACCAGACCCTTATCACAACCCACCATAGCTGGAGCGCCATCGGTTGTCAAGCCTACCATTTTCGATATTGGAATTTTCTCGGAAGAAATAATATTTTTTAAATGAGAGAACACCTCCTGTCCAGTAGTGTGTACTTTCAGTGGAATAAACTTCAAAAGATCTTCTTTAATCGTAAAATCACTAAAAACCATCCTGACGAACACGGTCATCTGGGCAGTGTCAACGACCAGTTGAAGTGAAAAATAAACACAGTTATCTAAGTCAGTTTTTGACAGTAAAAAAATATCATTGCTCATTACTTCTACACGTCTCATCACTGTATTAGCAGAAAGTTGCATAGATTTTATAGCTGAAACTATCTCGTCTTTATTTCTAAAGTTGGCAAATAACGAATCAGCAGCTTCTAAAAACGCCTGTTTTATCATTTCCCCGTCTTCATGAGGTTTCTTTTTTTGTGCAATTATCTGGGACACACGGTACGATGCTTCAGTTGCAGCCTTATTTTTGTCGACTGTTCTTAAAAATATTGATTTTTGTCCAATTAACTGCTTTTTTAACCGTTTCAGTTTCTCCTTTTACATCACTTTAAAAATTAGTATCATAAAATTATTATTAAAATATTAGCTTTTTGACCTATGAAGAAATACTAAATTTTGTGTTAGCTAGGAGCATCTAGTACTCTTTAGCCAGGAGCATATTAAATTTTTTCATTGATTTCTCTTGACAGATCTGATTTTATTTATCTTGTTTAGGATATAATAATAATAATAATAAGTTGTGAACCATCAAATATATCACTTTTGTGACAGCTTAATGATATAAAACAATTTCTGTCTTTCTCGGTCATTGCTAACTCTATTTTTTGGCTCAAATTTTATTTAAATAATTAAGTTTCTGGTAGTTATAACTATTATATTTTTGTTTCAGTGAAACGAGAATTAATAAGGATACCGTTGAAGCTGCTTCAAGCCTGTATATTCAGAATGATTTGTTGAATATCTGGACACTGCTATATAATCTTTTGGATTTTATACATTCTAAGTACATATTCTAATAAGAAGTAATGTTTAGTTAGTAATAGTTCAGGTTAGTATACTTACTATGTTTCAATTCAGAAATTTTATGCAGTAACCTATCTTTTTTTATATAAAACATATTTTTATTAAACATTTTTTAGATAAAACGTTTTTTATAAACATTTTTTTTTACAAATTAAACATTTTTAAATATTATGGTGTTTTTTTGACGTCTAACCACGTTATCTGGTGCCGTGTTTATCACGTCACTGTATGACGTCTTTGATCTGTAACATATTGCCATTATAATCACGTCACTAGCACGTCATAAATTGGTGATTTCGACGTAAAATGTGACGTGTATTTCACGTGAAAATCACGTGTCTGTGCTAGCTGGGAATAGAAGGGCCAGATCCAAAAAGTATTTGGTTGGCTGCTTTCTTGGCTTGTGAATCGTCAAGACGGTTACCTTTCGATGTGGCGTGACCTTTGATCCATCTTAAGATGACCACATTGTTGATGAATAATTCGGCCAAAGCTTTGTGACATTCTAGTACTAACCCTGAATAAATTCGTGGTCTGTTCAGGGTGAGTAGTGCTTGTCTGCTATCTGTATAGATGAGCATGTTCCTTCCAGTAATATTATTTCTGGTTATTTCTTTTGCTGCTATGAGAATACACTGGTACTACCTATTTTATGTTTCGGTTTAAGAATCTGGAGTATATTCCACATTCTGAGCCTTGTTTTGTTTTAGAACCGTCGGTGTAGATACGAATCGTACCTGCCAATTCTGTTCTATTATAACTTCATATGGCTTATGGAAGATATATCTCGGTTAGATGGAGTCCATGTTCGCTTGAAGCAGTGGGAGCGTATCGAGCGCCTCCTGGCAAAAGTGACGTTTCGCCTCACTAGATCCTACATTCTATTTCATTGTCGTCAGAGCAACCTCCTTGATGTAAATATCAAGGGGAGTGAGACTAAGAATGACTTCCATCAGTCTGGTTGGTGTTATTTTCATGGCTCCTGTTATGTTGAGACATGCTGTTCTTTGAATTTGTTCTAGTTTACGAATAGCTGTTAATTTTTGGGTTTTCGGTACCCAAACAACTGCACCGTATGTTAGCATAGGTCTTATGATAGCCGTGTAAGTCCATGTGACGACTCTGGGGGAGAAACCCCAGGTGCGTCCCACAGTGCGGCGGCATTGTTCATAAGCAATGTATGCTCTTTTAACTCTGTTTTCGAATTGCGAGTTCCACGTTAACTTGCTGTCAAAGGTGATACCTAGGTACTTCACCTCTGTTGCAAAGTTTAGTTTTGTGTTTAGGAGTTCTGGAGGTTTTAATTCCATTTTCATCCTTTTCCTTGTGAATAGGACCATTTCTGTCTTCTTAGGATTGACAGACAGTGAATGGCATTCTTTCGCAGAGTATGTTCTCAAAATTCCCTGTTTGCAGAATGACCAGGTCATCTGAATGTGCGATTGTGTAGTGACTGTCATTATTGAGGCGGTTGATGAGGGCACAGAAGAAAGAACAATACAGAAAAGAAAGTAATGGTCGGAACTTTGAAGTTGATAGGGATAGAAATATTTGACCTTGAGTTCCACCACAAAGATACTCTGAGAAAACATAACTATTCACAGTACACGCGAACGTAGCTATTCACTGAACCTACACTGCGAAAACTACATTTCTCTTTAACATAATTATATGTCATATTTTATGAAAATTTGCATGAAATAATTTTAAACTATTGTTGATTTAAGTAAAATATTTTTCAATTTGTAGCACTTCCGACAGAAGTTTCAAAAATTAAAATTATAAAGTTTTAAACAATAGTTTATTTTATCCTGTCATAATGAACTATTAATATTGTGCCACAAATCTTACTAGTCATTTATGATCAATAAGTATAAATAAATTGGGATAATTGTTAAAAAATCATTAGTTAAAGCGTATTTTAGGGATTTTATAAATAAAAACAAAAGAAAAATAAAAAAACGTGTATTTATGCAATTGATAAGTTTACAATCTATGCATGTATTTTATTAAAATAGAATTTTTGAATGGAATTATTTTAAAATTCTTCTTTATTACATATGCAATAAAGATACTTATTATTAATAATAATTTATAATACCAATAAAACTAAAAATTAAATTAAAAAACAATAGTGAGACAAATATATACCTGATAATAGTACATACATATATTATAAAAAAAGGTAAAAAAAAACAGTTTAGAAACTATGTACTCAAATTACGTACATGTTTAATTAGACTTATATTGTCTAAAAAAAGGATCACACATCTATGAAACATTTTGTTAAAGCTATTACATAGTATTCATAATATAACAAAATCGTTTTAAGTGTATGAAAATTAAAATAATTAAAATTGTTTACACACATTTATAGAGCAAGCCTAATTTGTAATACATAGATAAATAGCTTTATTAAAATAGCTACATCCTAATATACAACTATGTAATAAACTCTGCGAAATTACAATATATGCAAAGGATTTTTTTAAAAATCGCTTGCACATAGCATGAAAATTTTTCAATGTACAGTTCATCAAATTTCTAGAGGCTTTCGACGGCTAGAGAGAGAAAGCACTACTGACAGGCATCCCGACGGATTTACGATATAAAAGTACACTCTGCGCATCAAGTATTTCACAATTTCATTCAGACGTAAATGTCAGATGTAAATTTCGCTAAAACATTTCTTTTATTTTCGTTTGTGTAGTTTGCTCATTACAATTTAATAGAACCTAAGTATGGAGTTTAATAGCAAATTAAGAGGCCGCGTGATTAACAGTCAATCTCGCGAAATAATAGCCAATGTTATAGAGTTTATGAGAAGAGAAGGAAACTTTAATTCACCTTCAATACCATTTAAAAATGTAAATGATCGTGTTACTGCAGCCACAGGAGTATCTAAAAACACTGAACATGGTGTCATTCGTCGAGATAATTTATCGTTTTGTTTAATAGATCAAGAAATGTAAATATTCCCCTGTTATTTTTTATAAAATTATAAGAGAAATAAATTTTTTTCTAAATAGTATAGTTTATTATTTTGTAGAAAAACAAAATTTCGAAAATTTTAGTAATGTTTCAGAAACAACCGTTATTAATAATAGGTACCATTTTCCTTAATAAGGTAGAAATAAAATATAAACTATTTCCACGATTTACAAAGGCCTACAAAAAAATTATAGGTATTTTCCGCTATCCTATAAAATTTATATTTTCTGACTCAATTTCAAAAGGTTGAAGGAATTCCAAAACACCTTTTATAGCATAATAATTATTTTTAATTCTACATACTATCTTTAGCTGCTTTTAAAAACGTTCTAAGAAAGTCCAATCAGACCAATTTAATCCCTAAACTATTCCACACTTTTAAAATTTAATTACCTAAAAATATTAAAAACTATTTAAAATAACTTGTTTAGCAGACTGTACAATAGCTATCTTAGTCACACGTAGCGCGTTCTCTGTCTGGGCGTCGAACACCTCTAGAAATTTGATGAACTGTATATTCGGAGGCTGGATTTTTCTTCTTTTTTTCAACAAACAAACGTTTCCTTAACGTTGCTATTTTCAGTCGCAGTCTCTGCTTTCTTGGAGTATTTGATGATAATACACTACTCGTTTGAATTTGTGCTGTTGCAAAAGGTAGAGGAACAGATGGTTGACTATGAACTTGTTCAATAGATTCTACTTCTGCTGAGGTTGATGGTAGGCAAAAGTTGTCTTTGCATTTTTCGCCATGAGCAACAAATTCCTCTAAAAAAAAGAAAGAAAAAACAAATTTTTATCAGATCAACTAGTTTTTAAGAAGGTGCATCATTTGTCAGAATTAAATGTTTAAGTCACACTTTTTAGCCAGATGAAATTTAAAATAATTTCATAAAATGTGAATATATTTCTGTGCCTAGGAGGTAAACTGCACTATGTCATTCTAGTCTACTGTTTAGTACAGAAGATTGAATGTTGTTAAATTATTAAATTTCAACTGGATATGCATTTAGACACCCTATTTATTGTCACAATATTTGTATTTTTTACTAACCTAACTGATAAAACTACTTTATTTTAATTTGCATAAGTTGTTGTATGTCGACATAGTACAGTTTACCTCCGAGGCAGTTCTATAAAATGGAATGTATGAGTCGGGTTTATATTCATATTTTTTGTATATTGAATGTTTATAAAAAATAATGATATTCTAAGATTATTAGTACTTATCATTTTATTTTTTAAACTACTAAATGTAATGTAAAAAAAAATATCGCGACGAATTGTTAACCTCCTCCTTTTTTGAAGTCGGTTAAAAAATAACAAGCGAGACAAGTAGCAAACTTTTTGTAACATTTAACTATAAATTTTATTTATTTACCTTGCAGAACTGTGACTTTTTTCATAGGTTCTGAGTGAGGAAATACTGATGGGAATGCATTTGCAAATAATCGTTTTCTGGCTCCTGACTGATAAAACGAATTTATCCTGGAAGTGCAGTTCACAAATTTTGTAATGTTTACTTAAGTATTCAACACTCTTTCCCAATAAGTCCTTTCTATTTGCTGCCTGAAGCCACAATTCAAGTCTGAAAAATACATACAATCATTGTACTACAATGTTATGGAAAGGTCAATTCCTATTTCACACTTAATGTTTCATACATATATACCTACACTAGATCTTTCACAAGAGTGAACAATCCTTCTTTGTCACCTGTTCTTGAGGAACATCCACGATAAATACACCCAGCTAGCACATAACGTTGCCAAGCCTTTCGGCGATGTTGTTTTAAGGGAACATCATAACATACCCATACAACGTAATTGCAACGTGTTGTTGAGGGAAATCAAAACCTCGCGAAACATCTATTTGTTACTTACGTATTTAACCTGCCTGTTATGATAACACAACGTAATTAAGTAACTTGCTAAAAAAGTTTCCACGAGAAGTACTATGGACATAATCTTGTTTTCGAACGTAGCCATTCGTTTGTCATAACCAACAAAACATAAAAACTGTCACTTGTCACTTTTTCTTGTACGTATTTGAGATTTTAAAGAAATTGGAAACTATACGTTTGAATAAGTTTGGTAAGTTGTTTTCTTCGTTTCAATAAAATAGATACATATTTTCTAATTTATTGTCTGTTGTTTTAGATGGTAAAATTTCAATTTCCAAATACAATAAAAAATAAATCATTGTAAACAAGTAGATACAATTAAATGACTGCTTATATTTATTTTACACGATAATAGGGATCTTATTGATGCCTTAATGCAATAGAAGTAACGATATTAAACAATGAAAGTATCGATATTTAGGCACTGATACTGAATTACCAATACTATCGCCATAGTGATACTTAGAAGCAAGTATTGTATCCAGTGTTGCCAGAATATATTTTTGTAATGTACCAGATTTATTTAAAAAATGTACCAGATTTCATAAAAATGTACTAGATTCTATAAAATTACCAGATTTTTCTAATTATGAAGTTTGGTCATTAGAGAGCAAAAAAAGGTTTATAGAGAACACGAACACAACAATTTTAAACAATATTTTATCTCTCGACAAATTTCTTACACTATTTTATCTCTCGAGCAGTTTTTGAATAAGATTTTAATACCTTTTGATACTCTTTTATCTCTCGAACAGTTTTTAAATCTTTTTTTATCTCTTGAGCTATTTTGAAACAATATTTTATCTCTCGATAAATTTCTAACAGTATTCTATCTCTCGAGCAATTTTTAACAACTTCTTTTATCTCTCGAGCAATGTTTGTACAATATTTTTTTTAAGACTATTTAATGACTCTAGCAATTTTTAACAGCCTTTTTTACCTTTCAAACTCTTTTTGAACCATATTTGATCTCATGTGCAATTTTTGAGCAAAATTTTTACAATTTCTAACACTATTTTATCTCTCGAGCAATTTTTGAATAAGATTTTAATACCTTTTGATATTATTTTATCTCTCGAACAGTTTTTAAAAAAACCTTTTTTTATCTCGAGCTATTTTTAAAAAATATTTTATCTCTCGATAAATTTCCAACAGTATTCTATCTCTCGAGCTATTTTTAACAACTTTTTTTGATCCCTCGAGCAATGTTTGTACAATTTTTAACACAATTTAATCACTCAAGCAATTTTTAACAGCTTTTTTACCTTTCAAGCTATTTTTGAACAATATTTGATCTCTCGTGTAATTTTTGAGTAAAATTTTAATAATTTCTAACACTATTTTATCTCTCGAGCAATATTTATTAACATTTTTTTATCTTTCTAACAATTTTTAAACAATGTTTTACCGCCCGAGAAATGTTTAACAGTATTTTTTAATTCTCGAGTAATTTTTGAATAAGATTTTAATAACTTATGATACTATTTTATCTGTCGAACAATTTTTAAACCTTTTTTTATCTCTTGAGATATATTTAAACAATATTTTATCTTTCGATAAATTTCTAACATTATTCTATCTCTCGAGCAAGTTTTAACAACTTTTTTATCTTTTTTAACTCTCGATAAATTTATAAAAATATTTTAACTCTCGATAAATTTTTGACAATGTTTTATATCTCGAGCAATGTTTGTAAAATTATCTCTCGAGCATTTTTTTAAGAGTACTTTATCGTTCGAGGAATTGTTAAACTATGTTTTATCTCTCGAGACATTTCTAATAGTAGTATGTCTTGAAACAATTTTGAACAATATTTTATTTCTCAACAAATTTTTCAATAGTATTTTATCTCTCGAGCAATTTTTGAACAAGGGTTTAACATTTTGTAATACTATTTTACCTCGAGCAATTTTTGAACACGATTTTAACAATTTATTATACTATTTAATCTCCGGAAAAATTATTAAATATTTTTATCTCTCATTAAATTTCTAACAGTATTTTTATCCCTAGAGCAATTTTTAAACAATATTTTACCTCTCAAGCAATTTCTAATACTATTTTATACTTCGACCATTTTTTAACACCCTTTTTTACCTCTCAAGCCATATTTGAACAATATTTAATCTCTCGTGTAATTTTTAAACAATGTTTTATATCTCGAGAAATGTCTACTATTTTATGTCTGAAGTAATTTTTAACAACTATTTTAATTTCTCTTGCAATTTTTGACCAATATATTTTACACTTCAAATGGAAACATACGCTGAAAAAAGTACTAGATATTGTTTTGAGTGTACTAGAGTACAAGATTCTCAGAGAATGTACTAGATCTAGTACAATCGTACTAGACTGGCAACACTGATTGTATCCCTATGTGTGTGGTCAGAGATTATAAGGTTTGTTCAAATATTTGTACTGAAATATTTTAGTTTTTGCATGTGGTGAAACTTGGTAATATGATTAAGCGTTATCTTATTAATTCCTACCTCTACTTGTATGATATTGGTTCTTGATTTCAAAAGCTTTTTAATAATAAATTTATACAATTTTTTATTTTGTTTTCTTCAGATTTTACTATATCCTCAATATACTATTTTGAATATAGTGTATCCAAGGATGGACATAACTATACTTGTAAAGATATTTATTTTAAATTTTTCAAGAGGTCTTTTTCATAATTTCTCAACTTTAATCGTATTTATTTAACAAGCAAAAGAAATTATGAAGAAGTACTTTTAAATTTAAAATAAATATTTTTACAAGTATTGTTAAATCCATCCGTGGACACACTGTATAATGCTGTAGAATGAATTCACATTATAACATCTATAGAAAGTTTCAGAGCAACTTTCGGGGTAAGTACCGTAAAAGTGCTAGTGTGATGTTTTCCGAACTTGAATTTTGTAACCTCTGTGAGATGTGCTATAAAAGTCTTGCCGTTGCAAACATTCGGTGGTTGCAGGGATAATAGGGTTACAGTAAAAGTACATTGCATGCGAGCTTAAAGAGCCTAAAATTGCAGCTTATTAACGTAGATGGGATGTTTTTGTGCTAGCTGGGCAAGTATACCCTCCTTCTCTTTGACGCGGCATTGTTTATAAATCTAATCTTAATACGTACAATAAAGTCTTAAATGAACACTCCACAATTAAAAACAGCAACAAAAACTAAAGATAAACCACTAACAAAACGTAAAAGTTATTAGAATATTCGCTAGAACGAACCAAAAATCAAAAGACGACAGGCAAAAAAATATTGACAGCGACAGCAGTGACAGCTTCGTTCATCTACTACAAAAGTGTGCACTGTTGCACTTCGAACAAGTTAGAAATCTACGATTCACTTTTGACAATGCTCCACCATAAAGAAGGTGTGGCTTCGGTTGCTAGGTTCCTGTTTTAGCCCTGTTTCTTTTCTGTATCGTTCTTTATCCTGTGATGAGGATGTCGAGGAACATATTCCACAGTATAGGTGATAGCACCCCTCCCTGTGGACATCCCCTCGCAACCAAGCCTGAAGGTGTACCTATTTATACAGATTTAATTATCCTAAAAAAGTCACTCTTAATGTTTTGGCATTTATAATAATGGTTTTTGGGCCCCACTCACCTCGTTCTTCTTCGCCGTTTTTAACCGACGGTTAAAAACGTTGAAAGGAGAAACGTTGACTGATATCTCCACATACAACAGTTTTTTTCGCGCCAGTTTATCACGATGGACCGTTTGTTAGCAGTGGCAGCGGTTTTGGCAGTGGAAAAAAATCGGGAAAAAAGAAAATCTCGAAGAAAATGGACTAAAGACTGGCCACTTAAATACAGTACACTGTCACAAACAAATTTACTAGAGGAGCTAAGATTGGAGCCTGGTGATTGGCACAATTACTTCAGGATGGACGAGGATACGTATCGGAAACTGTTAAAACTAGTAACACCGTTAATTGAGACACATAAAAACCATTTACGGGAATGCATCAGTCCTCAGGAACGCCTAACAGCTACTCTGCGGTTTCTGGCCACTGGCCGCAGCTACGAGGATCTGAAGTTTTCTGTTATTATTTCAACGCAGGCACTAGGACGCATAATACCCGAAACCTGCCAAGCTCGATAAACTCTAATAAAAAATATCTGTTCCACTGCCTAATATCAGACATTTTTATTATAACCAGTTGTAAATAAACAAAAACATGCTGAACGTCACTGCTACTGATAGATGCCCGACCAGTCAAACTGTTGAGAATACACACCTCGTGTTTACTCGAACGGTTGGCACGATAACCGTCAAAAATCAAGACTCGCATGAAATTTTGGAACGACGTTCATAAACGACGTTCTTGCCCATACACCTCGTTTTTGTGACATTTTTACCCTGACGTTTTTAACCGTCGGTTTTAGGCAGTAAAAATAAAACAACAAAAAATTTATCAAAATACCTAGTATCACAAAAATACATAAATAATGTTAAATTATAAAATGTTACTTTGTAGATTTAAAAATTGATAAGTTTGTTATTATCAGTTACAAAATATTTTCATTTTAAATGTATTTTTAAATGTTCTATAAACAAACGACAAAAAAATTATTTAGCATAACAGAAAAGAAACAGGCAGTGATTTCAGCAAATCTGGTTCTACTCTATCTATTTAAATACATAACAATTCTTTTGGATTAACAATTTTTTTATACATATTTTATATTTAAAATTATTTTTATTATGTCAAAGAAATTTTCAAAAAACGATTTTATAATGAACTAATTTCTCTAAAAGCTTCCATAGACATGGGAGGTTGGTCTGCACAGCTTACGATTGGATTACTAAAACAAAAAGACCATTTTAATACTTGCAAATATAGGTACGTATCTCGATGATAGATTTTTAAAATAGATACTACAAGTTAATACAAATTAGTTGTTGGCACACTCTGTATAGTCTAAGATCCGAAGTAAGGTCGACTTTCACCCACCTGTTAAATGGATGAAAGTTTCTTTTTATTACATAAAATATATTTATAAATATACCGCAAATGGGTTGCCTAAGAAAATATGGTCCAGACTATTTTTTTTTAAATTAAAAAAAACGACACCCTGTAAAGTATTCCCCATATGCTTCAACTATGCCCAAACTTTAGTCAGCTCACCGCAGGATGGATTTAAGCTTAAGTTTAAAATTTGGTGTTTTTCTCTTTATCCGTTTTTGAGTTGTCTTTAAAATTCAAAATTTGCACTTTTCCTCAAATATCTCGAATTAGGTTAATTTTAGGAAAATCATGTATAAAAACAAAATTATAGATCATGACATCATAAACAACTTTTATTATGATTTTTATACTTTACTTATCTGTACTCAAAAAGGAAAGTAAAAAATGGCCGTGGCCGTATTTTCTTAGGCAACTCATTTGTGGTATATTTAAAAACATATTTTATTTAAAAAAAAAATAAGTTTTATCCATTAAACAGATGGGTGAAGTTCGACCCTACTTACGGATCCTGGACTAGTAGTGGATATTTATTGATCCATTTAGTCGGTAAATTTATAATGTAGATGTAACGAAATAATTTATGTAATTAACGCGTGATCCACAAAAATTTATTAAAGTGTCACTTAAAAAGAAGAATTTTTTATATAACACGTAGGGCATAGAATATTTACTACTATTGCTCAAATACGTTGAGGTGCAAGAGAAGCACAGTCTACAAATATTTGATAGTCAGTTTAATGGTTCTATCTTAGAACTACAGTTAGTCCAAAAAGTCTCCGTACACTATCTGCTTTTTATAGAATTTTTCTGTTGCATTTAATTTATTAATTAAATGGACATTTTTATTTAAAATAAACATCGGCATTATAAAAATCTATGCAAAATTTATGTCAAAAAAGTCTCCGTACACCATAGCCCTCAGAAAGTCTAGATACCGCTTGGCGTATACTGTCAATACAAAAAAATGACCCCATTCAAGCTTGTCGCCATGTTAGGTAAATTTATGTTTTGGCTACACTGATTTTTAGTTTGTGTGTTCTGTAATACGTGAACACCGATAACCTGCACTTTGTTATTAGTTATAAGTGAGTGAGACGCACAATTTCTAATTTCAAATTAAGAACAAAACTTTGACAAACCTATTTGATTTTCCTAGATCTGTTCAGACAGGACCGGTTTTATAAAATTTCTCGTTCTTGAAATGTTATTTTTACATGGTTATATAATATTGGATAAGTGGTTTGTGTACATACTGCTATGAGAATTATAGAGAAATTCAGTGAGATTTATGTAATATAATTCAAATTACAAGTAAACCATCTGTTCCTGTTTGGCAATATGGAGAAAATACCTACTTCAATGTCAAATGTACTATTTAAAAGAATGTGATTGTTAACCGGTCATTTATTTATATTATATTATGAAAATAAAAACTCGAATTTTTTAACTAGGGAAAGATATACTTACATCGGTAACAAGGTATTTTTAGAAAAACTAATAGATTACTCCTATTCCTATAGTTTATTTGAAAATGAATAATAGCAAAATTATATAAAAATATGGACCTTTGCCATAAAAACTGTGCTACCAAGCATTTTCAAATAAACTATGATAATTTGATTTAATAGAGCGAGTATAAGATCTCACCTGTTAGAGAAATTGGGGCATAGGGAAGAGATTATGAAGCAGGTAAGCAAAGTCATTGCAAAAGATAAATATATAGAAGTTATTTTAAAAATTTGATAAAAAACTAGTGGAACAACAAATGGAGTTGTCGCTATCGGAGATCCAATCAGCAGAAAGTAAAAAAAAAACTTTGGGAATGTTGGAAAAGGGCCCAGCAATAGGCCCAAAACAATTCCTTGGTTTTTTAATAAATATAATCTGAGATGCAAAAAATACTGCTACAGTGGAGAAGCAGTATTGTTCTAATGTAGAAAACCCAGGGACATACAGCAGTGCACTAACCATAGGCGAATAGTCACTAAATTATACAAGAGTCCCATCTCGATTTTATGTTTAAATATTTTTGAGAATACCTATTATTATTTGTTACATTGAGTTTAATAAAACCACAGATTTCGAATGTATTGAAAGTTATTTAAAAAGTACCTCTATAAATATATAGAAAATGTGTATATGACTAACTGGTTTTATTAATCTTTTTTTGGGGTAGGTAAATATATTTTGAAAAATTTACAAACTTCTTTTGAATAAATTACAAAATATTTCTGTTTTTATTAACTGAACAATATTTTATACGAACATAATATATACCTATTTAAAAGAAAATATTACATTTTACAAGTATCGCATATTTATATGAAATAACTTACTCAATAAGAAAGAATTAAATGAAACAAATTAATAAACAATGGATATGAAAAATTGCTTTAACAATTTATTTACTATAAAAGTATATTTCCTATCATTTATTACATATAATAAAATAAAGCATAAAACATACAAACTATATGTACCTACTTAGAACGGAACTAATATTATTGTATCAAGGTAGTAATAGTGGACATTTTCCGAATAAAAAAAAGTAAAAAAGAAGTAACGGTCGACACGTTTTTCTTACTATTGGTCTTCATCAGTACGGTGCAGCCAAGTTCAAAGGATCATGGAATTTGTGTTGGAAAAATTGTACAATAGGTCACTAACAAGGAGCCAATAACACATTTGCCGTTTCAGCTAGTATCTCCAAATTTTCTGGGCTTATACTAAAGTCACAAAATGATTCAATGGTCTTCCTATGGCTATCAGTTATTCTTTCCTAACATTTTTTGGTATGCTACAACAAAACATACAAATTATTTGATTTTGTAAATACACAAATATTTGTGAAAACTTACACATGAAATGTTATTTCTTCCTTGTATCTTCTACCGTTAGATGCATTGTTACATTTACGTACAAAACAAAAAGAGATTTTGAAAATCCTGTAAAAATTTAAAACCAAACCACAAATGTTTTTTATTAAAATAAAACACTAAACGACTAAACTAAAAAATAATGTTTTAAATAAAACCTTTACTAGAAGAACAAAATAAACAACACAACAGATAATAAAATCGATTATATACGTCGAACGCCGATCTTACGCTTATTACTAAACTTGCGCCGATTCTGTCTTGTCAGTAGTGCCAACTTAAAATTTATTGACATTTATTTATCATGGCGCCCATCATATGGGGGGTCAAACTGTTTTTACGATGCGGTATCTAGACCTTCTGAAGGCTATGCCGTACACTCATAATTTTCATTGAAAAAGTCACATTATAGTTAGCTGCATTTCATCAAGGCACCTATGGCTCGCCAGCCTAAAAACAAATGAATAATTATCGGTCATAATTTATTATCTGTCATTTGTTGTTGATAGATTTGCAGTGAAGTTATAAATTAGCATTAAAAATGAGCGAAAGAAATCGTGAAATTGCAATTCCACTTCGAAAGTTGATAGTTGATTTATGGAAAGAAAAAAAATCCCTTAGAAATATTGAAAAAATTGTTAAGAAGCCGTATACTACCGTTCAGTACATTATAAACCAGTATAAATTAGCGGGTTCCTATAAGATTCGACCACGTTCTGGTCGTCCCAAGAAACTGACTCCGCGTGAAGAAGCTAGTATTGTTAGGCAAGTAATTATAAATCCCAAGAAAAGCGCACCAAAACTAAAAGAAGAAATACGAGAGCTATTTTCAAAAAATGTTTGCCCACAAACGGTGAGAAATTATATACACAGAGCAGGCTATAAGGGGTGTACTGCCAGAAAGAAGCCGTTAATTTCGGAAGTTAATCGAAAAAAACATTTAGCTTTTACTACAGAATACGATAATAAGCCTCCTGAATTTTGGGAATCTATAATATTTAGTGACGAAACTAAAATTAACCTTTCTGGATCTGATGGTAGAGCTAAAGTTTGGAGAAAGAAGAATACCGCCTTTGATATCAAACACCTCTGTTCCACGGTAAGACATGCATCCCCTGCTATGGGGATGCATGTCAGCTGGAGGTGTTGGAAATTTACATTTCATTAATGGAATCGTGGATCAGCATGTCTATATTAACATTTTGCGAGACAATTTAGCAGAAAGTGTGCAGAAAAAATAGCGCTCAAAGGAAGATACATTTTTCAACAGGACAATGATCCAAAGCATACTGCAAACTTGGTGCGAGAATGGTTGATCCATAACGTGCGACAACAACTTCAAACACCCCCGCAATCACCTGATGTTAACCCCATTGAACATTTATGGGAGGAACTTAAACGGCGCGTTCGCAAACATAACGTTTCAAGTAAGGAAGTGTTAAAAAATAGAGTATTTCCCGAATGGGAGAACATTCCAGCAGAACTTAGTAGAAAGTTGGTTTCAAGTATGACAAGAAGGTTACAAGCGACTATCAAGGCCAAGGGCGGCCCAACTAAATATTAGTTTTTACATTTGTTTCCTATTTGTTAAATTATTATTAGAAACTGTTAAGTGTACGGAGACTTTTTTGGCATTATTTTTGTATAGATGTTTATATTATTGATGTAATTTTTAAATAAGGATTCGTTTTTGCAATTATTACTAATAATCGTTAAAAGTATGTTTCAATTATCAATAAAAATATGTTCTCATAGAGTTTTGATTAATTAATTGAGTACAACAAAAAAGTTCGATGTAAAGCATGTAGTGTACGGAGACTTTTTGGACTAACTGTAAATAAGTCAAGTATGAACCAAACTTAGTCTGGTTAGTATAATTTGATCACTACGTTTTGAAGGGAGTATTGACCATTTAACCCTTAAGCAGAAGTATCGATTTTGTTGTCTATAATTAGAAGTATGTGCCTCATGGACACATACAAGGAAAATCATGGTACTAGGCGGCCTTTTGGGAAATATTTATTAACCTAAAAATGAAAATGTTAAAAATGACACATTTTATCAAAAATGTAATCAACAACAAAACAAAATAAAGTAAATTAAATGCGAATAATAAAAAGTTAGTCAGTTTTTCTTACAACATAATTCACACATTTTTCTTGAACACTATAAGCAAATTGGCTTTTGACAATGAATGCATTTGTAAGCGGTAATTCTATTTTTTTGTCACACACTGCATTTCCTTTTCTTATCGAGTCTGTCACTTTTTATGTCATCATTATGTTGCACCACTTCTGTATTGTTATCATCCAATACTGCTTTTATTACAGACTGTAGTTCAGCTCGTAAATTCGGTATGATCATTCGGTATTTTCCTGTTTCGCCACGTACTGTTTCGCCACGAAAAGGAAATTTACCTGCTTTAGTAGCGTTTTGCCACGACAATCAGATAACGTAGCACGTCAGTGCAGATTCGCCACACTTCCTTTCTTCTATTACTGTAGTAAGGCTACCTTTGTCAATCCCCAATGTGTACGCACATTTCGGTCATAATTACCTTCGATTTCATAGGAAAGATACTCAACATAATAAGTTCATAGAGTTTTTGTCCTTAACAAAATTATACGTAAGTATACATAAGAACATATTTCAAATTATAATTTTAATTAATTACAAATAGGGTTGTTTATTAATAAGTGATCGGGGATCAGGAATAACAACTTTATGTCGAGTTTGTCAATGCAAATATCTATTTTAAAGTGCATTGAGTATTAAAAGATTATAATGTGTCGAGGTTGATGCCGTCTTAAATTCTGGGAATTGTGTATTAACAAGTATACAATAATACCTATTAAGAAAATTAGGACCTATTTAAGTACCAATTTACTAATATTATTATTAAATTATATATTTATTATAGTAATCATTGATTACCGAGCTCTTGTCTATACAATGGGTTCAATTTAAATATTTGAAATTTCAGTATCATTCTTTACCCTGATATTAAACTGTGAACATCGAACAAACACTGCGCGAGAGTGACAATTAATTATGGAGTTTCTTGAAACTAAAAGAGGTCGTCCAAAACTCTCCTACTTAGGTTATAATTATGACCATTTACGAAGTAATAAGGATGGGTCTATAACCTGGAGATGTACATGCCGAAAGTGTTGTGGTTATTTAACTTCTTGCTAATCAACAGTTATACGGCAAACAGAGCACAATTGCATTCCAAATCAGGCTAGTGTGGAAGTAGAGAAGGCGTTAATGATATGCAGAAAACGAGCTAGAGAGGAACTGACCCCAATTCCTCAAATCTTTAATCAATCTTTAGCTACTGTTAAAGACGCTGGCTTAGATTTTGTGACTGAAGTTCCGTCATTTCTATCCAAGAAAAGTGCTCTCTACAAAGAACGACGAAAGTCAATTGGAGCTGTGAGTTTCAAAAAATCTTCAGATATAATTATTCTACCTCATAATCTTGCGGATAGTTTCGTAGTAGTTGATGATTTAACGGATAATGACAGGATTCTTGGTTTTGCCAGCAAAAAAGGAATAAGCAGTATTGTTCAAAGCACCACGTTTTTCGGAACTTTCAAAAGTTGTTGCAAGCAATTTTCCCAAGTTTATACAATTCATGCTGACATAGGCAGTACACACGAAGCTACATCCATATTGCCTGTTTTCTATTCTTTACTGCCGAATAAAAAAGAGTACACATACAAACGACTATATAGATTAATAAAAAGAGAAATTCCTGAATGGAATCCGATTTACTTCAAAATTGATTTTAAAATTCCAGTATTAAATGCTTTTCGCTAAGTGTTTCCTGATGCCAGATTGAAAGGTTGTAACTTTCACTTTAATCAATGTCTTTGGAGAAAAGTTCAATCACTGGGATTGTCAAAGGAGTATGTAGAAAACGTTGACGTAAAGGAACATATAAGGAAATGTGCAGCATTGGCCCATCTGCCTCCCACTGTATTCGACGATGGATGGCTATATATTATGGAGGAATCATCGCAGTTAAGTACTATTGAAGAATTTAACAATTATTTTGTCAAGCAATGGTTAGCAAATAATATAATAGGTGATAATATGTGGTCGCGTTTTAATGAAAGACATCGTGCTACCAATGCTTTGGAAGGTTGGAATAATCGTCTTAATCGTGCAGTTGGGAAATACAGTCCGAACATCTGTGAACTAGTGTACCATTTAAAAAATGATAGTCAGTATTATGGTTTTATTATTGATCAGGTAAATTTTAATATAACCCCAAAAAAGAGATCCAAACATAATATTAATATTGATTTTATAATTAAAAGCACTGTTGATAAACGTTTAAATAATGAAATTAATATTTCTAAGTGCATAAATAAACTTAAATAGGTTGTTAAATTAAATTATATTTATTATTTGTATAAATGTCAAATGTAAATAAAGGTAAATTTGAAACAATTTTCTTTCTTTTTTTTCTTCTGATATTGTCGAAGGTAAAAGTTTATTTTTCAATCTAGACAGGTAAACAAAATAACATGCATGGCGAAAGAGCACTTGTTAGAAAATATGCAAATTATGCGTGGCGAAACAGCACTTTTTTATTGCCGTGGCAAAACGACACTTGGCGAATGTGAAACAATTCGGTCATTCTACGAGCTAAATGGGGTCTTATTAGTTTTAGGGCTAGAGTTTCTATATGCTGGAAACGCTTTGTATTTGGTACGTCTTTGAAGCATACATATAACATATGCGTATTTGCTGTTGATATTGTCACAAATACCAAAACATATTAATAATAATTTTTCTTAGTGTTTTTTAAAGTAAATTAAACAAATTCATTTTATTTTTTATTCAGCATTTTTTATTAAGTAAAACATTTATTGTATTTGTTTATTGTGTCCCATTGCCTATGTACAATTCCATCTCTTAAAGTAAATTTTAAATTGATTTCTAATTTCTAAACGTGCAACAAGCTAAATGTATGATCTGTAGGTACTTTCTATACCTATCAAGTTGATGTATTTGTAAGATTTAATAATTCTACTACATAAACGAAAACATTCAAAGCGATTATCACATGTTTAATCAAACTAAGATTACTATTACTTATTCTAACCAATACTGTTGTAATTTAAACAGTCAGCCGTAGTTAAGATAATATACCAGTTGCCATCAAACTAAAATAAATAATTTTTAATTATTTATTTAAATATTTAATTTTTATGCATAGCATTTTTTAATCCTCCGTTCCCACACTTAATTTTTATCAAGAATTTGTCCCTCAAAATTTCAATTATTGAATAATAATATTGCTAAATTCAGCTCTTTTAATGATTGGGAGCTGTCCCATTCCGCTATACGCACTGGGATATTTAATGCCCCATGCTTATTTATACACAAGAATTGAACTTAAAACTCAAAACAATTTTTTTATGGTAACTTAGATCCCAATAAACATATGTACCAAAAAAAAAACTGATGGCTAAAATGCTATTTTATTGACTTAAAAAGGTAAAAGACAATTTGTATCACAAACGAATATATTAAATTTAATCTAAATAAATGTAATCATTTAGTTAAACTATATACAAAATTGGTAAACAAATCCAAGATTTTCGGGTAAACTTCACTTGTATCCGCTTTTTTTGTTTCCGACTGGCAACCTCTTAGTCTTTGGAGGTCTTTCTTCAGTTTTCTCTTCGCTACTTTGCTTAATTTCGGCTTCAGTTTGAATTTCAACATAATTAAAATCCTTATCAGAATTTTCACCGCAAAATAATTAATGTTTATTCTATCCTTTAAAGATTCAGGAACAAAGTGTTCTAATTATATCTCGCTCAAAGGGCGAGAGGTGGAAACATTTCTATGTAAAAATAAAATACCATGTCAACACAATACCATATGTAAATTAAAAATACCACTACTTCAAGATCCTATTGCCAAAAAAAAAACAAATATTAAACTGTTACAGCACACGCTGGGACATATTCTTGTGATGGGTATAGACTGAACTTCACTTGCAGAAGTACCTCGACCATATTGAACGTGGTGGAAACTGAATTTATACCAGCGGTATTAGGTATTACTTCCAAACTTGACGATAAAGAAGTGTACGGACGGAGCATCGAGATCAAGTACGGAGGGTTAAATAAATATTAAAAACAAAAAAAAAACACTCAAGAATCTCAAGATACAGTGATCTTAGGTTAGGTATCGAATTATTCTTCTCTTTTAATAAGAGAGGTATTGAATTCAATAGTGATTACATAAAAACATTTAAAGATAAGATTTTATATTGGCCTAAATGGAATTCTAACATAAAAATATAATAATGTAAAGCACCATTAATTTAATAATATGATTTTTTTGTTATATCTCACTGTATTTTGTTCTTAAGGTTACAGACCATAAAAAAAAGAAGAATATATATTTTATTTAAAACACCTACAGCACTGGCCAACATCTAGGGATTTTACTATTATTTTCACCAATCTCTGTCATGACGTTTTGACCACGTGGGTTTCGGGTATTGTTGAAGACCTGGTATATGTCTTGGTCGTTCAATTAGTAGAGGAGTCAATGCCTCGACTCGGGTTCCACGTTCGATTTTTGGCCAAAGCATTTTATCAGCTTTATTAATTTTTCTTTGGTATGTTTTCACTTGCAATTTATCAGTGGTTTATTCAAAATTTCATACTTACTTGATAGGATGAATAGGTTTCATGGCGTGGCGCTGCATATTTTTTATATTATCGCCAGTCAAACAAAGGAGCGAAGCCACAGTCATTGATCGTATTGATTCCAGTTGAGGATCCGTAAAATGATTTTGATTATTATCCCACCAGTATCTATCGCATTTTTGCATACGTTCGAGAGCCTCCAAAAATACGCACTCCGCTGTGTGACCCAGCAAAGAATGTGGCTTGGGCGTTTCCAACGCAGCAGCAACTATGAATTCTACATCTTGCGCATCTTCATAAACACTTGCTAATAAGTCAGCTCTCTGAAAAAAATTTTGTTTTAATATTTTAAAGGTATACCAGTAATAATATGAGACACACTCTTACAGTTGTTTCTTTCTTTTATACAAAATTCTACGTCTGTTGGTGGATGTATATTTATTTATTTATTTATTTAACACACCATCCAACAGTGATATTCCGGTGCAGTTGATTAACTACCTACTTATATTTCTTGGTATGTGTAAAATTAGTGTTATTTTAATAACTAAACAAAATTATTTTACAGTGACAGTGACTGTTTTGAAGTGTTCTGTATGGTCCCTTGAATTAACGTAATTGAAGATATGTCTAAAAACCTCCTCTTTGGATGATATAAAGGTACTATTTGGTCTACATTATTCTAACCACAACAATTTTTTTGGTTGTTTACCTCTTGATTATTATTTCTTGGGTGTGAACCAACTGGACAAAATTTTATTGGTTGTGAGGGACCTTGTGGTTCCTGGTTTTATCGTGAGTGCTATCTTATGGATACTAATGATTTTAAAGTAATTCATAAGTTGAAAAATATTTATTTTATTTGTAATTCCTGCAAAGCAAAAATAGAAATTGTCGACAAAAACAGAATGAAAACCTGAAAAAGGAAAATCGCTAATATCGATTTGAAATTTTCTAAACTTATTACCGAACAAGTTACCAAAGCTATCTCAGACCAATTCCGCGATGAGATAACTCAAAAATTAGAATCCTGTTTTGAAGCTATTCAAGGAAAGATTAAAGACGCAATTTCTACAAATTCTTCAAATATAGCTGAACCTTCTCATGCCAATGTTGCTTCTCAATCCAAGTTTATTCTGCAGCCAAAAAACAATATTACTCAATCAATTTCCACAACTAAATCCGAAATTTTGCGTAGGTAATGTCAATCCGATGAATTCTATTATTGAGGTCTCGAAAGTAACAGCAACACGAAATGGTGCATTAGTAATAAGTTGTAATAAAGAAGAAGACTCTTCCAAATTTCGAGAAATCATTATTAATTATCTCGGTGATAAATATAATGTCAAAACAATATCTTCACTTCATCCAAGAATTAAAGTGACGAACGTGGCAGAAAAATTTGACGATGCGACCTTATTGGACTACTTAAAGACTCAAAATAAATTATATTTTATTGATAATTTTACTTGTGAAATTGTTAATGTTAAACCTCATAAGAATAATGCAAAATTATTTTAAGCTGTCTTTAAGGTTGATTCTAAAAAAGATTTTTCGATTTTTCGATTTTTCTATTTTTCGATTTTTCGATTTTTCGATTTTTCGATTTTTCGATTTTTCGATTTTTCGATTTTTCGATTTTTCGATTTTTCGATTTTTCGATTTTTCGATTTTTCGATTTTTCGATTTTTCGATTTTTCGATTTTTCGATTTTTCGATTTTTCGATTTTTCGATTTTTCGATTTTTCGATTTTTCGATTTTTCGATTTTTCGATTTTTCGATTTTTCGATTTTTCGATTTTTCGATTTTTCGATTTTTCGATTTTTCGATTTTTCGATTTTTCGATTTTTCGATTTTTCGATTTTTCGATTTTTCGATTTTTCGATTTTTCGATTTTTCGATTTTTCGATTTTTCGATTTTTCGATTTTTCGATTTTTCGATTTTTCGATTTTTCGATTTTTCGATTTTTCGATTTTTCGATTTTTCGATTTTTCGATTTTTCGATTTTTCGATTTTTCGATTTTTCGATTTTTCGATTTTTCGATTTTTCGATTTTTCGATTTTTCGATTTTTCGATTTTTCGATTTTTCGATTTTTCGATTTTTCGATTTTTCGATTTTTCGATTTTTCGATTTTTCGATTTTTCGATTTTTCGATTTTTCAATTTTTCGATTTTTCGATTTTTCGATTTTTCGATTTTTCGATTTTTCGATTTTTCGATTTTTCGATTTTTCGATATTACGATTTTTCGGGTAAACTTCACTTGTATCCGCTTTTTTTGTTTCCGACTGGCAACCTCTTAGTCTTTGGAGGTCTTTTTTCAGTTTTCTCTTCGCTACTTTGCTTAATTTCGGCTTCAGTTTGAATTTCAACATAATTAAAATCCTTATCAGAATTTTCACCGCAAAATAATTAATATTTATTCTATCCTTTAAAGATTCAGGAACAAAGTGTTCTAATTATATCTCGCTCAAAGGGCGAGAGGTGGAAACATTTCTATGTAAAAATAAAATACCATGTCAACACAATACCATATGTAATTTAAAAATACCACTACTTCAAGATCCTATTGCCAAAAAAAAAAACAAATATTAAACTGTTACAGCACACGCTGGGACATATTCTTGTGATGGGTATAGACTGAACTTCACTTGCAGAAGTACCTCGACCATATTGAACGTGGTGGAAACTGAATTTATACCAGCGGTATTAGGTATTACTTCCAAACTTGACGATAAAGAAGTGTACGGACGGAGCATTGAGATCAAGTACGGAGGGTTAAATAAACATTAAAAACCAAAAAAAAAAAAACACTCAAGAATCTCAAGATACAGTGATCTTAGGTTAGGTATCGAATTATTCTTCTCTTTTAATAAGAGATGCCAATGTTGCTTCTCAATCCAAGTTTATTCTGCAGCCAAAAAACAATATTACTCAATCAATTTCCACAACTAAATCCGAAATTTTGCGTAATGTCAATCCGATGAATTCTATTATTGAGGTCTCGAAAGTAACAGCAACACGAAATGGTGCATTAGTAATAAGTTGTAATAAAGAAGAAGACTCTTCCAAATTTCGAGAAATCATTATTAATTATCTCGGTGATAAATATAATGTCAAAACAATATCTTCACTTCATCCAAGAATTAAAGTGACGAACGTGGCAGAAAAATTTGACGATGCGACCTTATTGGACTACTTAAAGACTCAAAATAAATTATGTTTTATTGATAATTTAACTTGTGAAATTGTTAATGTTAAACCTCATAAGAATAATGCAAAATTATTTTAAGTTGTCTTTAAGGTTGATTCTAAAAAAGATTTTTCGATTTTTCGATTTTTCTATTTTTCGATTTTTCGATTTTTCGATTTTTCGATTTTTCGATTTTTCGATTTTTCGATTTTTCGATTTTTCGATTTTTCGATTTTTCGATTTTTCGATTTTTCGATTTTTCGATTTTTCGATTTTTCGATTTTTCGATTTTTCGATTTTTCGATTTTTCGATTTTTCGATTTTTCGATTTTTCGATTTTTCGATTTTTCGATTTTTCGATTTTTCGATTTTTCGATTTTTCGATTTTTCGATTTTTCGATTTTTCGATTTTTCGATTTTTCGATTTTTCGATTTTTCGATTTTTCGATTTTTCGATTTTTCGATTTTTCGATTTTTCGATTTTTCGATTTTTCAATTTTTCGATTTTTCGATTTTTCGATTTTTCGATTTTTCGATTTTTCGATTTTTCGATTTTTCGATTTTTCGATTTTTCGATATTACGATTTTTCGGGTAAACTTCACTTGTATCCGCTTTTTTTGTTTCCGACTGGCAACCTCTTAGTCTTTGGAGGTCTTTTTTCAGTTTTCTCTTCGCTACTTTGCTTAATTTCGGCTTCAGTTTGAATTTCAACATAATTAAAATCCTTATCAGAATTTTCACCGCAAAATAATTAATATTTATTCTATCCTTTAAAGATTCAGGAACAAAGTGTTCTAATTATATCTCGCTCAAAGGGCGAGAGGTGGAAACATTTCTATGTAAAAATAAAATACCATGTCAACACAATACCATATGTAATTTAAAAATACCACTACTTCAAGATCCTATTGCCAAAAAAAAAAACAAATATTAAACTGTTACAGCACACGCTGGGACATATTCTTGTGATGGGTATAGACTGAACTTCACTTGCAGAAGTACCTCGACCATATTGAACGTGGTGGAAACTGAATTTATACCAGCGGTATTAGGTATTACTTCCAAACTTGACGATAAAGAAGTGTACGGACGGAGCATTGAGATCAAGTACGGAGGGTTAAATAAACATTAAAAACCAAAAAAAAAAAAACACTCAAGAATCTCAAGATACAGTGATCTTAGGTTAGGTATCGAATTATTCTTCTCTTTTAATAAGAGATGCCAATGTTGCTTCTCAATCCAAGTTTATTCTGCAGCCAAAAAACAATATTACTCAATCAATTTCCACAACTAAATCCGAAATTTTGCGTAATGTCAATCCGATGAATTCTATTATTGAGGTCTCGAAAGTAACAGCAACACGAAATGGTGCATTAGTAATAAGTTGTAATAAAGAAGAAGACTCTTCCAAATTTCGAGAAATCATTATTAATTATCTCGGTGATAAATATAATGTCAAAACAATATCTTCACTTCATCCAAGAATTAAAGTGACGAACGTGGCAGAAAAATTTGACGATGCGACCTTATTGGACTACTTAAAGACTCAAAATAAATTATGTTTTATTGATAATTTAACTTGTGAAATTGTTAATGTTAAACCTCATAAGAATAATGCAAAATTATTTTAAGTTGTCTTTAAGGTTGATTCTAAAAAAGATTTTTCGATTTTTCTATTTTTCGATTTTTCGATTTTTCGATTTTTCGATTTTTCGATTTTTCGATTTTTCGATTTTTCGATTTTTCGATTTTTCGATTTTTCGATTTTTCGATTTTTCGATTTTTCGATTTTTCGATTTTTCGATTTTTCGATTTTTCGATTTTTCGATTTTTCGATTTTTCGATTTTTCGATTTTTCGATTTTTCGATTTTTCGATTTTTCGATTTTTCGATTTTTCGATTTTTCGATTTTTCGATTTTTCGATTTTTCGATTTTTCGATTTTTCGATTTTTCGATTTTTCGATTTTTCGATTTTTCGATTTTTCGATTTTTCGATTTTTCGATTTTTCGATTTTTCGATTTTTCGATTTTTCGATTTTTCGATTTTTCGATTTTTCGATTTTTCGATTTTTCGATTTTTCGATTTTTCGATTTTTCGATTTTTCGATTTTTCGATTTTTCGATTTTTCGATTTTTCGATTTTTCGATTTTTCGATTTTTCGATTTTTCGATTTTTCGATTTTTCGATTTTTCGATTTTTCGATTTTTCGATTTTTCGATTTTTCGATTTTTCGATTTTTCGATTTTTCGATTTTTCGATTTTTCGATTTTTCGATTTTTCGATTTTTCGATTTTTCGATTTTTCGATTTTTCGATTTTTCGATTTTTCGATTTTTCGATTTTTCGATTTTTCGATTATTCGATTTTTCGATTTTTCGATTTTTTGATTTTTCGATTTATCGATTTTTCGATTTTTCGATTTTTCGATTTTTCGATTTTTCGATTTTTCGATTTTTCGATTTTTCGATTTTTCGATTTTTCGATTTTTCGATTTTTCGATTTTTCGATTTTTCGATTATTCGATTTTTCGATTTTTCGATTTTTCGATTTTTTGATTTTTCGATTTATCGATTTATCGATTTTTGATAAAAAAAAAATTACTATTTTTTCTACACCCGTATTATAATAATGCACTTATATGCCCATAATTCGTTTCATAATGATACCCATTACGATACAGATTTATCATTACGATACAGATTTTTAATCAATAGAAACCTACAATTTTTCAATCAAGTATGCTGTTTGACGTTTGTCCTAGGTTCCTATGTAATTGTTTTAGTTGTCAAAACGTATGAAATTTTCGTAGATAGCTAAACTTTGATAATTATAATATTAAAATGTCTGATATCAGCGATATAGAAGACTCCTCCACACATATCGGAGAAAGCATAAAATACAGTACAAAATATTTTGCCGCAAAAATCTAGGGAAATACCAATACCCGAAGTTAATTACAATTTTGTAGAATTTTTTATAGAAATACGAGTAATTACTGTTATTGTATTCAATACCAATATAAATATAATATTTATAGGTCTTGATTATTTATCGGGTGTAGAAAAAATAGTGTATGCAACTCTCATGTAATTAGGCATTCCAACGACCTGTCAAACAATAGGTGCCAGTGGGAAATTCTTGTATATCTAAGGGGGTAGCGACATAATCTTGCAACTTGGACGCTATTTTTATTCGAAGTAGTAGTCACCAAGCCTGCCAATTTATGAAGAAATGTATAAGTGGGTATTTTAAATATTATTTTTATTGTGTTTGACATAAAATATTTAAATGTTATCCATTATTCATGATTTTACGTAAAGTAGATAGAATACACCGTATGTCGCCACCTTTAGATATACCAAACCTTCCCACTGGCAATTCATTTGTTTGGAATGCCTAATAGTTATTAAAATACTCGCATAAACCATACAAACTCGCCTTTGGCTCGTTTCGTATCCCGGTTAATGCTCTTGTATTAATAACCATCATTACATGATCGTTGCATAATATACTATTATAAATCTTGCAAAAAAAATTATTAATCTAATATTTACGCCAGCCGGGAACATTTGTGATACCAATTTTTTAGAAGCCAGAGAAAGCTCTTCTAGTTCATGTATTGCATAAACGTTCCAGTCGGTAGACGTATATTTAACTCCGCTTCATACTAATACGAATAGGGTCGGATAAAACCTTCCACGGCTTTCAAAACGCCGCACCGCTGTGCCGGTCGGAGTGGAGGGTGTTAGGTTTATTTTCGTTGCGGGATTATGGAATTTCTTGATTCGGTCGCCACGCCTTAAGCCCGCGATAAAAGCTATGCAATAGCTTAAAAATTCTGCAAACTTTTACAGAGCCTTTAAAAGTATGCGTGTCTAACTCCTTTTATATTAATGACAAGGCTAACAAATACCAATAAAGCTAGCTCACACAATAAATGCACAACTAACACACATCAGTATGGATAAATTATATTAAAAATATAGTGTTAAATAGAAACAATAAACATTTTAGTGTTTAGAATTTTTCTAGGACTGGTTCTTTACTTACTATTCTACTGTATTAGTTGTAAGTTTATTATGTTTCATTGTTTTATATTTTGTTTCTTATTTGAAAAAGGGGGATGTTGTGTCACCTTAGCCACTGCGATCCGGCATCGTGGCTAGAGACACAGGGGCCTAACCTAACTCTTTGTTACCGGCATGTGGTATGTTCTACTAAACGTTCTGATGGACTTATGTGAACTAATAAAGAAGTTTATATGTGTATTTGAATTATTAGTGTTGTCCATCTACCTAACACAACATGGTGGCAGCTGTAAAAGTGATATAATAGTATGTAAAATAAGTACATTTGTGTTTGCTTTTCCAAGTCAGATTCGCGCCAAGTTCAACTTAATTTTCGGTAAGTCCTAGGCTTTTTAGATATTACAAGCAGCAAATTTTCACTAACCTACAATGGCGGAAGCAGCAGTTAAAATAGTTGCACCTCCGGACAAATTTAATTTTTCAAGCCCAGCGGGTTGGTCCCATTGGATTAAGCAAGTCTGAGGAGGACAAAATGAATTCATTTTTATATTTAATGGGTGAGGAAAGTGAAGACATTCTCATGCAATTTCCCACACAACCAACTACTTTTCAAGCAATGAAAAAAGCTTTTGAGGATGATTTTATACCTCGTAAGAATGTTATTTTAAAAAGGTTTCAATTTAATTCACGATTTCAACATCCAGGTGAATCGGCAGACGCTTCTATAACTGCATTGCATTCACTGGCAGAAAATTGTGAATTCTCAAATATTAAAAGCGAACTCATTCGAGACCGAATCGTAGTAGGTATGACTGACAAAAATACTAGCGAACGTTTACAGTTACAAGGTCAACTTACTTTAGATCAAGCTGTTTTAGCTGCAAAACAAGCTGAAATGCAGGCTCAGCAGAGCAATATTTTGCGTAATGAAAATTAGTTGAATGCTATTAAACGAGGTAACACATTCTACAAGGCTCGAACAGATTCCCCTAAGACATGCCAATATTGTGGTCTTGGCTATCACCAACGAGAGGCATGTCCTGCAAGAAATGGAAAGTGTCGTCGCTGCTCAAAAAAGGGCCACTGGGATAAAGTATGCAGAAGTGCAAGTTTTAGTGGTAAAGAAATACAATCCATTAGTGTAAAACATGAAATTAATATGAACCAAGAACAGTTTTTGGGACAAATAAATATTTTAAATTTAAGTAATAACTCACCTTGGTTTGTTAATATACAAATTGAAAATTTTGATAAAACTGTTCCATTTTTGATTGATAGTGGGGCAGATATAATTTGTCTTCCAAAAACAGGTTTGCCAAATGTTCCAATTTCTCTTTTACCTTGCAAAGAAATTATATCTGGCCCAGATGGTAAACATCTTAAAGTTTTGGGTACGACAAAACTAATTTTAGGGTATAATAATATCAAACATTCTAGCGTTGTGTATATTATTGAAGATTTAAAAAAAAAACACCTATATTGGGTCGGCCTGGCATTATAAATCTGAATATTTTACAATTTCCAAGTACTTTGTTGCAATCTAACATTAACAATTTGAATAGTAAAATTTCTTTAGTACATATTCATCAAGAATTTCCTAAACTTTTTGATCAGCTAGGTGAATTTAAACAAGAAATATTGATAAATATTAAACCTGATTCAAAACCATTTTTACAAACAACGCCTCGTATAGTTCCATTACCCCTTTTACCTATAATACAGAGTGGACTTCTCCTATAGTAGTCGTTCCAACAGGTGATTCAGTTAGGATATGTGGGGACTACACAGAACTCAACAAAGCAGTTTTACGGGCACATTTTCCTATCCCTAAAGTTGAAAGTTCTTTAAATAAACTTAGCGACTCCTCTATTTTCTCAAAATTGGATGCTAATCAGTTTTTATCAACTACGTTTGAATAAACTCTGTCAGTCTCACACTACATTTATCTGTCCTTTCGGTAGATTCCTTTTTAAGCGGTTACCGTTTGGTTATCTCATGTGTTCCTAAGTTTTCTCTTCGAAATTTTCCAAACTTTTTTTTGGTTTACAGGGTGTCATATCGCACATCGATGACATACTTATTCATGCACCCACAGTAGAAGAGCATGACACTATACTACGTGAAGTTCTTACTCGCTTAGAAAAAGAAGGTGTTACTCTTAATGAGTCTAAGTGTCAAATTGGGGTAAATTAAATAAATTTTCTGGGTCATGTGGTTTCAGGATCAGGGGTAGAAATAGATCCATCTCGTGTTTAATCTATACTAGATTTTCCAGCTCCTACTTGTAAAAAAGAAGTCCAGCAACTTCTTGGCATGAATAATTTCGCTTCTCGATTTATTCCCAATAAATCTGAAATTTTAGAGCCAATTTGTAGTTTATTAAAAAACGACGTTAGCTTCCTCTGGTATGTTCCTCAACAAAATGCATTTACAATTATAAAAAAGTTACTTACTAAAACTCCTTGTCTGTCATTTTTTGATTATACTAAGAAAATTATAATTAGTGCTGATTATTCATCTTACGGTTTGGGTTGTGCTTTAATGCAGGAACATAATAACCAGAGAGGATTAGTAGCTTATGGGTCTAGAACTTTAACACCTACAGAGATCCGTTATGCGCAAATCGAGAAAGAAGCTTTAGCATTTGCTTGGGCTTGTGAGCATCTCCAAGAATATTTGATTGGTATACCTATTATTTTAGAAACAGACCATAAGCCACTGCTTTAAATTCTCCAATCAAAACATCTTGATGAGCTTACCCCAAGGCTTCAAAAATTTAGAATTCGACTTATGCGTTACGATTATCAGGTTATTTACACTCCGGGAAAATATTTAGTACTAGCTGATGCTCTCTCGAGAAACCCCTTAAAAAGTACATCACTTAGTGAAGAATTATCTTCTGAAGTGGAAGCACACGTTAAACTTATTGTTAAGTCACTATTAGTCAAAGACTGTTTTTTGGAGAAAATTATTTCCGCTCAAAATTCCGATGTGATTTGTAAAAAATTAAAACATTTTTTAAATTCTGGTTGGCCTGAAAAACATAAGTTATCCCCAGAATTATTGCCATATTTTCAATATCGTAACGATATAAGCCCAGGTGAATGTCAGTATGGTGGATCGGAATATCCACACAGATTGAAAATATGGTAAGAACATGTCCAAATTGTATCCAAGAGCGGGTTAATATTAAGGAACCATTTCTAAGAGAGTCTTTTCCCACAAGACCCTGGCAAGTCATCGCACTCGATCTCTTTAAATATAACATTTGGTACCTGATAGTAACTATTATTCCCGTTTCATCGAAATAGTTCCTTTATCTAAGTTAACAGAACAAGAAATTATAAATTCTATGAAAAATATTTTCGCTAGATTTGGCATTCCAGGTTGCTGTCGTACTGACAATGGTCCTCAATTCCAAACAAATTTAAAAAAAAATTGCTACTAATTATAAATTTAAACATGTTACAAGCAGTCCCTATTTTTCCCAGTCTAATGGAGCTATTGAGGCGGCGGTAAAAATTGCAAAAAATTTGTTAAAGAAAAATGAAGATATACATTTGGCTTTAATGGCATATAGATCAACTCCGCTACAATGTGAGTTTAGTCCGGCCGAGTTGTTAATGGATCGAAAAATAAAAACTTAGTTGCCTATTTTACCTGAAAAGCTAGAAGAAATTGTAAATTCTAAAGAATCTTGCTTAAAAACGGAGATGGAAAGGGTAGAAGGAATAGGTAAGAATTATGATGCCAGACAGCGAACTAAAGAACTGAGTGAGTTGTCAATAGGTACGTCGGTGTGGGTTACTGAAAATATGGTGTTATAGAAAGTAAAGCTGATGAACCTAGATCTTATATTGTTAAAACGTCTAGAGGTTCTTATAGACGTAATAGGTGGATGCTGATTGAAGCTCCTTTATATGAACAAGTACCCCAGACTGGTTTACCCAGTTACTCTGATGCATGCGTTCCTAAAAATATTGTCAACCAAAATTTATCTTGTGATAGTGATGAAATAGTGGTAAATCTAAGTGCGTCGTCAAGTAGTGAACCGGCACAAATCGACAATAGTGAAACATACACTGAAAATAGTTTAGAAAATAAATCGGATATACAGCCAGGAACTAACGATTCCAAAAACATTACTTCTAAAACTAAAAGAATTTCCAAAAAACCTGCCTGGATGTCTGAGTATATTAACTAACAAGGTAACTTAAGAGTTTTTTCATTCTACTGTATTAGTTGTAAGTTTATTATGTTTCATTGTTTTATATTTTGTTTCTTATTTGAAAAAGAGGGATGTTGTGTCACCTTAGCCACTGCGATCCGGCATCGTAGCTAGAGACACAGGGGCCTAACCTAACTCTTTGTTACCGGCACGTGGTATGTTCTACTAAACGTTCTGATGGACTTATGTGAACTAATAAAGAATTTTATATGTGTATTTGAATTATTAATGTTGTCCATCTACCTAACACAACAATATCTTACCTCTTGCGTCATTACATCTAGAAAGTCATCAAAGGAAGTCGCTTTTTTAAGTCCACACTTTGCTCTTATGGTACTGTAAGTTGGGATTGCATGATCTCTGCTCCTTTGAATATCTGTGGCATGTAAGTCTACTCCAAATTTGAAAGGACTAATACCAAACCGAATGCTTGTGGTAACCTAAATTAAATAGCATATGAAATATTTGTCACAATTGAAGAACAAATTGTTCTCAGTATATTTAACTTTCTATTTATTGGTAACGAGTTATAAAACTGGTGTAATGTCCTTCTTTGTAAGTAAAACCAAACTTATAATGTTGAAAATAATTTGCTAATTCTACTGTTTTCTTTTGATATATTATTATATTAATAAATCAATTTTTAAGAGTGACGCAAAATACTTACAACTGGGTCAAATGACGAACCGACTTTGTTAGCTCTTTGACAAGTACCTCCACGTATCAGATGATCAAAAGTACCATTTAGTTCAAGTACTGCAGGATTATTTATGTGATCGATAAATTTCAAATCGCCCATACTCTCACGCTTTTCATTAGCCATTCTAAAAATAATACCAGAAACCATCAAAATGACTGACTGACTGACTGACAAGTAAATCATTAAGTAAAGTAAATCATTCATTTTCACTAATGTGGCAATCCTTTATAAGGAAAGTAAACTAGTTCTGGCCTTTATGGGCCATCAGCAGGCATAAAATTGAATGTTACGGAGCACGTTGGCAAAACTAAAATTATAAAAAATTAGTGGTTTATGAAATTACCAAGTACACTGGTTTTTTAAAATTCACAAGCCACTGCAAGGCGTTATAGTCACTTCTAATGATAAAACTTCTATTAAAAAGTTAAGTATGAAAGTGTTCGAGGGCTTTGACAATAGCTAAAAGATCTTTTCTTGTGACGCAATAATTATTCTCCTCAGCTTTACCTAAGGTCTTACTACAATACACAATTACTTCCTCTTCATCCTCCTGTTCTTGGGATAGCACGGCGCCCACGCCGTGTTGGGATACGTCGCAGTCTTAAATGAATTGCTCTTTTTCCCGATGGTTTAAGGATCTTGCTAATATGGTTCTGTGTAACTGGGATTTGAATGTGACTTGGTTCGGCTGTAGATGAAGACAAGGTAGTGTTGCTCACCGAAGCTTGGCTACGAATTCTTCTTTCTAACTACCATTTTAGCTTTAATTTGCCTTTTTAACTCTACTCTTGCCTTTTTCATGTTGTTTTAAATTCTCTGGTCGTTGTCTAAATTGGTTTTTAAATTCTGTTGCTGCTTTTTTTAGATGTTCTTGTTATTGCTCCAAATTAATTTTTAACCTCTCTTGCTGTTGTTCTATATTAGTTTTAAAAAATCTTGTTGTTGTGCCAAAATATGTACTCTATTTTTAGGCTGACAAACCTTTTGCTTGAAAGTTTCCTGGATTTGTAGCAAACCGTTTATAATTTCAAAGCATTTTCAAAGTGATTGTTCAATAAATCGTGTTTTATTAGTGATATTTTTGAGAAAGCCCATCAAAGATGCCTGAATAAACACAAACCGCTGAGGTTAAGATTTTCGCCTTTTAGGCTGATATTGCTTAATTAATGAGTCTGATTATCAACACCTTCTACTCAAACAAGGAAATCTTCCTCAGAGGGTTAATCTCAAACTCCTCAGATGCATTGGACAAGATCCGTTATAAATCGCTCACAAATCCATCATGTCTAGATTCCGGAAAAGATTTGCACATTAAAATCATTATCAATGAACGTAAAGGTAGGTTAAGATTACAACTAGAAGAACACAGCTACGTCATAACTATTACTTTAAATTTAGAATGCATATTAACTATATCTTTCAATAATTAAAAATTGAGTAAGTTGTTAGGTGTAAAACAATATTTCCTATACTTATATAATATTAACACTTCACTAAAACCCCATTAGGCGGCGATAACCAATTAATTAAGTTGCCAAATGATGACGTAGCTGTGTTCTTCTAATTGTAATCTGACTCTACTTTAACCATTGTCAACGCCCTCGAACACTTCCACACCTACCTCTTTAATAGAAATGTTATTATTAGAAGTGATCATAGCGTCTTGCAAACCTGAAGGACAAGTTTCTAGATGGATAGAAAGACTGCAACAATACAACTTCGAGATAATGCATCGAAGGTGACCTCCATAGCTACACAGACATTTTTTTTAGGCTACCGGGTTTTGACGAGAATGCCGGAACTGTAAAAGGCTTGAAGAACGAGAGGAGCTGGTTGAAGAAGTTAGTCTTTAGGCGACCACTATCAAGCCGGAGGATGACGAAGACGGAATTACCCTTAGGAGCTTAAGAAAGACTCAAAAGGAAGATAATGACTTAAAGGTTGTCCGAGAAATCCTTAAAAATTGAGTCAGACCTACATGGTAAGATATAGCCAAACATAGTGGAACCGTTAAAGGGTACTGGACTCAGTGAGATTCCCTGTATCTTTACGATGGCCTAATGCCCCGGAAGTGGGAGAGCCTCGATGGAGTACATGTAGTCCGCCAAGTGATACTGCCAAAATCATAGGTCAGAAGTTTGTTGGAGGAGTTTTATAGCAGCCGTTCAGGAGGACACTTTGGTACTAAAAGGGCACTTGCACGAGTTCTGAAAATATTTTATTCGGTAAATTGCCTACGGATATAGAAGATTAGTGTAAGAAATGTGACCTTTGTAATGGCAGAAATGGGCCCAAAACAAGAAGTCGAGGTAAAGTGGTGCAGTACGTTTCCGGAAAGCATTTTGAACGAATCGCCATAGATATCCTCGGACCACTTCCCTTAACAGAAAGAAGAAACAAATACTTGTTGGTTGTTATGGAGTATTTTTAAAGTGGCCCGAAATAGTGCCTATCCCTAATCAGGAAGCGACGACAGTAGCGGAAGCATTTATGACGAACGTTATTGCGAGACAGGGAGCCCCTCTGAAATTACATTCTTACTAAGGACAAAATTTTAAATCCGAATTATGGCAAGAATTGATGAAACTGTTAGGCATTAAGAAAACACGCACTACACCTCTCCACCCATAGTCCGACGGAATGGTAGAAAGACACAATAGAACTATATGCCAGTATTGTCACGTCCAGTAAATTATTAAAAAAACCATTATTAAAATACATTAAAATAAATTATTATACTTTTAAATAAATCATAATAAAAATAATTATCTCTAATAGAAAATCTCAATAATCCCTTAAATGTAAATATATCCCTAAGTAAATAATATTGTATACATTTTATAACAAAAACATAAACGTTGAACTATTAACGATCTACATTAAAGGTAGGGTCTCTTTTGGGCGAGTAGTCGAGACGTTTAGACGCGGCGCTTAATCGCTTACGTCTAGATGCACCTGATCCCACCTAGTGGTCTGTTTACGTCGTCCCCTCAAGTAATCGACTAGTCGCCAATCAGTATTTTTTATTTCGTTCGACAAAAATGACTACTAGTGAACTTGTGATTGCAGCACAGTTGCTTATAGAAGAAGCAAAAGACGATGACATTTTGTTCAAAGAAGAAGAAAGGAAGGGTGCTTTAGTACGCTAAGAATGAGACAAGTAATTGATGACGAAACTAAATTCAAAGAATACTTTAGGCTTACCAAAAGTCAGTTTAATGAACTGTTAAATATTGTATCAATTGATATAAAACAAATTCCTTTGGAGCTCATTTTGCATCAATAGCAGGCGATTAAATAAAGGTGCGCGTTTAAATTGCCTGACGACCAATTTTGCCGTAAGATTCGTCGTCTTGTGGCGACTTGTATCGACTTGTCATTATGATACCACTATTTAACCTATCGGCACGATTAAACGCCGCGTCTAAACGTCTCAACTACTTGCCCAAAAGAGACCCTACCTTAATTGTGTCGACTTAAAGAAATAGCAAATTCAGCAAATAGTTAATAGGTATAAATTCGACAGTGATTACTGTTACGAGGACAGTTCTCCTTTTGCTGTACTGGGAGGTATTTAAAGTAATTGATACCTTTTAGTTTTGGAGTAAGCGTCGTGACGTGCCACTCACGGGGAATGTTTTGGTAAGGCCCTCTTGTTATATCATTAATATATATTTGTTATTTTAAAAATAATTGATTTATTTGTTTATTAATAAATAAAGTTTTTCTGTTGTTTATTGGATTTTTATTTCATAATGAAAGGTAGCTTAAAGTATAATATTAAATAATTCTTTCGACCCATGGAAAAGGGGGTCATGACAGTATCTATCAATGTTCGTATCTGATAATCAAAAGGATTGGGACACTTTAATTTCTTTATTTCGGCTAGCTTTCCGAAGTCCTAAACATAAAACGACCAGTTAGACTCCATTCATGATGATTACTGGAAGGGAGATGAAACTTTCCCACGATCTTCTTTTTGGAAGGCAGCCTCCGGGTAAAGAAGAGGACCGTACACCTCTCTCGTACATAAAGAACTTAAGAAAAAGATTAGAGAAGGTATAAGAATTTACTCGGCAACGTTTGAAAGTTAATAGCGATAAAGCAAAAGCTAGAATCGACATTCATGCCACAGGACCACATTCTGAGAGAGGCGATCCATAATGGCTGTACAGTCCCAAGCGTGGAAAAGGACTTTGTCAGAAACTGAAACGGAATTAGGAAGGCCCCTTAACCGTCCTTGTTATGTATGTTTATATTAGTTATTTAAATGAAACACTAAATTATAGTTATTAACTTGTGCGTATATTTTGTTTGTTATAATCACAATGATCCACATGGGTATGTCGCGTCACAATGCTTGCGCACTGCTCGATAGCAGCGGAAGTTGAAAACAGTAGTGCCAACCTACTATTAGTAAAATACACCACAATACCTCCCCCTATAATTTGGTAATAAAAACGTATAACTAAACAATATAATAACTACTAAAATTAACAAACAAAAATAGTAACCCTTATACTTAAGTATAAACTAGTCTATCTATTGCCTTAACATTTCGTTTAGGCCTATTATCTAAAGTTTTATTTTCTATTACGGCTTCTGACTCCTTATTAGACATTACCTTGCTAACATCATCAATTTCGATAGATGTAGAGGTATCAGCATTGCAAATAGGAATTAGAGGTGTACCAGCATTTTTTATTTTTTTAATTTGATTAGTGTGCCTTTTCCAAGTTTTTTGCAATTCTGGTATCTCTACTATGTAAGTATGTTTTCCTATCCTTTTTACAACTTTTCCTTTGACAAAACCTGGCTTATTAACAACTCTATAATCTTTAGCTAACACTTCCGCACCAACATTATATTCAATACCCTTTTTTCCTCCACTATTTACAATTTGCTTTTTTTGTTGATTTTCTACCCGCTCCCTTACTTCATTATATTTTACAGCATTGGAACTTTTTACTTTACGCAGAGGAGGCAATAATGTAGAAAAACGTGTCCTTAAAGGACGTCCAAACATTAAATTAGCGGGACTGACCCCTGTTGTACTGTGTGGAGTATTCCTGTAATCGAATAAAAACCTGCATAGTGCCAAATGGCTAGTACACCGTATACTAAAAGAAAGAGCTTTTTTTAGTGCATTTTTTACAGTTTTGACAGAATTTTCGGCAGCTCAATTTGATGATGGATGATACGGAGGGCTAGTAATGTGGTTTATATTGTTTAAATCTAAAAAATCTTTAAATTCCTGAGAAACTAATGATGTCCCATTATCAGAAACTATTAAGCGTGGCAAACCAAAACGAGAAAATAAAACTCTAAGCACTTGTATAGTGGAGCTGGACGTAATGTTTTTCATTTCAAAAACTTCCAACCACTTAGTATAAGCATCTACGATGATTAAAAAAAAAGAACCTTTTAACTCACAAAAATCTAAGTGGATTCGTTCCCACGGTTCAGTTGGCAGTGGCCAAGGTGAAATTTCAGCTATAGGAGGATTATTACTATGCAAGTTGCAAGATTCACAACTTTTAACAATGCTTTCAATTTCAGAATCTAACTTAGGAAACCAAAAATACCCTCTTGCTAAATTTTTCATCTTTACCACTCCCAAATGTGTTGAATGCAACTGATCTAAGATATCAGTTTGTAAACTAAGCGGAATTACTAGCCTATGGTTCCACATTATGCAATCTTGCTTAATAAAAAAGTCATATCTTTTAGGAAAATATGGTTTCAAATCTAAATTATCGGTATTTTTTGGCCATCCATTGTTTATAAAAATTTTTACAATAGACAATACAGGGTCCTGTAGAGTTGCCTCTTTAACATTTTCAAAATTTAATTTTATGTCAGAGTTATTGGCAAAAAAAAAACAATAATCTACATCAGCAGAAATTTTATCGGCAGCCTTCATTTCTACTGGTAGTCGAGAAAGCCAGTCAGCCTTATTATTCACGGAATTTACATATTCAATAGTATAGTTATACCCAGAGATAACCAGGAGATGTAACTATTAACAAATATCGTGCGGCCGTGAATAAGACATATTCTAAGGGACACAGTAGGGTATAATCACAATATATTGTGGGTATAATATCCGCTGTTGTCATTGTTAGAAAAGTGTATGTATTAAAATATTCGCTCAAGAAAACGATTCACCTCCCACTCTTTTGTCACATAGCTGAATTTTTCACAGATGAAAGGTCATGATAAGGTAACCTTTTTCCGGAGTTAATACAAAATTAGACTGTGCAGAAGGGCACTATCATCAAAAATCCAGATATTGATACCACCGAATAGAGAAAAAAATACTATTTTTTTGGTCAAATGCACAATAAAATCTTTGTAGGGAGTAATTGTTTATACTTATTTAAAAAAAATCATTTGCATTAGCACTTACATCCGAAAAAAAATATAAACGTAAATATCTTGGTTTTAGCCCTTCAAAAATTTAGTTAAAAAGTCGTCTTTTTTAAATATACCACTCATTTAACAAAAAACGAAGGCCTAAATGAAAAAAAAACATTCTTTATAAAATTTTTGCTTATGTGTTGAGAAGGTAACAGAGTAAACACTATATTTTTTGCTTTTGAATTAACAAAGATATAACAATAAACGATGAGAGATGTCATAGGTTTATGCTGTAATTAATTCTCACCGTCAAATTTATCGACTCTCAGTGTATCTTTCTCTTCACCTTCAAACGTAGCATAGCTCTGTTTCTCTCTACGTGCGGGCTGATGTATCACATTATTGATATGGTAGGATTTTTCATTTTTTTTATTATAAAACTTCTTGTTATGTTCCATAGGGCAATGTGTCATATTGTTATCTGTTTTTACTAAAGAATTAATAAGTGTATGTGTTATATATTAAATTACCTAATAAATTGGGAAAAAATATAGACATTTTTGCATCTTTATTTTATCTACATTCATCCTGTTGCAGCTAAATATATTTGGGTAAGTTATAAGTTTTCGTTTAAAATTTTAATTACGGATTTGTTGCTGCAAGTAGCAGAGACAAAAATTATATCAAAATAGGAAAGCCCAAAAGTTGCATATCATTTAAAGAAAATGCTCATATATTTGTAAACATTATTTTTAGAAATAAATTTAATGCTCAAATGATAGATGTGGTATTTGATCATTATAAAGGACATTCTATCAAAAATACAACACGTCAAAAGAGAGGATTTCAGAAATAAATTGATATAGAAATTGACCGACCCAATATTCCACTTCCGCAACAATAGTTCTTGTTTATTCATTAGATATTTAACAAAAGACGTTTAACACATTTTCTGCCAGAGCAACTTCTTCAAAACTCCATTCAGCAAAAGCATATTCAATTTCTAACTAGTGGTGGATTCGCGAAAATCAATAAATATGGAAAGAATTTTGAACCATCAAAAGACGATTTTTTTAAATTCAAATCACGAAGACGATAATAATCGTATCTCATTGCACATATTGTCAGCCAAAAATTCGGTGCATTCAAGCTGCATTATTTATTGCAACGATACAGATGTCTTATTAATTTATTTTAAGAAGTTTTTGACTAAAGATATATGGTTCAGAACAAGGCGAGGAGACTCAAGACGATTTCTAGCAGTACATTATTTAAATTTGGATGAAAACCTTCTAAAAAATATGCCTGCTTTTCATTCTGACCGGTTGTGATACAACCATTTAATTGTCCGGCATTGGGAACAAAACCTGTTGGAAAACCTACCTTGAAAACCATTACTTTTTGGATGGATTTGGCAGTGATGAGTACTCTGAAAACATATTCTCTAATCTTGAAAGAATTTTCCTAAAAATGTATTTAAAACTGCCAATGTTACTTTCATTAACATTTTGAGGGGATTATTGACCTCTTCAAAAACCATCGCTAAATTACCACCGACTGAAGACGCCCTAAGACTACATTGTTTAAGATGTTTTTACCAGCTAAATATTTGGCTAACCTCTTTAAACCCAGATGCAGCTTCCTAATGTTGAAGAGTATGGATGGAAATTAGATCAAGATGGAAGTCTGATACCCACTTTTAAGACTCTGCCCGACCTGCCACCAGACATAACAGAACTTACATCATGCAAATGCAAAAAACATACTATACTTTATTCTAACAATAATATTCTGTTCTAGACTGTGGAAGCAAAATTTGCAAATGCAGGAAAAAAAATATTTACTGTATCGGTTCCTGCACCTGTATGGCACAGAAAAACTGCAGAAATAGTTTGACCACATCCGCTAATGTTTTGGAAAATGTTGATTCGTGTGGTGAATCTGATTCTGATTAGTTTGAAAGTCTTGTAATTATAAATTTTAATATTATTAATTTATGCTTTATATACTTCCTTCCAATTATTATTATTATTATTATTTATTTATATTGGGGATTTATTGTATTTTGCAAAGCAATAGCCTTACTGTTTATAATTGATACTTCAATAAATACCTTTAATAAATAGTTCATATTTTCTTATTTTCATTTTACATTAAAAATAAAAAAGAAATCTTGAGGTAATTAGTACACCCTATTAAACATGGTGGATAAATCAATAATCCCTGTATAAAATAATATAAGAGGGGTCAAACTGATTGCATACATTTCAATACTGAGATAGATGCATAAAGAGTCGATAGGCTCTGCCTTTAATGTTTGCTTTCTAGTAAAACCATGACATCACTAATGGTTTATTGCTATATTTTTGTTAATTTAAAAGCAACAAATATAAGGAAAGTACTTTTACCTTGTCAATACATAGGCGAAACTTTTATAAGGAATAGTTTTTTTTCATTTAGGCCTTCGTTTTTCGTCAAATGAGAGGTATATTTCTAAAAGAAGATTTTTTATACAAATTTGTAGACGGTTGAAACTGAGACATTTAAATTTTTTTTCGATCATAAGGGCTAATGTAAATTATTTTTTTTAAATAATTATAAAAAAAATACTTCCTACAAAGACTTAATTGAGCATTAGAACAAAAAATAGGCATTTTTAACCAAATTAGATGTAATTTCATTAAATTAGATGTAATAATTTTCAAAAAATTCCAAAACCTAGTGATGTTAGATTGGAAGTGGCAACAGGGCTTACACCGGCAAGAAAAGTTACGTTAAGTAGTAAAAGCTCGGGCAGTAATTCATTGATAAAACTATGTAAAATTCTTCACTGTATCCCTTCTTTTACTTCTCACCTTTCGTCGCCTCGCCCCGCGTCTAGAAATAGAATGTTTTGAGTGCGAACTGTTCTTGGCATCATGAATATTATATTTTATGAATGACTTCTTATATCTCTGTTATCTCTGGTTATACCCAGATAAAATTACTGCTCAACGTCTCAGTCTATTAGCAGAAAATTGAGGTATCGATTTACTAGGACTGAATATAGATAAAAGTGGCTTATGATCGGTTACCAAAACAAAATGTTTGGCATACAGGTATTGATTGAACTTAGTTACCCCATATATGATTGATAAAGCCTCCTTTTCTATTTGAGAATAGTTAGTTTCTGCCTTAGACAGTGTTTTTGACGCGAAAGCAATCGGTCTTTCTACCCCAGACTCAAATTTATGACTTAACACGGCTCCTATTCCCACGGAACTTGCATCTACCGTTAACTTCAACTCTAACTCGGGATTAAAATGAACTAAGACATTAGGGGATGCTAAAATATCTTTAACCTTTTTAAATGCCACTTTACAGTTTTCTGTCCAGTTCCAAGAAACGTTTGATTGCAACAAATGATATAAAGGACTTAAAATTGTTGACATATTTTTTATAAACCGACCATAATAATTTATAGTACCTAGAAACGATTTAAGCTCAGTAACATTTTTAGGTTCAGGTGCTAACTCAATAGCCCTTGCCTTTTCTGTTGAAGGAAGTAGCCCTTCTTTATCAATAATAAAACCAACATATTCAACTTTAGCTTGGAAAAATTTACATTTGTCTAAATTAACCTTTAAACCTGCATCTTTTAATACAGATAAAACTACTTTTAATCTTTTTAAATGCTCGTTTTGATTTCTGCCTGTAACAAGTATATCGTCCTGAAATACAGCTACCCCAGATAAGCTGCTCAACAAAGAATCCATAATTTTTTGAAATTTGGCTGGGGCACATGCAACCCCAAAAGTTAAACGATTATACCTATATAAACCTTTATGAGTTGATATGGTTAGTAGCTCCTTGCTCGCATCATCCACCTCAATTTGTTGAAAAGCTTATGATAAGTCCAGCTTTGAAAATTCTGTGCCTCCCTCTAGACTGCTAAAAAGCTCTTCTATTCTTGGTAAGGGGTACTGGTCTACTTCTATTTCTGGATTGACAGTGACTTTGAAATCTCCACAAAGTCGAACTTGGCCATTCTTTTTAAAAACTGGTACAACTGGGGTCGCCCATGCACTGTAGTTTACAGGAGCAATTATACCTAAAGAAAATAACCTATTAATTTCGTCTTCTACTTGATTTTTTATTGCGAATGGAATTGGTCTAGCCTTTACAAATTTAGGTAAAACGTTTGGATTTTTTTAAGTTAATCTTTGCCATTCCTTTATTAAAATGTCCTAGCCCAGGAGAGAAAACTTCTTGAAATTGATTAGTTAACTCTTCTAACTTATTTTGAACACTATGTATGTAATTTAAATTAGAAAATCCAATGTCATAAAGTGTTAAAAAATCTCGACCAACTATTGGAGGACCCCCATTTTCCATAATGTAAAAATCTAAACATTTTAACTGACCTCTAAAAAATATTTTTGCTTGTATGACCCCCACTGGTTTAACCTTAATGCCGTTATAAAACAAAAAACATTTATTAGAGCATTGCAAGGGAATATTACTAAAATTTTTACAATATAAATCGTAAGAAAAACAAGAAATACCGCTACCAGAATCTATTTGAAATTCCAGTTTTATATTTTCGACTCTAACAAAAATATTAAAAGGTCCCTTTAATATCGTAATATCTGAAATATTATACAAACAATGATCATCATTTTCATCAGTTTCACTATTTTCCTGAATATAATTGTGACCTGTCACATTGCGGGCAGTGTACTTATTATTATATTTATTAAATTCCGCCTTGCTATTGCCTGAATTGTTTTTATATTTACAAACAGCTGCAATGTGACCGACCTTTTGACAATGTAAACAAATGGCATTTTTATAAAAACACTTATCTTTAGTATGGTTATCCCTGCCACAAACTTCGCAGTTTGTGGTGCTGTGATCGTTCCCTCTCCGGTAGTTCTGATGACGTGGTGCGCGCCTTGGTCGTGCTCCGCTGGTTCCTGCGCTCTGGTAGTCGCACATCAATGATGCCCCACTATTTGCCTTCTTCATAAAATTTACCGGTTCTTCTTTGACGGTAATTTGTTGAAAATCTTTAGCAGCCATCTTGGTCGCTGCTAAGATTACCATTTTTTCAAACTCCTCTGTCACTTTTTCTTTCATTAAGCGATCCAAGATAGGTCCTTTGTTAAATCCGAACACAAATCGATCTCGGAGACATATTTTTAGCTCTGCTCCAAACTCGCAGCCCACTGCTAATCCTCTTATTCGTGCAGCCCACTGATTTGCTGTCTCTTCCGGTTCTTTCATCGCCGTGTAAGATTTGTATCGCGCGGCAAATGGACTGTGTTGCGGCTTGAAATGACTGTTTAGGATATCGACTAACTGCTTGTATGTTTTTTCTTCCGGTTTAGCTGGACTAACCAAATCGAAAACCAATTTGTACGCTGCCTCGTCTAGAATATTTAGCAAAATACTTCGCCTTTTACTGGCATCCTCACCGTCAATTTTAATACCATTTGCATTGAAATAGTTTTCTAAACGAGCCCTAAATATAGTCCAATCCGAACTGTTCAAGCAAAACTCTCGTAAATGTCCTATTGTTCCGGTTTCTGATGTCATTATGTCCGAATATGACACTTCATTCACTAAATTTACAGAAACTTGCACTGTATAACGTTTATTACCACTTCAGAACGCAAAATCGTCGCCAATTTGTTATGTATGTTTATATTAGTTATTTAAATGAAACACTAAATTATAGTTATTAACTTGTGCGTATATTTTGTTGGTTATAATCACAAAGATCCACATGGGTATGTCGCGTCACAATGCTTGCGCACTGCTCGATAGCAGCGGAAGTTGAAAACAGTAGGGCCAACCTACTATTAGTAAAATACACCAAGTCCTCAAGAAAATCAATGGCCTGATTTACCGAATTCAGTTGTCAGCGGGATGTAAACCCAAGGTAGTTCACATTGAAAAGTTAGCGCTATATCGTGGTCCGGATTTTCCTCGTTGGCTTCATCCAGGTCCCGGAAATCAAGTTATTCGGGGCGAGTCACTAGAGAAGAGGGTGCAATGTTACGCAGCACCCTGCAGTAGCCTGCGGCTGTTATAGGAAACGAATACAAAAAAAGAAGTGCAATGTTACTCATCGTCCTACAGTGTGCTGCGGTCGTCATAAGTAAAAAAACTAGTAAAAGAAGATAGAATATTCCAGAAATGTCTGGAAATGTCATTCCACGTCATGGAAAAGTCTGGACAGTTCGGGAATATTCGAGAAGATTAAAGCAAGCTATATAAGTAGGGATCCTGACGTCAGTTTTTCAGTTTTATGATAGATGTTACATATGTTAATGTTATCAGTTGGATAGTTATTGTTAAAGTTGAATTGAGTTATTGTAAAGTTGAAATAAATTGTGATATCAAAAACCAGTGCAACAATATTTTAGCCAACTCAAATATTTTATACCTAGACTAGGTTAGGTTGAACAAAAGTGAGATGATCTCATAGCCTTCCACTTAACCCAAATGGATCTAATGTAGCTTATGTCTAACTCATAGTCCAACGTTACACCTTGTGTTGTTTAAAGATAATTCCATTGCAATTCCAAGGAATGGTCAACTCAGATTCAATTCCGCTTTATTTAGTAATCGTGTCGGCTTTTTATTGCCCTTTACACCGCTGTGTCCCGGAACCCAGATCAAAGTAACTTTTTCATGGGTATTCAGGCAAACAAGGGTGTTTATGTAGTTTCAACCTTGACTTAGTCAAGTAAAGATGATTTAACTCAGCATGCATAGATAAAATAACTGCAGTCAATTTTGGAGTTTCTTATAACTTTTAGCTAGAAAGACATTAACGCAAATTTCCGTATTCTAAATTTCTCAATGCAAGTTTAAAATACCAGTTAAAAAATGTCACCCATTTGGGCTACATAATATTTTAACGGGTCTATTGATCCAAAGATTCTACAACTCGATAAAGATTTTAAAAGACCAATTACTACCTGGTTCAGGTAGTATAAATTGCTTCAGATAACCTAAAGACTTCTTTGAAAAACTCAATACAAAGGCATTAAATTGTTTTCGTGTCAGTTGGAGATTGGTTTGTTAAAAATTCATCTTACTAATATTTTTTTTACAAATACGTGGTGGACACTAGACCCATTGTACATCCTAGTAAATTAATAGACCATTTTGAGCTCGTCAACTATCCTATAGATTTGATGTAGTTTTAACGGCTGATGTTAGTCAAAACTCGCTGGAAAGTTATTTAAATGAGTCAGGTAATTGTAAAGAATATATATGAGGTGAAATGTCCATTTAAAGCTGAAGAAGCATATCAAACTCCTTCCACCAAAAATAACGTCTTGACTCATCAGAATCTATATCAGGTTCTGTTCTAATCGTACGGAGTCTTGCCATTGTCATCAGAACAACCTTTTTAATATAAATCTCAAGAAAAGTAAGACTAAGAATGACTTCTAGGAGTCTGTTTGAATAATTTTGTCGTTTATGAATAGAACCACAAAATTAAAGAAGAAAAGAAAGTATGGATAGATAGTATAAACTTTTCACTTACTTCAAGCATGCAACAATAACAGCATGCAATATTCTGTAAGCCCCATTAGCAAACTCAGTCAATGGATTAAGTTCGCAAGAAGGATCGTATTTAGATCTATTGAACAACTTGTATGGATAAAGAAGATTTCTGTTCTTCATAGCTTTGCGTCTGATAATGGCAGGGAACACTTCGTTGAAAGCAAGATGCTGATGTATCGCAATACTAAGTTTTCTGCATTCTTGGTAAATCTTTTCATCGTTCCAATGTGGATTTATTGATACCATACGGTCGCAACACCACTCGTGAAGTCTAACCCATATAATATGTTTGATGGTAACGTCTAAATTCTGGTTGAGTCTATAAAAGTCACCTAAAAAAAATAAGACATCAGGTATAATTTCTCCGTTTGAATAACGTATACAATGTCCTAAAAGGATGTATTATTTCTGAAAGGCATAAAATTCTAAATAGAAACATACATTTTATACGAATAGAGAATACAGATTCAAGCTTTTTTTGCGATTTAATATGATCATTAAAAGTTAATATGGAATCAAATGCAATACCTAAATCAGTATTAATTTCTTTACCATTTTAATCGCTTATCAAAAATCTGTTGAAATTGCGACTAGTATATAAAACGAGCATTAAAATTAGTTATGTCTTTGTGAACTAGTAGTACAACCTAATATACTTATAGTTGGATCTAAATGGGTACAGCTAATAGATGGCGACACCGTAATTGAATACCCAGTCGAAAATCAATTATATTAAACTAAGTGAAGGTCGTTGGTTCGAACTTTACTATCGCCTGGTCTACTATAGCTTTTATTACGAGTTTTTCTTATACCAATAGGCAAATCGCGGTCGACCTGGCAAAACCTCCTATCTGATAATTGACAAACTTTACAGGGAACACAAAAAACTTTTTTACGGCTCTTAAGAGCAATCCAGTCCCTTCTGACGTCACACCGCACGGATCTCATGACCTCCCCTTAAAGTATTTGGAACCTTGTTCGCTACATAAATTTGGCAATGTTGTGTGTCGTGCGATGAAGAATAATCATATTGGGTAGGTTCCGATTACAATTCAGGTATAATTCGTTGGATATCGCCGCCTACTGGGGGTTAGTGGCTTGTTAATATTATAGGAATTTAGGAATACTATTTTTAAACCAAACAACTCAAATATTTTTTATTTATTGATAGTTATAGATGATATACAGGGTGTCCCGAAATTAGACGGTCATATTTTAACAGCGTAATCTACATCCTAAAATAGTAGTAAAAGTTATTATAAACATAGGTCCGAAAACTGTTCTTTTCCGAGATACAGGGTGTTAAAGGTGAAGTCGCGATACCACACTTTTGTAAATATTTTCTAAACGTTTAAAGATAATTTGGTAAAATTTGTTACAAATACTTACCTTTTTACGCTTCATTTATTGGACTAAACCCCAGTTATTGATCATCTTCTTAGGTAAGTAAATTAAGGGGAGCTTAGGGTAATTGCCGTGTGTGTCTGTGTGTCTATATCCACCATAACTCATGAACCGATACACAGAAAACACTAAATTTTAAACTTAAGCTTTATTTCAGCGTTCAATGAAATAATTAGATTTTGAGCAGAGTCGGAACATCTGGGGGGGGGGGGGGGGTACTTCATAGGTGGTCATTTTTATATTTTATGGAATATATCTGTTATTTAGGTTATAAGAGAAAATTCTTCAAATAAAACTTACGTCTAATATTATTATCTATAATTTTTGTTCCATACAAAATTTTTCTAAAATGGTTCGTATTCGAGAAATTTAACAAAATATAAAACAAATATTTTTTATAAAAAAATTTTAAATAAAAGTTGTTTGAAATATAATTCTCTATAGTTTTTATTCTATACATAATTTCTCTAAAATGGACCGTATTCGAGATATTTGAGAAAATGTGTAAATTTTGAGTTTTGAAGTACTTTCGTTTTCAATGAATAACTATAGAAAAATGTTTCGAGGTAGATGTATGTGGAAAATGTATATATTTAGTTTATCCTCTAAACATTTATAAAGGTACTGCAATAAGTTGTACAAAATAACCAGAAAAAGCCTATATTAACTAGATAGGAAAGTCACGTGTTGGACACATCAGATTTTTTGACTATAAAATTTGGAAAAACCAGTATTTTCTGTATAATAAAGCTACATTTGTAGAATTAGAAATTTATTTTTTTTAACTTTGAAAAATTGGTAACTAAAGAAATTTTAGAAAATATTTACAAAAATGTTTCATCCGGACTTCACTTGTAACACCCTGTATCTTGAAAACGAAACGTTTTCGGACCTATTTTTATATAAAATTTTACTCCTATTTTCAACCGACTTCAAAAAAGGAGGAGGGAGGTTCTCAATTCGTCGCAATATTTTTTTAAATTTTTTTTATGTATGTTCATCAATAATTCTTTTTCCAGCTGGCAAAAATGGAGCTAGTTTGACTGCCTGTAAGTCCATTGTTAATGCCACAATTTTCCCCTTTTCAACTAATTCTTTGCCTTCCTAGCCTTTTCTTTATTGTCCTTATGAATTTTTCACTTCGCTTCAGTTTCATTTTTATACGAAAAAACAGGTGTTGCACTGGTCTTTTTTTTGCCGGAAAGTGAGAGATTTTTTTCGTGAAAGACTTTGTTAAATATATTTCTACTCATTGAAGGACGCCCCTGTTCTTTGCAATATTCTTGATAAACTTTGTACAAATCACTTACCGTTTGAAAATAAGTCTCTAAGTATAACTTTAATGTATCCTTGTGGCAGTAATGTGCGGGTAATTTTGGCAATTGTTAAAAGAAATTATTTAGATGTTGATACCCTTCCACGAAACGAGTTTTGACGTAGTTTTTTACATGAGATTGGGCTGCCATACCATAAGAGCTTTTATTCACCCATTCTTGCACAGTTTTGTAGCCAATATTTAGCGTATTAATAAACATCGTGCGGCACACTGGAAGTTTTTTTCTCCGTTATTCAAAAAGTAAACAAAAGTTCCCTGTCTTCCAGAAGTTTCACTTGACGTCCTTGCAACGTTGGTTTTTAATACGTAAGAAGAAACAAAAGTTTTTCGTTGCTCCCAATTACTTTCTTTTTAAAATTTCTTAAAAATCTTTTTTCTGCATTCCTCACTAAATTGTGAACGAAATCTTTTTTTAGAATTTTTGCATACTGGTAAAATACAGACTGGCTTTAGCGATCTTGCCAAGCGTTGGCAGTTTTGCTTAATTTTAGCTTCTTCTTTTTTAAACCCCAAGTATGCTTTTCCTTCCAGCCGCACCCAGGCAGCACACATTAGTATAACTAACGTATTTTATACGTAATACTCGTTTAATTTTGGTATTGGTTGATTCCGTATACATTTACAGTTTACGATTACTATACATATCGTGTTTTAAACGATATATTATACGTTTTTTATGTATACATCCTATGGTATATAATTGTAAATTTTTCTACGTTTAAATATAGTTAACAATATAAGACTATTTTTAGTTTGCGATGAACTATTTATATACAGTGGGCCTAAATATACGTTTAGGTTTATTTAAATTAAATTCGTATAAATTTACATTATATTACAATGTTTTCTTCGTTTATAATTCCCGTTTAAATTTCGTCTTGGTTGATTTTTTAAACGTTTACCATCTACCATGTTTATACTTTTTTAACAGATAACTTAAACGCTTTTGTTTGTCGATACTAGTTAATATACCTATATTATTCTACGTTTAAATATAAGTCACCTTAAACGCATAATACCAGTTTGCGATGAACTATTAGACAATTGTAAATAATATGTATATATTTAGGTTTATTTAAATTAAAAGCTTATAGATATATTTATTTACATTACATCCATATTTTTTTATTTATATTACCTGTAATATTTATGATGGCGGATGGAGGATGACGTACTAGTGGTACGGTCTTTTCTGATCTCCTATTGATTTGATTTCATCCTAGTTCCATTCTCTTTTGAACTTGGCTGCACCGTACTGATGAAGACCAATAGTCAGAAACACGTGTCTACGGTTTGCCTTTAGGCATTTTTTTTTCATTTTTTGCTGTATTTGCCCAATAATCCTTTTATCTTTTACATTTTTTCACCGCCCTAAACCTTCTCTTATATATATATATATATATATATATATATATATATATATATATATATATATATATATATATATATATATATATATATCTAGCTACGTGGCATTACTGGGACTCCATTCCATAAATGGCCTACCAAAACTCCACCGTATATACGCCATTATATACACCGTTATTTGTAAAGACTAATTCAACTACCATTAGTTGGATAGGTCAACGTAACGTCCACTATATACATTTGACATATGTTTTGACACTGTTTATGTTAATGCGCCTCCTCTTACTATAGATAATGTATTTACTGAGACTCCAAGCACTGTTGCCACTTTTTAATAATTTATTTAGCAGAAGGAAGAAAAACCTAATTACTCAGACCATATGTTTTTATTTAAAATAATAATAACCCGTTGAAGATAAACCTTCTTAGCGAGTAGTATGCGAATTCGTCGTTTCTGCCGGCAAACCAATTGCAATAGTTCTATTCTTTTTAAGTCTTCTCAAGTTTTGTGTGTATATATTATAATGACTTTTTTGCTCAATACTAGTTTAAAATTAAAATTTTTGTTTTCATAAATGTAATAATGGTGTTTACAAAAAGACAAAAAATTAAATAATGTTGTTACAGATACCTCTCAGAAATTTTTTGCCGATATTATTATTACATATAAGGTTTTAAAAGATCTGGCTAAACAATGACCGATATTGTTTTAACAACAATTGAAGAACATTTAAAAGAAGTAAATTATAAAATCACATCAATGAATAATATATCAGTACGCTTTAAAGAAAATAAAAATCTACATGATAAATTTGATGAACAAGAACAAAAATATAGATTGAAACATTTACGTCTACATAGATTACCAGAAGGTACTAAAAATAATTTATAAAATAAAATATCTGATGGTTTTAGGTTTTAAACAATGTAGAACTTTTTATGAAGAATAACTTTTTCTCGTTAATTTAATAATAAAAAAGTTTTTAATATACTGCGTACTTAAGTGGACTCACTGTATATTTAAAACTGGTTAAAAAATTATAGAAATCTGTTAATAGTTTCTTACTACATAATATAAATTTTTAAACGAATTCAAAAAAAAATCCTTAAAGCTTACTGATGAGTAAACATTCTCATTATATATCCATACGGTACGACTGGGCCCACCTTGTTAATTTTTAGGCTCTCTAAGACTCTGCTGTAGAGTCCATATATTATTAACAGCGGAGTCTCAGTGAACCTAAAAATTAACACGGCTGGAGGCCCAGTCGCACTTTATAAATATAGCGAGATATATAGTTTAGGTATATATATATTAGGACGTATATAGTACCTTAATATATAAAGAACCACAGTTCCATTAAAAAATATTTATTTATAAAAAATTCATGAAAAAATAAAAACAAACACGTAAATAAACATGTCATATTTGCACTAAAAAAAAGCCATAAAAAGAAAAATAAAAATTCAAACTCCTATGTAGCAAATATTCAACACTTTTTTGCGTACCTATTCCACACTTTTATATTCTCCCATTTCCTATATTTAAAAATCTGATGTGTCCAACACATGACTTTTCTATCTAGTTATTATAGGCTTTTCCGGTTATTTTGTACAACCTATTGCAGCACTTCTATAAATGTTTAGAGGAGGATAAACCAAATATATACATTGTCCACATATATCTACCTCGAAACATTTTTCTATAGATATTCATTGAAAACGAAAATACTGAAAAATTTAAATTTAGCACTTTTCCATTACGGTCCATTTCAGAAAAATCATGTATAAACAAAAATTATAGAGATCGATATCGCAAACAACTTTTAGTTCAACAATTTTCATAAAAATCAGAATTTTGCACATTTTGTCAAATTTCTCGAATACGGACCATTTCAGGAAAATTTGACATATAACAAAAATTATAGATAATAATATTAGAAGTAACTTTTATTTGAACAATTTTCTCCTCCAAACATAAATAACAGATATATTCCATAAAATATAAAAACGGCCTCCCATAAAGTATCCCCCCAGATGATTCGACTTTGTCCAAAATCTAATCATTTCACGTCAGGCCCAAATAAACCTTAAGTTTAAAATTTTATGTTTTTTTCTTTATCAGTTTTTGAGTTTTCTTCCAAATTCGAAATTTACACATTTTCTCAAATATCTCGAATACGGTCCATTTTAGAGAAATTATGTATAGAATAAAAATTATAGAGAATTATATTACAAACAACTTTTATTTAAACAATTTTTATAAAAAATTATTTTTTTTACATTTTGTCAAATTTCTCGAATACGGACCATTTTAGGAAAATTTTGCATAGAACAAAAATTATAGATAATTATTTGAAGAAGTTTCTTCTCCAAACGTAAATAACAGATATATTCCATAAAATATAAAAATGACCACCTATAAAGTATCCCCCCAGATGTTCCGACTCTGCCCAAAATCTAATCAGCTCATTGGACGCTAAAACAAAGCTTAAGTTTAAAATTTGGTGTTTTTCGTTGTATCGGTTCATGAGTTATACAGACACACAGACACACACGCACACCCACACGCGCACGCGCACACGCACACCCACACGCACACGCACACACACACACACACACATACACACATACACACATACACACATACACACATACACACATACACACATACACACATACACACATACACACACACACACACACACACACACACACACACACACACACACACACACACACACACACACACACACGCACACATACACACACACACACACACACACACATACACACACACACACACACACACACACACACACACACACACACACACACACACACACACACACACACACACACACAGAGAGAGACACACACAGACACAGACATCATCGCAAAAATAGTCAAAACGGATTCAGGGGACCTCAAGTAAAAATCCGTCGAAAACTCGAGGTCAAAAAAAATCATGATTCCTCTACTTTCCTTATATCTGTATACAGATAGGAAAGTAAAAATGAATCATTTTAGGTTAACTGAGACTCTGCTGTAGAATCCGTATATAATTGATAGCGGAGTCTCAATAAACCTGAAAACTAGCAAGGCTGGAGGCCCAGTCACACTCTATAGATATAGCGCTAGATATAGTGTATATTAGGAACATATCTTATAGTACCTTAATATACAAAGAACCACAGTTTCATTAAAAAATATTTATTTATTTTTGTGTACCTATTACAAACTTGTATACTGCCCCATTTAGTATCTTTAAACCTGAATATATATATTTTTTTTATTTGAAATTTTGGGAAACTAAACCAAGGAATGTACACTACCTTTTTAATTATATTAGGTGACGTAATCATTAAAAATGGCAGACGGGAGCCGTTATGGCAAGTGATATATTATTTGAAACCCTTTCCAATGATATCAATATAACTAAAATATTTTTTCTTTTTACTCATAATGAATTCTTTGTTTTAAATGTTCAATGCTATCAACTGGTGTACCACAAATATTTAACCTTTGGCACTGTATTATTCTCGTTTAAAATCAAAGATTTTTATGAATTCATATCTCATGACGGATCAAAAAATAAATAGGAGGTGGAGGGACTTTAGATCCGCATTGTATAATCGAGAGCAGAGGCTATGTGAACCTGAAAATTAACACAGCTGGAGGCCTAGTCGTACCGTATACATCTTCAAAAATCTAAACGCGGACCATACAAGCGAAATCCATTAGGGACGAACTTAAGTTGGAGTGAGGTGGAAGTCGTACATACCGTGAGTCAGGCCATTGAATAGGTAGTGCGCTGCACAGCTCATATCGCAATGAGTCTCAAGGATGTAAGCATACTTATATTTATTTAAATCTCTATATTCCACACGAAAAGTTCGAAATGGTATATTTTAATTTTGGATGTATGAAAATGAATAATCCACAATACGACACTTCAGTGGAAAGTCAATTTTAATGATTTATAGGACAACGTAACAAAACAATTCGAAGGAACATGAACTTAAATAGATTGTTGCCATTAAGGTTAAGAATAAATAAATGTAATGAAAATCCCAATAAACCAAATTAACAAAATTATGCTGCACATTAAATTACTATTATAATAAGCTTTCAAATGAGCTGTCACACTTAACAATATGTACCACTTTTTTATCGTGCTAAAGGGCGCTAAAATCAAAAGTAACACTATAAACAGTCACATTTCTAAAAATTATTCATTAAATTACATTTGCGTTGATGTGTAATACTTAGTACGTTTTCTATTTAAATTGTATTGGTTAGTAGTGGGAAGGAGGAGAGGGGAATGTTGTGTGTCAGTTTAGGATGTGATAAAAATGTGCCAGCCTTAGAATAAAAATCGACCTAATTTAAACAATTCTTTGTATTAATTTGAAGCAAGTGGTGATACAATTGAAATCAGCATAATAAAAGGAAGCTTAAAAATTTGTATGTTATGTTGGGAATGGGGTGCTAAAACACTACGACCTAAAATATTTATTGTACCCCTTTTGTCGCTAATGCAGCAAGGAAATGTCGCAATGCCTACAACGATCCTTCCAATCATATCTTCCTTGAGTGGCTTCAAGTTAGGTAAATATCACTCTTCTATTTAATATGCTCTTAGGTATAGTGTCCTTGGATTTTGGAGTGCTACACATTGTCAGAATGTGAATGGAGGTTTTGTCTTCCTCTTCACAGAATCTGCTCACTATATTCTACTACTCTTAGTTTACTTAAGGTGTCCTTTTAGTGGGCAATGCCCAGTAAGGATCCCTGATACAATACGTAACTTGTTCTTGTAAAATTGGTAAAAATATAGGGTGTTCTATTTATAAAATACTGTCATTGACGTCATTACAAGATGATTACAAGATATATTGAATTATGAGAAAATAAACTAAATTAAAATAAAAAGTTTACTTATTTTATTTTACGTCTTGGTCATATATCACATTTGAGTTGGAATTTTCTTTTTATTTACTTTTATAATAATGCCTAAATATACGTACTAATCAAGGTGCTAACCTTATTATTTAAATAATATCAACCAAAAAATTATTAAACATTTTCTAAAACAAAAATGTTTATTGTGGCATTTTATTTTCTACGGCGCTCTGTAGTACTTGTCACGTTCAAGATCGAAAATAGTTCATTTTAATTTTTAGACTGACCCGAGTCGAGAGACAAAATCACCAAGCCTCCTAGTACGTATATATAATCAACTGCAACGTTGCCAAACCAAAAGCGCGCAGCGAATAGCTTAAGGCGCCCAGTTGACATGTAACATTAAACATCTTATACACAGCGAAATGTATATTAGCAGCGCACCAAGCGGCGAACGCCTGAACTAATATTTTATACAGGATCAAAAAACGGCTCAAATGGGCGTCCTCGAGATTTTTGTGTTAATGGGTGTTTTAGGGTGTCTACATCATCTGGAACAATTTTCAATGGGTTGTCACTGGGGATCCGTATATCGGAAGCCCAGTAACAGCGGAGCCTCAGTGAACCTGAAATTTAACATGGGGGGAGGCTCAGTAATACTTTGTAGATATATATATATATATATATATATATATATATATATATATATATATATATATATATATATATATATATATATATATATATAATGAAATAAAAATGATCTATACCTAATAAAATATGCATTTGTCAAAAAATATTAAATAAAACTTACTGTTTTTTACAATGAAATAATAAAAACTAAGCACCTGTAGCTGTCTTGACATGCATCGTGTGACTGAGTATTGACGAAGTAAAGGATAGGAGATTTTGGATGCCGCGACAATAAATATCTATTTATTTTGTTTTGAGCTTCTTATTTATTATGATTTTTGATGGCATAGACCACCATTTAATCGTTACATGACACACTGTTTTAATAAATGTCAGGCGCGATTGCCTCCATATAACTATTTTGCTATAGTTCTTTATGAAATAATTATATAGTTTTTATAAAGTGTATGACCTAGTTTTATATTTGTTTCATACCTCCTTTATAACAAACGTGCGGAGTATTAGAAGGAATGGCACATCCTGGTCTGATTGGTAAATATCCCCCGTTCCTAGTTATCAAGCGGCCCTCACTAAACGTACGTAATTCGTTAGCTTCTCTTTCAGTGTCACCGTACACAATATTTAGATCAAGACCACCTGTCACCATTGAAATCTAAAACGAGAAAAGGATTAATAAATATCGAACAATTAATTTTCGGAATACTATAATATAAAGATATGTTTGCAATAGAGTTTGTATTGCATTATGTAGAGATCAGAGCTGGGGAACGAAATATGCGGAGGTTACGTCACAGGAAGTCCCCAGGTCCAGATGGTATAACAAACATCTTACTAAATAACAGTAGTTTAATAACAATATAGTATAAATGCAATATTATCCTAATAGCCTTAGAAATGCTTACGTAAGACCCATACAAAAATACTACCAATCCACACTGTTATAAACTTAAAACAAAACGGTTGCTTCGCAATATCCCAAATGGATTGAAACGACTTCCAATAAATTTCGAAACAGTACCTTTCAAACAAACCACGTGTGGAATATCTATCTCGAAATACCAAGCAAGACGGAACAACGTCACTTGACAGCTCCCAAACCAGTAATACCAACATACCTTAGTGACAAATAGGTGTCCCATCAGCGCCCTCTATTACGAAATAAATTCTTAACAGAAAGGGTTAAAATAACCAAACAAACCTCTAAAACCAAATAAATAGCCTAACTAAACTCAAAAAGAGGTCTAATCTACCCCAAACTGATCATATACCCACAATTAACGTCAGGGCGGAAACGCTAGACCGACATCTTGAATACAGGGCAGCCACATGCTCACCTAGAGTGTCGCAGAGGGACCCCTGGGCAGGAACTCTGTGTCATGTAGAATTCTACTTATCGCTTTCTATAATAGAAATCGATTACTTTCTTTTGTGATGAATACGTTATCAACCGCACGGGAAATATCGCAATGTGGTTTCTTATGAAAATAGTTATCTTGTAGTAAGTATATACTCGTTGGTTTTCCGCTATGTTACACAGAGTGCCACAAAAGAAAGTAATCGATTTCTATTAGAAAACGATAAGTAGAATTCTACATGACACAGAGTACCAGCCCTGAAACGCTTTTGACGGTGAGGATAAAATCAGTGGTTCGCATATCGATCCAAAAGCACAGTGGTTTAAATGCGGGTATAGAAGGACCCATTAAATAATTACTGAACACGGATAAAAACTAGCTTATTCCTATTTTTATGAAAAACCGCTAAAAGGCCAAATTTAAACGTTACAAACCATCAAAATTTATAAGTCCCATTAGCTTCTTGAATTGCCTAGCTAAGAAAAAATCTTTCTGACACGACTACACAACGTTGAAAGAGATAAAAGAACTTTCCCAAATATTCAGTACGCTTTTTGATCAGGATATAGTACGGTTGCATAAATTTTATAGGTAGCACATCGCGCGGAAGAATCTTTAAACAGCAACAGTGTTAGTTATACAAATTCCTTTTTAATCCATAAAATATTTGTTTTAGAAAAAATTCTAAACCAAAAATTAATCACCATATTACAGCGAGACCTTTACACTTTAATATAATGTAAAAAAAATACTTACTTGATCTGCATATGGTTTAGGGTTTGTTGCAGTACAACCCAAGTCAATAGTTGTTGTTGTTTTAACTATGGGCATACAACTAACATTGTATTGAGAGTAATCAGGGTCATTATCGGGTACATCTATGTTGAAACAAAACGCAGGTGTATGTGCCAATGGATGCATATCAGGCGTGCAACATGCGCCCTTAGAACCTAAAATTAAGAGATAATTTAGAGCCTGAAATATGTAATTTAAAAAAAAATCCGAAAAGTTCCTGACGTCTTTCAGGTTTAGAAATTAATCCTCTGGTACCTCATGAAATTTTAACTAAATTATATTCTCCACACTTTCATTTGACCCACCATTATACCATAAAAATAACCAAGCAAAATAATTTTCAATATCGGTACCACTAACCAAGCGACCGTTTCAAATTATAATTTCCATTTCAACTACAAAAACCCTCATAATATTAAAAAGGAGAAAAACGTTAGATTAGGTATGTTCAGGAATAAACTCTTTAAACATTTATCTACTTACTTTTAGAAGGTATGTTATTAACTTTCTATTTGTACTTGTAATAATTTATTTCATTTTATTATCTGTTGTATTTTCAAATTGATTTTGATATTAATCTAATCTATTTATATATTTTTTATATTCACATATATGTTTTTTTCTTTGAAACAAACGTTTATTAGATTATTAAATATAATGAATTCATGTTGTTTTATTATATGCTTGTATGAATGATTACTTTTATTTCCTTTTAAAAATGAATTTCGAAGATAAAGCCGAAACGCTGAGTGAGAATAAAAAATTAGACGAAAGTGACGATATTTACTGGAGCTTTCATCTACACGCTCCTTTTTCTAGCCATCTACACCTGAGTCAGCAAGATTCGTCTTCCCTCCATCCTTACATTCTCCAGATTTACAGAGAAAACGCCGTCCTCTTTAACATATCCAGACCTTCTTTGACGGGGACTATACCACTACATTATCAGCTTTATTTGTTATCCCGAGCAATTTAAATGCATTCGTGATTGCTCATTCTTACTTCTCTTGTAGATTCCGTACTCAGTTTTCTTATTTTTAGTTACGTTTGCACTGCTCTTTTATTTTCACAGCTTTAATTCTATAATGCTGTAACGCTACAATATGGATCCATTTTTGTGGTTTATACTATTTAATGTTATTCGTAAGTAACCAACCTATTATAATAATTAAAGATTACAGGCCTGAAGATGTTCCTGTAAGGCCGAAACTAGTCGCTTATTTATATATATTTATTTATAATAAAATTTATTTTAAGATTTTATTTTTCAATTGAAAAAATTAGACCTTTACAGTGATTTTGTTTCATTTCCTGCATTAGACACATATAAGACGGTATTCATTTTAAAATAGTAAAATAAGCAAATTTTTTAGTTTTTTTACAATTAAAACGTTTGGACAATGTGTGTTTTAATAGATAAATGATACGCCACTGAAAAAGAAGGATGTTTACCTTCCCCCTAGTGCTCGCTTCCTCACTTCCTCTACAGATGTTGCTAACACAACAATCGCCTACAAACTCGTTTTCACGCTCCCTTTATTAGTAATTGCTCGAAATACTATATATTATGGACATAGATAAATGAAGTTATATAAATATAAAATATCTTAAAATGCACAATAAATAAAGATACTTACGTAATACATTAAGACTGTGATCGTGGGCTATGAATTGGTGATATCCACCAACTAAACGAACTACATTAGCACGTTCAGTAGGGATTTGCCTGGATGTTCGTTCACTGACGAAGCGTGCGCTTGGAAGAGGTTTTCCACTTTTCGCCACCGGTGGTTCTGATATACCTGGAAACAAGTTTTTATTTTTAAAAATTAAATATTGTAATTGAGAACTTTTTACAAAATTTGCTTTTTAGGAAACAAAATACATTATACCAGTGATAATAGACAGTGAATATTTCTATTTCTGTTACTTTTGTAGGAAACGACCATTACATATAACGATTGGGCACTAATTTTCACAGTTAACTTAATTCAGGCATTTTTGGACATACGTTGTTGTCTTTAATTGTAATTAACCTTTTAGCTGCTCTAAACGTATATATACGCAAGTCAAATAACTGCTCCAGACGTACATAAACGCAGTACATTTTAATGTGTACATCTAAAATATCGACTGACAGCCATATTTTGTAAAAAAACTGTTTATCGCTCGCTTTTAGCAAATAGTGACAATAAATCGGTTGCAGATGTACTTGATGGGTCGATGAATCTGCCGAAATGTGAAAGTGAAATATTTTACTAAAATTATTCAGAAATATTTCTGAAACATGTTAAAAAGTTTACAAAACAGGTTATAATGTAAAATAATAATAATAATAATAATAATAATGTTTATTCAGATAATATTGATACATATACAGTTAAAAAAAATTGAATAAACGATAGGGGGCAATCACAGAAGCAGTTTAAAACTGCTTGTATGTGATAAGGCACATATACAATACATACAAAGCATATATGTCCCTATAAAACCCAACAACATAAATTTAAATAATTTTTTAAAATTAGAACAAACCTAAAAAAATATAAAATGCAAATACAAATTAGATTACAAATAACAATTAAAATATTAAAAATAGAAAGATAATATAAATAAAAACATAAAGAAATAGACCAATCTTATTATCGTGACAGTTTTTATGGAGAGAAAGATACATATACATATTTTTAAATTTTAAAATTTTTAAATCTGATTTATAGCATCACTTGCTAATTTACGCTCTTTTTGGAGCCAGATTTTTAGTTTATTTTTGTATCTGCTGTACAAAGAAATGTCCTTTATTTCTTGAGGTATCAAAACAAAAATTCTAGGAGCCAGATAATCACTACATCTTTGGCCAATACTTTTTTCAGATCGCGGAAATAAAATAGCATCAGATCGACGTGTATTGTAGGGATGGTCATGAGATACTAATATAATCTTAGATTTCTTTAAAAATAATAATATCTGTAGAAAATATAGTTGTCTGATATCGTAGATATTGGAATCTTCGTAAAGTGCATTACTGGGGTATAAAATATTTTTTTTGTAAATTATTCTTAAAATCCATTTTTGTATTACATTAACATTTTTTAAAGTATTATCATACACACCTCCCCAACCAATGATACCGTATACTAATAAGGATTGTATTAAAGAAAAATAAAGAGACCTTAAGCAATGTAAGTTTAGAAAGTCACATAGATATCTAAATTTTGGTAGAAAACATCTTAACTTTTTTATTAGTTGTTTTAAGTGAAGGTCCCATTTCATATGCCTATCCACAATAATCCCTAAATATTTTATTGATGAAGATTCACAAACTTCGTTATTTAATCCCACACTTAATGGACCCAACATAGGAAGGCCTGTCGCATAAGAGGAAAATGGTAAGTATCTAGTTTTCTCATAATTTAATGTTAATTTATTAAACTGAAGCCATTTTGATATTTTAGGGAAATCAGTTTATACTTTTTCTTTTAGGTTCCTCCATGAAGATGAAGAGTATAGAACGGCAGTATCATCAGTGAAACTTATTATTTTAGCGGATGTGTCTAAGTGTAGTAGGCTATTAATGTAGAGTGTGAAAAGAACAGGTCCTAAAACAGTACCTTGTGGGACACCACAGGTTACGATCTGTTTGTTACTATTAACATTGTTAATTTGTACTAACTGTTCTCTATTTGATAGGTAACTTTCAAAGATATCGAATGCTTTCCCACGAATCCCATATTTTTCTAATTTTTCCAACAATTTTTTATGACATACAGTGTCAAAGGCTTTTGAGAGGTCGAGAAAGATACTAAGTATAGGTGTTTTTTTATCTAATGCATCATATATAGTTGAAGTTAATTTATAGATAGCATCATCGGTCGATTTTCCCTCTCTAAAGCCATATTGATTATTCGATAGAATTTTAAACTTATTTAAAAAACTGCATAGTCTCTTTTTCATTATTTTTTCCAAAATTTTTGAAAAATTCGACAGAAGAGATACTGGTCTATAATTACCAATATCAAGTTTACTGCCACTTTTGTACAGAGGTTTTATTACAGAACACTTCAGTACTTTTGGAAAACACCCTGTATCTAGACTTTTATTTATTAAGAATGTTAATGGATGAATAATTTTACAAGCGATTTGTTTTATACTTTCTGCTCTTATTTGATCAATACCTGGCGATTTTTTGTTTTTAAGATTTTTTATGATTTCTAACACTTCTAACTGGTCAGTTTGATACATATACATAGTGTTTTCCAAGAAGTCTAAATTATCCTTATAATTCTGTAAATTTGGTATTTTATTGGCCAACACTTCGCCTATAGTGCTGAAATAATTATTAAAGTGGTTAGCAATTTCATCATTATCAGTAACCTTCGTACCATCAATTAATTTTATTTCATCAATTTTTGTTTCATGTCTCTGTTTTCCACAAATATCATTCACACAGTCCCATAAAGCCTTAGATGTATTTTGATTATTATTAATTTGTTGGGAAAAATATGTTCGTTTGGCTTTCTTTATTATATTATTTAATTTATTGTTGTAATGTCTATACCTTTCTCTAATTTCAACATTTTCTGGATTCCGTAAAGTTTGTTTGTAAAGTTTTTCTTTTTCTTTTATAGATTTAAATAAGCCAGCTGTTATCCACTTTTTCTTATACGTTATTCGATTTTTTGTAAAAACTGTCATTGTATTTTTATTTATATAATGTTTTAATTTAGATATGAATCTTTCCCACATATCTACGTTTAGTTCATTATATATATCTTCCCAATTAACTTTATCTAAATCTAATTGAAGTTTTTTATAATTTATAAATGTTTTAGTATCTCTAATGCGTTGTTTATTATTAGTAGTAAAAGGTCAAACAGATAGGTAATGTAGTAGTCAACTCTATATATTAAATAATTAAAGGTTTGCGTTTGTTTTCGAGTTTTGCTATTTTGTTTTTTTTTTGTTTGTGTGTTGTGCTGTTGTATGGGAATTAGAATGTGTTTAGAAATATAAAGCATGTTAGTAGGTTTGGTTAATTTACTTTATGTGATAAGTGACGCCATTTCGTTTATCAAATTTGCAGGCAGTTTAAGGGCCATTCTTTTCCCCTCTAAGCAGGAGCGGTTTCTCCATTGGTTCATTTGTGCAGTGAACACCCAGTTCAATTTCATAAAAACATTATTTTAAAATTACATAAATAACATAAAAATATAAATTTAATTTTAATATTTTTATTTTCATACGTGTTAATCTATATTTTTTGGTACATCATTGCTCTCTGGCTGTGCCATTGATCTGGCAACCTAGGGATACGACAAGCGTAAGCGAAAAGTGGGACCGGTCCGCCATTACTGTGAGTGCAAATTGTCAATTTTAAAGGTTATATTTTTACTGTTATTTGTGTAATTTAATTTGAATTTAATTCTGAGTGTTACAAACTTATAAAGTATATAATGCCTTGCTGTGTTATACGTTCCAGCTCTATACGTTATACGTTTTTGTGAAAAATCGACTGGAATAACGTTTCATAGGTTAGAATCAAAATTATAAATATTATACAGGACAGTATTATGACAGGTTTGTATCGCATTGATATTTCACAAATATTTTAGAAACGTTTCTACAACGTATCATAATATTTATTAGATAAAACTAGAGTACGTTTCGGCATTATTACTATGTAATATCAAAGGACCACGCACTTTTCTTATGCAAACGGGAGTACCGTCAAAATGTCTGAATTTTTGATATGTTAAATAACTTGATGTCCCCATCAAAAGTGACCATGGGCCCAATCGTATTCTATGACTAGATTTTGAGATACAGGGTGTTGAAGTTAGAAATCCCTAATTCTTTAAAATAGACACCATAAATCACCCTTAAATATTTTTAAAAGTTTTTTGCTCATTCTGTGTAGCCAAAATACATAATTAACTACTATAATTAAAATATTGTACCTTAGAGGGTAAATAATGATTCGGCAAATCTTTTTTGGTCAAAGTAGATATTCCCACCGAACAAAAATAGCTAAAATACCGAAAAAAAAAAATATATCACCGTAAAAGTCTCTCAATATATGATATCGTATAGTACTCGATCTTCTCGTTCAAAATTCTTATTGGTAAAATTAGATCCTATGACTAGTTTTCCAAATATAACTTAATATGTACCAAATATATGAATTTTAAACAATAAATATATACTGACATAAGTAGATATTTTCAAGAGACATTTCTTATATTAAATATTTTGATATACTGTTATAGATTAAGAATATACCCCTTGTACTATTTGCAAACGGAAAAAAAATTCGTACTTACAGGGTGATCGTGGTTGAATATGTAACGTAAAATTTATTTCCAATATACCTCGGTATAAGTATCTCATTCAACGAACATAACTTCTACATAGACAAAGAACATTTTTAAAATATTCAGATTCTTTAACGTTTATAATATACTTTCTAATTATTTAATTTCTATTTTTTTTTATTCGATTATATTACGGAAAAAAGTTCGCGGTGTTTTTGTTATAAATTCTTTTACACATCTTTTAAATTTTTTTACTGTTTTTATTTCTCGAAGCTCCGTTGGAATGTTATTAAAGATTTTTGGTCCCAAAAACCGATAGCTATTTTGTCCAATTGATTTATTCGTTCGTGGTAGCAAATAATTATCTCTATTTCTTGTATCATATTGATGCAACGGTGTTTGCAGATCATCTTGATTTTGAAATTGATGGGTGAGTGCTGCTTGACAGAATAACTGTCGTAAGTCAAATATCTGGGTTTCTTGATACACATTTTCAGTAGGATATCTTCTATATATATGCATTCATATTTTCAATTAACTAATATTTCCTACAATACACAATCATAAAACTTGTGAAACAGTAAGATGGGTAACAGAAAATGACACTACACAATCCTGGTAACAGTATTAATGTTTTTATGCAAAGCACAGGCCACTATACTTGACGCAAAATACACTCGCGTTAGCTCATCTTTTTGAAAATGCATTGCATTTGATTTTTTTTCTCGTAAATGCTCAAGTTTTAGAAAAAACTTGTAGAGTTAAAAAAGTTAGTCAATGAATTGGGCTTTTTAGTCATACTTTTTTAAAGAAAAAATTTTCATTTAAAAAAAAGTTGTAAGAAAAAATATCTTAGGGGTTGATTATTTCAACCTCTTCTAAGCATACTTCAGGGTTGAAAAAATTTTAAAAAGTGTACTTTTATTCACAGATAATGTTTACCAAGTTTCGTGTCTTTAGCTTAATATACAGGGAAAATAAAAAAGAAAAACCATTATTTTTTTTAATTTTCGAAGGGGTGTAACTTTTCCGGGGAGGGTTTTTTCAAAAAATTTTATACCAAACACTCACATTAATTTTCATCACAGAATCACCCCTTTAATTTTTTAGGTGTTATTTAGATACACCCTGTATACCGAAACCACCTCCCCGCTTTGCCAACCTATCATTTCTAATTAAACTATGTGCAATAAATTTTCATCAATGAATAATTTCTGCTATTGAGTTAATTTTAGGTAAAAGTGAACAAACAGTTAAGTGACCTACACAGAAGGTCACTGTAAATAAATATTAAATTTTAATTCAAACGAAACAAAGCCACCTAAATATAACAATTAATAATAAAATTAATTATATAGATTTATTTTATGAGTGGATTTTAATATCTGCTTTATTTTGACTACTTGTTCAGTTTTACTGTGATTACGTACAGAATTTTTTACATTCAAGGTTTTCGGTGGTATGACAAGTCGGAATTTAGTTGAGTGCTACTATTAGATAGTTTTTTACCCTTAATAGGAGGATTGTAATACATTGGCAGCTTCGTCTGTTATGTGCACATTGCTTTTATTACAAACAAAAAAATAAAATAAATTACCATCAGAATAATTGGGCTTCTCAATCCACCTAGCATACGGCTGATTTGCAGTCCCCATTCCAGGATTTTTTAAATTATTGCAAGATCCATCCAATGGGCGATATTTTATCTTCTCTGGTGGACAGGAATCTGGATGTGTTCCACACACGACAGCTTCATGGTATTTAACAGTTGTTATCAGAAGCAAATACACCGAAAAATTGATTGCCAATAATGTCATGTTGGTATAATAAATTTCACTTTTGGTTTGTTTTAGTTTGTTTTGTTTTCAGTTTTATATCCCAAATATAATTTACTATTAAGAGCAACACACACCGCGCGAGGTCGAGCTATAGAGGATTCAATGCTGAAACAGAAAATGTTCGTTTCTTTGTTTTGCGGGCTCATGTCTCATGTAGTTCGATAAGTCTTACACTGAAACAACTGCAAATATTATTTTAACTTTGCGCTTTGATACTTTCTAAGTTTGGGATTATTTATTATTTATTTATTTATTTATTAGCTATTACAAATAAGGTTATATCGAAATAAAAGCATATCGATTTGTAATCTTTAATTTTTTTAATTAAAACAGAAAGATCTAATTTGTATTGTTTTAATTTGTTTTCAAAAAATATAAGACACCAACTTGTTAGTTTCCTTATTTTTTAAGGAGAATAATAAATATGATTATTTAATCAATAGATAATTAAATTTACAAATTTAATACAAAATTATAAAAAAGTAAAAAATAGAACAGAGGAGAACAAAAAAACAAAAAAACAAAAAAACAAAAAAAAAACAAAAAAACAAAAAAACAAAAAAACAAAAAAACAAAAAAACAAAAAAACAAAAAAACAAAAAAACAAAAAAACAAAAAAACAAAAAAACAAAAAAACAAAAAAACAAAAAAACAAAAAAACAAAAAAACAAAAAAACAAAAAAACAAAAAAACAAAAAAACAAAAAAACAAAAAAACAAAAAAACAAAAAAACAAAAAAACAAAAAAACAAAAAAACAAAAAAACAAAAAAACAAAAAAACAAAAAAACAAAAAAACAAAAAACAAAAAAACAAAAAAACAAAAAAACAAAAAAACAAAAAAACAAAAAAACAAAAAAACAAAAAAACAAAAAAACAAAAAAACAAAAAACAAAAAAACAAAAAAACAAAAAAAACAAAAAAACAAAAAAACAAAAAAACAAAAAAACAAAAAAACAAAAAAACAAAAAAACAAAAAAACAAAAAAACAAAAAAACAAAAAAACAAAAAAACAAAAAAAACAAAAAAACAAAAAAACACGTTAATTTATATTTACGGGGGGGACACATTTTACAAATACATGTAACCGTGCAGTTTCATCCCCTAAGCGGTGATGAACATCACTTCTAAAATTTTAAATAGAAAGGGGTATCGTGTGATAGCTCTTCTTAAAGGTATCTTTTTTTTTCCAATCTTTTGACACATTTTTTTTTAAATCGGATTAATTTTTCACCAAGTTATAACCTAGAAACCGGAAAAAATATTGAATTAAAATGCATGAGTATAAATACCGAGATAAACAAGTTAGCAAAAAGCCTTAAATGTTTTTTGCGTAAGATATTTTTGACCGTAAATTAAAACAATTTATTAATTAGTAGATTATTGGTTTCGTTGTGTACTGACAATTTAATTTTGACAATGGTTTATTCTTTACAAGAAAGAATTGAAATATTCTTTATTTATGGTGAAGAACAACGCTGTGCACGCAGAACTGCTCGTATTTTTAATCAAAGACATCCCGATAAAAATGTTGGGCATCAGTATGTGTTGGATTTAGTTCATACATTTCAAGAAACTGGAAGTGTGTGCAATAAAACTGTAAGGAATCGTAGAGTCATAGGCGAAGTTAAGGGGGGCTTGGGGGGGCTAAGCCCCCCAAAAACCAAATTAGCCCCCCTAAAAATAATTCGAACATTTATCGCACATCCACCCAAACATTTCAGATTTCAGAACAGAAATTAAAAAATAAAAAGAATCGTGCCATTTGATTCTGCAATTTTACATTTAGTTCAGGAGGCAGTGAATTTTTTTCGTATTCATTTTTCCAGTCGGTGTATATGAAAAATAAACTGTTCTCTTAGTGACAAAAAACAAAATTTTTGAGTCTGACACTTATTTTCCCAGTCATAACTATTTTACATTTACTAAACTAGAACATATTGCTTATAAAAATGGCAGTTTGGATTATCTCAGATAGTGGAAAGTGAGTGTGGCAGAAAATTGAGCATATAAATTGATACAATCATGAACTGTTTATAATAATAAGACTGGCTGATTTACGAAATTGGCTAATGAGTCTGGTAATATCTTCTAAATGAAAAAAATATAATATTTTTGCTTTTATTTTCCCGGGTTTGAAAATTTGTCACGTGATAGATTAAATTATAATTTTACACCTCCATTTTATAGCCAATTAACTGCTTTTATTTTAAAACACTTTCATGACAACCAGAAAAATTTCCGGAAATTTTTCTTTTGGTGGGTACCCTGAACGAAATTATACTGAATTTTTTTTTGACAGTTGAGCAGCTCTTTCATGCATATAAAAAATTTGCCGTTTCAGTGGTTAATATTTTATTTAATACCAATTATAACTAGGTAGAAATACACTACATTTATTTTATGTAAAATAATAATTAGGTTTTTCGCGTCAACTAAACGACTTCAAATATGACAAATGGTCATGGTATGGCCACAGCATATAAAACATATGTTTTATATTCTGTGGTATGGCAAAGTAACTTTCAGAACCTTTGAAAATTTGATTTTAGTCGTTTTAATGCATGCCTGTCAAGTTTTGAAATTTGGATAAATTGGTGTAAAACTTTCTTACCCAATACCAAACGTGCCTAAATTATTATCAGTAAATTTTTGCACACTCACGCATATTTCAAGAACATTATCCATCTACTTAGGATAAATTTCAAAATATTCGTAAGTGAAAATACACGTCTGGCTGACAATTACAATTACGGAGGCCTGCCAGACTCACAAGTAGTGTCCGACCGAAGGTTCGGTTACGGTTTTGGCCAACTTTGGCTTTAAATAATAGTTTCAACTACAGTTTCGGTTTCGGCGGAAAACTGGCCGAAACTGCAGCCGACAGCGAAACTACTTTTAAAAGTTTTCGTATCACAATTGGTTGTGTCCGGCACAATGGCCACTGTGCCGGGTGCCATTCCTACACAGTGCATGTACACACAAACTTCTCTGCTTTGTTTCAAGTGAACATGTCAATAAATTTATTAATGGCTTCTTTTGATCACATAAATAAACAGGTAATAAGTAAATGTAGCTAAAATTTATAATACGAGTTAATTAGTCTAAAACAAGGATTACAATGAGATATTGCAAATTTCAATAAGAGATTGCCTTAGACGAGTCTGGCAAGGCTTTCGGGGTGTTCCACATTAGCCAGATTGTATTTTAAGCTGTTATCATAATATACATTTTTCTAGTAGTGAGAACACTTGTAACAGGGATCCTTACTGGACATTGCCAACTAAAATTACTCCTTAGTAAACTGAGAGTAGTAGAAGATAGTACAGATTTTGTGAGGAGGAGGAAAAAATCTTCATTTACATTCTAACTAAATGTGTAGCACTTCAGAATCCAAGGGCACTATACCTATGAGCATATCAAATAGAAGAGGGAGATTTACCTAACTTGAAGCCACTCCAAATCCTACACTTCCTTGAGAAGATATAATTGGAAGGATCTTCATTCTTGATTCAAGCTAAGTGATACGCCCTCTGGAGTCCCTATAAGTAGGATATCATTCATTGTTGCCAGAAGTAGCAAAATTTCGCTACGTCGTCGGATTTTAGCTCTTGAAGAAGTGGATAAGACCTTTTATTTAAGAATCAAAATTTGTGTATAGTAATATGTAATCATACTCTATATTTATTTAAGGACTTTTTTATAAAACCGATTTATTATATTAATTTTTTTTTAATTTCAGTTCATTTATTAATTTTGTTTTAAAATCAGTTCATCATTTGGCAACGAGTTCATTGTTTACATTTTAATTTGTATCAATTACAATTCGAGTTTTTCTTACTTTTTAGCTTTAAATTTGTTTATTTCTTATAGTATGTGATAGTGTTTAAGTTAAAAATGAAATCTGCGAAAAAGTCCCCAGCAAATTGCAATCTATATGGTGTTAATGTCAAAATCAAAACTGAAGTATTCATTATTTTCCAAGTGCAAGTCGTAAAATTTAGTTTTTTTACCATAAATGGATATCTACAAATTCACAATATTGAAATTTTGCAAAACTTTGTTTAGAATCGATATATGATATTTTATCCATTTTCATAGATTCGCCAGAATTTTTTTACTTAACTTCAGTAGGTATACCTCTAGAACTATTATATATTATATGACTAGGGCTAGGGCTTTAGCCCCCCTAGATCTGATGACATAACTTCGCCCATGCGTAGAGTTTAAACTGAAGCTGCACAAGTTGAGATTTTAGGTAATTTTGTCATGGAACCTCAAAACATCAATACCAAAAGTCTCCAGATTAACAAATATTTCCGTTGGCTCTGTGCATAAAACGTTACGGCTAAATAAATTCTTTCCTTACAAAATACAGCTTTTACAACAGCTTAACAGCTTGCTGAGGATGATTATGACAGAATAGTAGAATTTTGCGAATTAATGACTCAAAGGGCAAATGAAGACCATAATTTTATTAAAAATATTTGTTTTACTGACGAGGCAGGTTTCTTTTTAAATGGATTTGTCAATAAACATAATAATTGTAGGTACTGGGACAATACAAATCCACATGTTTTTCGGGAAGAGCACAGCCAATATCCTCAGAAAATCAACGTATGGGCCAGAATTCTTGATAATAAAATTATTGGTCCTATTTTCATGGAGGAAAATTTAACTGGGGAATTGTATTTGAACTTATTAAAAAATCTAATAAATCTTCTTATAACCGAATCCTTAGAAAACCAAATAGATCAAGATGGAAATTTGTTACTAGACGAAGAAAACCTATTTTTTCAACAGGACGGAGTACCTCCACATTATGCCTTGCCAGTACGAAATTGGCTTAATGAGATATTTTCAGATAAATGGATCGGAAGAAGGGGTGCTATAGAATGGCCAGTGAGATCACCCGACCTAACGCCCCTTGAATTTTTTTTATGGGGACATCTAAAAACTGTGGTGCATAAAACTCAACCTCGCGATATTCCTGAACTTAGACGTAGAATAGTGGAGGAGTGTGAGCGGATTACACCAGAGATGCTTCAAAAAGTGCGGGATGAATTGGAACTGCGACTTTACCATTGCCTTGCCAACAATGGCAGACATTTAATCCTATTTAAAAAAATAATGTGTCAAAAGATTGGAAAAAAAGAGACTTTTAAGAAGAGCTATCACATGATACCCCTTTCTATTTAAAATTTTAGAAGTGATATTCACCACCGCTTAGGGGATGAAACTGCACGGTTACAGATACTTGTAAAATGTGTCCCCCCTGTAAATGTCAATTATAGTGTCTTTTTGTTTTTTTGTTTTAAAGATATTTTAAAAGTTATTTTGGGTGGCTAGTTTTGAAATGAAATCTCTGTATAAATACTTACAATTCGAATTTCATATCGCCGTTCCAGTAAAACAATGACGCAAGTGCAAAATTGTGACATTTTGATTTTAACATGTCATTAGTTTCCATATTAGTCTCTCTAATACGGTATAACAACGTCGTAATTTTATATCCACTCGCGGCTGCTAGATGGTAGTTGCGTCAATTTTAAAATATTAACGTTTGCCCCTCCACTTTTGGAAAACAATGACACATGAATCAGTTGTGTCTTCAACTTCAAGGGAGACGTTACTTACTCCATGGTTAAATGTCGTCTTTTCCATTTAGGACAAGTTCTTTGTGATTTATGTGCCCAAATTTGGAAGTAATAATATTCGTTTTTCATCTCTCCTAAAAAATTGATAATTTTGCATTTGCGTCATTGTTTTGCCGGAACAGCGATATGTAAATTTAATTAAACTGCCTGTTTAATTGTTGGTTTAATAGGTAAAGTACAAAAGCCATTAATGTTGTTCAAATCGTTTTCAGGGGTTAAACAAATATAAGCTGTTCTTCACCAGATTAAAGGGAATGTTTTTTGTATGAGAATTGTTCAAAATGTTCACCATTTTCACGCATACAAAGATTTATACGTCGAAGAAAATTAAAATGTATCCTTTCCATAACTTCTTCATCACCTCTAAGATTGTTTATTGCATCTTGAATACGTTGCCAGAGTTGTTCCTCATTTTCTACAGGTTCCCTGTAAACTGTGGATTTCAGATGTCCCCATAAAAAGTAATCCATCGGTGTTAGGTCTGAGGAACGTGGTGGCCAGTTTACAGGTGCGTCATTACCTCTGCCTATCCATTTGTGTGGATATTGTTCATTTAAGTGGTTTCTAACGTTTAAAGAAAAATGTGGTGGAGCTCCATCTTGCATAAACTACATATCTCTCCGAAGTTGGAGAGGTAAATCTTCTAAAAATTCTGGCAACGTATTTTGTAGAAAGTACAAATAATTTTCTCCAGTTAATCTTCGTGGAAATATGACAAGGACCAACAATGAAATTACCAATTATTCCTGCCCACACATTAATTTTGAATTCATGCTGAAAATGGTTTACCTTTATTGCATGCGGATTTTCAACGGCATAAACATGTTCATTATGGGTATTAGTTATACCTCTTCTTTTAAAACCCGCTTCATCGGCAAAGAGAACCTTCTTGACAAAGTTTGGATCTCTTTCTTTTTGCATATTAACAAATCGACAAAAACCCAAACGAATATGAGGATCATGGACTAATAATTCTTGTACTGGCTTCTTATGGTATGGATATAGCAATTGTTCTCCAAGCACTTTATGAACGACATCTTTACTTACTCCTAGTTCCCTTCCAATTCGTCTGGTGCTTAATTCTGGATCTTCTTCAACACGTTCTAAAATGTCTTCTTCAACTTCAGGAATCCTTACAAAACGTTCTCTTCCATTATCAACAGTGTTGGGAGCAAAGGAACCGGTCTCCCGAAGACGTCTCTCAACAGCAGCAAAAGTTGGGTGGCTAGGTACTCGACGATTTGGAAACCTTTCAGAGTACACCCTGACACTCTCTCGAGCATTTCCTTCACAAAATCCTAATGTCAGTAACATAACAGTATATTCTGCATTGGTATATTGTACAGCCATATTAATAAACCACGCATTTGTTTTTTTAATTATTGAGTCAGATAGAACACTTTCAATCGTTAACAAGAGATTAGGTGTTAAAACATAAAACTCTACCAATATACCTAATTTCAGCAAAATCGCATATGCCGTTTTAAATTTATATGGGAAAAACGATTTAAAAATTGTAACTTCAAGGCCCTCTGGAGCCAAAACGAAGCAACTTTGTACTAAGGTAATTTTACTAAAATCGACTTATTTTGGTCTAAGGAATATGTGGTATGTTTTTGTAAAGACCTTTTACAGACACCCTGTATAATCTGACTCTTTTATAGTAATCCCTCTTGCTAAGCGAGAATCTACAATTTCCGGTAAGAGATAATATTTCATCTTTCAAAATTGTCTCTAGTCTCATATCTTTTATTGTTTAAACACAAAGCACACAATATTGTCTATTTGTAACTTGTAGCTGACCCTGCACTTGGTAAAACCATTTATGGCTTTTATTTAATTTATATTTATTTTAAGAAGCTGTCCATATTGTTATTTTTTTGTTTCTGATACCCTCCTTAATACTTATATTCCGTGCTGAGTATGGACGTTTTATTTCTACGAGTCCCTTTTCACCCAGAAGTCCATCAGGAGTAGCTGCTTACCAGAGATGTTTTTTATCTATAAAGATTCCGCTGGATTCTATAATAGTGTTTTGACTTTCTTGAAGTATCTGCCTAACGTAATCTTCATTTAGCTTTCCCCAATCGGTTGAACTGCTCTGAATAAATGGTTGGGTTGAAATTAATTTTTTCCAATGAAGCACATGGTGTACTTTTGCGCCTTTTGCAAATATTCCCAAAACGCGAAGCTGTTAATAAATGTTTTTTAAGTGGCTCCTTGGTCGAGGTCGCCCAGCGCATAAAAGCCTAGAACAGTCGTCGCCAATCTGTCGATCGCGAGCTACCGGTAGCTCGCGGAGGCAATTCTGGTAGCTCTCACAACGATTTTAATTTAAAAAATACAAACTGCAAAAATCAGAGAAGCTTCTGAAAATTCCACAAAAAATCTAATTGTCATAATATTAAACATAAACAGCGGCAACGTTGCGGTGAACGATCTGCCGCTGACGCCATCAAGCTAGAATCGGCTAGAACCGACCTGGGGGGCTATTTTCAAAGTATGGGAGCACTCATTTCTCTCAAGATTCTCATCAGAAATGTCATACGTCAATGTGGAAATGTTGTTTTTAAAGTCATCGAGGATTAAAATTCTTAGGAAGGTTTTAATTCTCTTTAAATAAATCGAGAGAAACAGTCAGTGAGTTCACACTGGCCCTAAGAGCTCTAAAAATACGGTTTTACGTTGACGTATGACATTTCTCTTGAGAGAAATGAATTCTCTCGAGATTGAAAATAGCCCCCCAGCCGGATCAGCGCGTTAGTGTTCGAGAACGATCAGGATTGCTTTAAACGGGATAAATACGCACGGCGCGGCGACGTTGCGCTTAGATTAAAACTAAACGCGTAACCAACGTCCAGCGGTTGGGTTAGTAGAGAACAACAAAAAATAATATTATGGCAAGCAGTTGTAAGAAGGTAAAGACATACCACTTTCATTCGGAATGGGAAGAACAATACTTTTTTACAGAAGTTAAAGAAAAAAATAAGTGTTTGTTATGTAATACTTCGGTCTCCGTTGCTAAAAAAAGGAAATATTAAGAGACATCATAAAACTGTACATTCTAATTTTGAAAAATCATTCGCACTACATTCTGCCGCCAGAAAGGAGAAACTGAAACAATTAAAAAAGCAGTTAATTGAACAACAATCAATATTTTTAAGAAGAGTTGACAAAAATAAGGCTGCAACTGAAGCATCGTACCGTGTGTCCCAGATAATTGCACAAAAAAAGAAACCTTATGAAGACGGGGAAATGATAAAACAGGCGTTTTTAGAAGCTACTGATTCGTTATTTGCCAACTTTAGAAATAAAGACGAGATAGTTTCAGCTATAAAATCTATGCAACTTTCTGCTAATACAGTGATGAGACGTGTAGAAGTAATGAACAATTATATTTTTTTACAGTTAAGAACTAACTTAGATAACTGTGTTTATTTTTCACTTCAACTGGATGAAATAACAGATGTCGTTGACACTGCCCAGACGGCCGTGTTCGTCAGGATGGTTTTTAGTGATTTTACGATTAAAGAAGATCTTTTGAAGTTTATTCTACTGAAAGGACACACTACTGGACAGGAGTTGTTTTCTCATTTAAAAAATAATATTTCTTCCGAGAAAATTCCAATATCGAAAATGGTAGGCTTGACAACTGATGGCGCTCCAGCTATGGTAGGTTGTGATTAAGGGTCTGGTGGCGTTATGTCGTAAAGATGAAACTTTTCCGCAATTTCTCTGTTACCACTGCATTATCCATCAGCAAGCATTATGTGGAAATTTCCTGAAACTAAACAACGTTATGAAACTGGTGGTTAAAATTGTGAACAAGATTATGAAGTTGACTGTCAATACGGGGACTTACTCCTTCACTCTGAAGTCCGATGGTTAAGTAGAGGACGGGTGCTGAAACGTTTTAATGATGTCTTATCTGGCATAGTTCAATTTTTCAAACAACGCGATGAACCGACTCCGGAACTAGAAAATTCAATCTGGCTTAGAGATTTTGTTTTTCTCGTGGATATTACAGAGAAATTAAACGAACTTAATTTGCAGCTTTAGAGGAGAGACAAAGAAGTAGCGGAAATGATTTCTGATATAAAAGCATTTATCAAAAAGCTGGAGTTTTGGGAACAAAACCTAATTAACAGCGATGCCAAGCATTTTCCTATTCTTTCAGAAAAAATACCTCAAAATCCATTAGAACCCTATGACAGCAAATATCATGTAGAAATAGTTTCTACCCTGAAGAATAACTTCAAAAATTGTTTTAAGGATTTCAACGAAATGGCTTTAATAGCGCAGTTTGTTGTTTCACCCTTTATGGAAATTGATATCCAACAGTTTGCAACTTCTGTTATGCAGAACTTTGGCGAAGACATCGCTGCAACAAAAATGGAAGTAATTGAGTTTTAAAATGATTTAGCCTTAAAATCGTTAGTCTCAAGTACCAAATGTATCTGGCCTATTGTAAGTAAAGACAAATATTCAGTTCTATGCCGTGTTGTCTTGAAAGTCAAAGCATTATTCAGTTCAACCTATTTGTGTGAATTTTCTTTTTCCAATATGAAGTTTATTAAGAACAAATGTCGCAATCGACTTACAGATGAACATTTGGATAATTGTATTCGAATGGCTGTATCAAATTATACTGCAAACATTAAAAAAATTATCGATGAGTCTGAGTGTCAGCCTTCTCATTGAACGTGCTTTTTTATTTTTTAATGTTTATGTTCATGATAGTGCGTTACTTTTTTGTTGTTATTATTAATTATTTTTAAATCTTACGTGACATGCCGTTGTGGCTGGATAAAAGTTTGTGTTTATTTTTCAAACACCTTCGTTTGGTAGGTAGGAATGTAGCTAGGAACAAGTACGTACTAGTAATATTAGTTATTTTGTTATTAGTACCTATGTATTATGTATTACCAGTTAAATAGTAAAATAAATACATATAATGATAAATTAATTGTGGATTATTTCATTTACGTTGCGTTACGTGGCATCCGTGTGGGTAGCTCGCTGTTTATTCCAAAATTAACAAAGTAGCTCAACACAGTTCTATTTTAAGTTTTTTAAGCTACTTGTTTTTTTTACTAAATTTAAATATTAGAAAGATGACAAATCTTAAATTTAGATTTGTTAATAATCTTTCTTTTAACATTTAAGTGATTTCTGAAAATGTATTTCTTACTATTATTATACTTATAATGCATTTAAAAACAAGAAATAAAAAGATAATTTATTAATCATTTTACAATTGAATTTTAATGAATAGAGAAAATAGGTAAAAATATTTCCAAGTTCTGGTAGAATATAATTTATATTTAATGTTACAAAAATATTTATAAACTTATAAATAGTATTTTATATAAATAAAAATTTCCTTGGTTTATTCAAGAATTTATTCTTATACAAAAAGTATTTTGTTACAAAATTATTGTTTTAAACATGAATTTAAAGTTTAAATATATGGTTAAATGAATACTACCCTTTGAAGTGAGAAACAAATCATTTTTTTCTTAAATGTGTCAAATTTAAAACTTCTTATTATTTGATCTTATAATTTCACTATATTTAATTTTTTCTACACCCATACAGATATAATGCTATACTAGAACAAAATATTGGAGAAGGTTAGTCATATGCATGATCAACACTGTTGTCTATGAATAAAAACTCCGACGGAAAGTAACAGAGTCAGCATAGGCGGCCTATTAAATACCAAATAATTATTTATTATTTATTAGGTATTTGTTAGTAAACTTTATTAAATTAATTTGTTAAGATCTTTATTTAAACAAAGATGATGCGTTAAATATACGTTCTTGATAATTTTCAAGAAATGAATATATTTATTCCCTAATGACTTCGTTATCTGTGTTTAATGGTTTAATGGTCAAACTGTCACTATTTAAAACTGCAAATTGCATAGAACAGATACCTTCAGCTGGCGCTGGGCTACGACCGTTATGCCAGAATTATAGACATGCATGGACAAACAGACACACCAATGATTAAAGATTACTTATTAAGGTAGTTCACTCGCGACAGTCGTACATAAAAATATCGCTTAATGGTGAATACCAATAGTTCGAGATTCTCAATGTTAATCAATTTTATTTTTGTAAGAGACTGTACAAAACACATGTAAGCTTATATCATCTTATATATATATATATATGGATTTTAATAAAATCAATCCGGCAACCTCATAAATACATGAATGGTTTGCTATAGAAATTTGTGAATTCTTCATATTAATTTTAAGGGTTTGTTTTGGTTCAAACAGAACCGCTGATTCCAGTTCTCAAATACAGTGGACGAATTAATTTTCCAAGGAAAGGTCGCGAGGTTATAACATCCTCTTAGCTGATCGAGTGTTAGTTTGGTACAACGCGTTGATTGCAGCGTATACAACGTTGCCAGGTTGTAATAATTTTACGCAACTACGCGTAGATTGCTTTAAAAATATTTTTATTTTAAAAATCTATATCTTTTTACTAAGAAGGTCAAAAAATTCAGCGTTCCTTTAGAAAATTTTATAACTTCTTGATTTACATTACATTAGTTTTTAAAAAATATGGTAAGAACAGTTTTCGAGATATCTGGAAATAAATGCATTACTTGTGTACATGAGAGGCTTAAAGATTGTTAATTATGCACATTTTGATTGTTAATATCTCGTTTCACAGATGGTCAAAAAATTTAATTTTTTTTATTTACATAAAAGACACTTTCAATAACCTTATATTTCAATTTTATTGAATTCTTAAGAAAAGCCGTTTTACGAGTGAACTACCTTAAAAACAGCCGAAAATTTTTACAAACGGTGTCTTCTTGATGATGTCAGAGATAATATCCTAAACATTCACCGGGGAGATGGCGTGCGTAGAAAACACGGCTGTATACATGCAAAACTCTACATTTACAGACTAAGACGCTAGACTACACCATCCTTCCTTCCCAAAATCGACAAAAATACTAAATAACAGCACTCCAAGACTAGATATTTACATGAACTAGTCGGACGGCAGACCGAACGATGAAACGACCCACAGAGCAAATTCAGCGAGCCATATACAGTTAGTTAGTTTCAAAAGTCCTTTATTCAAGTTTTAAAAATATATACAAGTCAAATTTAATAATGCATTTCTTCAGGATTTCTTCCTTCTTCGTAAGCTGGAAGTATTCCTTATTTGACTCCCTAGGGAGCCAGTACCGATGTCATGGCCCTTAATGCATGTGTAAATTTGTTTAAATTTGAATTTGATGTCTTCTCCTTGCTGAGTTCAGCATTATAAGTCAATTTAGGGGGGCTAACTGGACAATAATTGATTAAGTGTAGAGTTTTTGTCTGATTTTAATTTTGTAATTTGTTCCCTGAAAAACTGATCTGAAAAAACAGGGTTGTCCTTGTGTGTATGTACGTTGGGTGGTAGTTTACGTGCATGCTTAACCAAATCACAGGACTACACAGTGATTCACTGCCCAGAACAGGGACCAAGGCAAGCCAAGATTCCTGCAACTGAACCGTGACGTCACCGTGCAGTCGTCCGTCCGACTACTTTTGTCAAGAAGCCAGTTTTGCGATTTGGTTATTCAGTGTTGTCTTGTTGTTAAGGAGGAATGTACGTTGATTTTCCCGTCTATCTGTCCTGTGTGTAAATTGTCAGTGCACTATGCAGACATCCATGTCTCCTGTCTGCACCATCCCCGTCGAATATGTTTAATATGTCTTCTAATATATTATTCGGTATGCAATTCTTATAAAAGTTGTTAGAGAGTTTGAGGATATGTGCTTTAATAGGATCAATGGATGCCTCCACGTGCATGTCGTTTATTCTGGCATAACGGTCGTAACCCAGTGCCAGCCTCAGACACTTGTTTTGCATTATTTGTAGTTTTTTGAAGTGAATGTCCGCCATGGAACAGTAGACTGGACATCCATATGTTAATATTGGGCGGAGGACTTGTTTATATAGAAGGATTTTGTTTTTAGAAGTAACCCCACTCCTTCTATGTAACATGGGATAAAGAGATCTAAAAGCTCCCATTGTTTTGGCATATCTGTCTGCAATGTGGTCCCTGAACGTTAGCCTCCCATCCAGGATGAAACCTAAATATTTCATTTTGTTTTTCGTTGTTATTTTCTGATTTTGTACTTTGAGACTGGTAATAATGGGGTTTAAATGTTTTTTTGTTAGTAGCAGACTTTCAGTTTTCCCAGCATTTATTTTTATTTTATTTTGTTCCAGGTAGGGGACTAACGTTCTATTCACATGAATGTCCAGTCTCCTTGTGGCAATTTCCGCAGAATCCGATGATTTGAAGACACAAGTGTCGTCAGCATACAAGGCCGTCTGTATACCATTTTGTCCCATAGGAAAATCATGGGTCATGATGGTATACAGGTGCGGCGCAAGTACCGAGCCTTGGGGCACTCCCGCTTGCGCAGTGTAAGGTCCGCTTTTTGTATTATTAATTTTAATGTAGAATTTACGGTCGTGTAAGTATGATTGGATTGTTTTCACAATGGAAACAGGGTAGTCATTCATAAACATTTTGTATATTAATCCGTCAGTCCAGACGGTATCAAAGGCCTTAGCAGCATCGAGAGCGACTAGGACTGTATGTTGGTTTTTGTTAAATGCTTTTTTGGCATGGTGAGCAATTCTAACGATTTGTGCTATCGTGCTGTGTCCGGCTTTGAAACCGTACTGTTCCGACGGAATAATAGGGTTGTCTAGTTCGTATGTATGTAGTCGAGTTAATAAGACACGATCGGCAATTTTGGCTAAGCCATTTAACAGTGAAATAGGGCGGTAGCTTTCAATATTAGTTTTACTTTTACCGTGTTTAAGAATGGGTACCACGTTTGCTACTTTAAATATCTTTGGATAATATTGCATTTTTATAATAGAATTTATTAGGTAATGTAGCTGTACAACGGCCTTTTTGGATAAATTTTTGAGTAACTTGTTGTGTATGCCATCGGGACCCGGTGCAGTTTTACCCCGAGTACGCTTAATATTGTCTGCAATTTCTTTTGGCGTCGTGAGAAAGTTACTAGGCACTTTTTGCGTGTTCATGTTGCGAATATCCGTTACAATATCTTCGATGTTTTGTTGACTTTCATTATTTATTTGGCTATTTATAAAATTTTCTTGAAAGAATTCGCCGAAGGCTAACCCTTTTTCGTCATCTGTGGAGTATGTATTGTCATTGTGCCTCAGTGTGGGAAGCTGCGAGAAGGGTTTTCGGAATCTCCTCACAATTTTCCACACCGAGTTGTCACGTACGTTAACCGCTTCCAGGGTTTTTCTCCATTCAAGGTTTCTATGGTCTTGTATAAGTCGATTTATTGTTTTACCAATATCTAATAGTCTCACCCTGTCAGCGGTTGTCCTGTCAGTTTGCCAGCGTCTGCGTAGGTAGTTTTTGTTTTGAATTAGGTCTAAAATCTCTTGAGGAAGATTGTCCTTGTAAGATTTTCTTATTATTTTCTTAGTGGATTTATCTCTTGCTGAGATAATTGTATTTGTTAGTTTTAGAAACTCTTCCTCAAGAGATTTTTTGTCCGTTATGTTGTTTGTAATTGTTATGTTGTCGTCTAGTGTCTTTCTGTAAGTTTGCCAATTTGTAGTTTTGTAGTCGTAATAATGACCCTGTATTCTTGGGATTATACTAGCAGTCTTAATTTCCAAGTATACAGGGTCATGGTCCGATGTAAGTGTCTTGATAGTCCTGGTATTGTCAATGTTAGGGATGTTTTTCGCTACCGCTATGTCTAATGTACTGGGAGTGAGGCCGGAAAAAGGAAAGTGGGTAGGATCTTCGGGATAATGTACTATTAGGTCGTTGTCTTCGGCGAATTCATTCAAATTTCTCCCACTGTGGTTTTGGAAAATACAGTTTGAGTCCCATGAAAGATGCTTTGCGTTTAGATCGCCCATTAATAGTACTCTGGGCCCCGATGACATTATGATACTTAATTCTTGTTTAAGAAATTTGTTAGTTGGACTGTTGTATGCTCCTACTATAATAATATTGTTAATTTGTATTGAAATATGTTCTTGGGTGATTTCTAGTTGTTTTAATCGTTTATACACTATTTTGTTACTGATTAAGAAAGCTACCCCACCCCCGCTTTGATTGAGCCTATCCTGTCTTATTACCTCATAGTCTCGTATTTTGAAAGTGTAGTCAGGTTTGAAGTATGTTTCTGTAATAAGTATTATGTCGAATTTATGTTTATGAATGAAACTGCGAACAATGGATAATTTGTTACGCATCCCATTTGCATTGTAGAAACAAACTTTGAGTTTATGTGAGTCTCGTTCCAAGAGTTCAGTTCCTTAATTTAAAATTGATGTCTATGTTAGTCATAAATTGATTATACGTTTCAAATATTTCTTGTCCTGATTTACAATCCAGTAGCTTGGCGTTAAGCGCCCTAACTGCCCTGGTTAGCTCCCCTATATTGACTAACCTGTTTAAGATGGAAAGTTCTGCATTCAGGGCCGTGATATCGCTCATGGCCCCGCTAGGAGTTGGTGGATTGCTTCTGGTGTTGTGATTTGGATCATTGTCTCTTTTATTTGAATGATTATCATTTTTATTTTGGTTCGGTAGTTCCGGAAAGTCTTCTTGTCTAGAGTTGGTGATATTTTTATTAGTTTTATTTTTCCAGTAGTTAACCGCAGGTGGTGGGGCTGGAACCATTTTAATTTTAGGTTTTGGCCTCCTCTCTTCAAGCCGCTCAAGTTTTTCCAGGTAAGTTTTACACTTTGTATAATTCGCAGGGTGATCACCCCCGCGAGCCATATACACTCGCAGTTTATGCTCTGGGGGCAGTTTCATCGATCACCAAGCCTGGGGGCTGTAATTTAAAACATAGACTATACAAGAGACCCACGTACATACAAGGACAACCCTGTTTTTACTAGCTTTTTCAAGGGACAAAAACCAGAACAAAGACACGACAAATCCTCAAATAAATTCCCTTTCATGATCTCAAAATCCAATAAAATCCCTTAATAATACCGTTTAGGTAAGGAGTAAGGGCTGCTATATTTGACAGTAAAATGAGTCAAAAATAAATTTAATGGAGGGTTACACCTCCCTGGCCCTAAGGGCCCGCGCGAAAAACCCGCCGCTCGGGTTCGGTAGTGTGACATATTTTATTTATTATTTGACATGTAAATATAATTCTTTAATGTAAATAAAAGTTTTCTAAAGTAAGTAGTTTAATGTTTTTAAAAACACCGCTTTTAAAAACGTGTCATCTCCGTTCTTGGCAATTTCGTTGATCGTTACATTCAATTAGTTAGACAAACAAATAAGTTCGTCTATGTGTGGATCAGGTAGAAACATAGAAATAATATAGAAGACCAATATAAACATAACATTTAAGCAGAAATTGAAACCTATTGTGTATAAAAACGCGTCTCTGCGCCTGACATCGCAAAATAGTGTGTCTAGAGGCTTGCGCAATATGCATTACTTGTCCCTGTAGTGTTGCCAAATATATTAAACATACCTAACAGAAAAGAATTTTAAATTAATTAATTTTTAAATTATATAATTTAAACAGTTTATATCTACGAAATATCGCCACAAAATAACTTATAAACATTTAAATAATCAACTAATAATATTTATGTGTAATTACATTCCCAAAAATATATACAAATACCGTATTAATGTCATTAATACCGTATTTTTAATGTTCAATAAGCGATTCACCTACAAATTCAATATTGACCTGGCAATAGCACTAAAATCCGGTGTTTCAAGGCTATATGACGCTGCCCTTACAGGACCGTTTGTAGTTTATTATTTATGCCGCGTTTGAGAATCCACATCTGAGATGTAGTAAGTAGTAAATCTTTGATCACGTGATTCAGTATACGTAAATGTAATGGGACAGATGTGTCCGATGTGGATAAAAAACGCTCGAGATGTAAAAAATGCATCCGATGTGGATGGCATTTTATTTTTAGTTTTGTGTAGTGTTTAGTCAAATCCTAGGTACAATAAAAGACATTTTTACATTGGCTAATGAAAATGTAATCAATGTATTAGGCAACTGTTATATTTATTACAAGATTTATGTCTGCAAATCCAAACCTACCTAAGAATTATAATTATGTAAATAGAGAGCTGTATATTTATATACAGGCTGCCCAGCGACGGGGAGACATTATCGATATCGGTTTTAAGGCATTTTAAAACATAAACCCGATCTCAACAATCTTAGGAACTCTTCTGTCACTCGATATTTTAATCGGTACTTCCTCTTCTCTTTTTGGCTGGCACAACAATTATTTACATTTCTTCATTCCTTACCGCGTTCGAACCAGTAAGGTTTAAAGAAATTTAAAAAAAAAACCTACTTTAAAAATAAAGATGTTAATGATTTTCCTGTGGATCCCATCTTCAGATCTTGACTTAATGTATATAAAACTGTTTCTTTTTCTAACAAAAAGAATCCTAGAAATCGGGCAACGTGGTAAAGAATTATCGCTCAACATACATAAAAAAATATTTCAACGAATTGAGAATATCCTACCATTTTGAAGTATGTTAAAAAAAATTGTTAATAAAGTGAAAAGTAGGGCATGAACATATATTATAAAGTATATAAAATGATAGATAAATCCAGTTTAGAAGGTATTATAAATAAACTGTGGAAATATCGAGAATCTCGATTTTGAATCGGAAAAATATTCTACGCAATTTAGTATGAAAGTTGATCAAAATGAAACACATGAACGACAAACTGTTATTGACAACTTTCTTCAAACGTTTTCTAGTTTTCCGAAAACTAACTAGATAGTTCGAAAATCCTTCGTTAAAACGCCTCTTGTTCCGAAAAAGGTACACGCCTGTCAACATTCATCGTTCATTAAAAAAGTGGTAGATACAAAAAGCTTCGTATTGTAAGGCCAAAATATATTTAGAAATAGAAATAGTCATATAAACAAAAAAATCATGAGTGAGATAACTACCAAATTAATGATTTACAAGTTTATTCCTATTATTTATAAAATAGGTTTGCAATGTGCTGGTGTGGAATGTTATCATCCACTAAAAACTTTAAATCTTTGTATTAAATTGATCGAAGACAAACTATAAATTGGTTTAGGCTATATAGAATGTTTCTAGTAAGCAGCAACTAATTTTTATTATGGAACCGAAAGACCCTTTTAAAAGGGTTCAAAATTAAAATAAAATATGTACCAAGTAAATGTAGTAGTATTTTTTAATTTTTTAATTTATATTGAAAATGGTAACATGAAAGGTTTTCTGTCTAACGACTCATAGTCTCGGCTGACAAAATGTAAAAAAATATCGAACATAATATTCCTGGGCCCTATTTTGCACTCCCCAGATTAAATTTAGTTGTAGCAAATGATATTATCAAATAAGATGTCAAATCACAAGCAAAATCTCGTGACTACAGTACTAATGATTGCCTGTTTGGAAGAGTATCTTTGTTTGTAAATATTTATCCGCCCATTATGTATATACGTTTAGTTACCGACCCTAGTAGATAGGCAATTTGTTATTGTTTTAAGTTTTACCATAGGGAGAGAGAAAATCAATATTAGGATAAATGGTCCAGCTCCTTTCTGGTTACGTAGGTACCTAAAAAGTATTTTAGTTTTTGGTTAAGTAATTAATTATTGTAACAGTGATTTTCTTGTGATAGTACCTAATTTAGATTGTAGATTAAAGTTTTTGTATATAATTTCGCTGTTTAATAATAAACGTAGTCAAAACCGGAGCACGTGGTTTTTCTGGAAAGTATTTTTAAAATCACAAGCAAAATCTCATGACTACTGTACTAATGATTGCCGAAAATTAACTAATTCATATTTTATGCCATATCTTTCTTAATAAGGACTGTCAGAACCATATTTACGTTAACTTGAAATTTTTTTAATCGTTTTTTGTATAGAATCATCTCTAAAAATATATGATTGAAATATTGTGTGAACAAATATGTTCGATCAATAAAAAACTTGCACCGGTCCTGTTCGCGCCAGCACTGTTATACGCATGAGCTCCGACACACTATTTTCTCCTTATGGTTTCATTTTTGATATATGGAATCGGCTTTCTATACTATTTCTATGGGTAGAAAGTCAAAACCGCTAAATCAGTTGAAATTAGTTTTAACTCTCCAATAGAGAGTAAAATTTTGTAAGATGATGCCCTAATATTTGAAGGCGATGACAAATGAATGTGTTTCAAGTAAATAAACGACAGACGGGTTACAGATTGAACATTGTCAGCACAGGTACAAAGACAGTTATAAACTAACTTTCGACGAAGTTAGATTTGTATCGCTTTAACTATTTACGATAATTATTTTATATTTTATAAACACTTTTTTGTATAAGTGCTCTTTTCTGATATACGAGTAGGTGTTCATGTTTATGCCTTACAATTTGGTAGTGGTAGTGCATATTCGAGGAGTTATATTTATTGTGTAGTATATTAGGTAGGTAATTTAAAAGTTTATTAAATAGTAAAATATTGGTATCTTTATAAATTTAATAAAAACAATTTAATAGTAGAATTATATTGTTACAATAGTAATGAATTCAGAGGCAGGTCCAAGTGAAACCCAATTACGTCGGCGAAAGCCCTTATCAAAGGATGAAAAGAACATTATATGGAAAGTGTATGATGGGCTGAAACACACACTTTCTACAAATAAAGCTGTAAATCGCAGTTCTTTTTTAACTGAAGTATATGTTTCAACAATTAAACGTATTTTACGCGAAAAGACACAAAATGCTCCTTAGAAGCCCCTAAAACGCATACCCGTGGTCTAAAATTGTTGAAATTGAACGATAACCAAAAAAAATCATTCGAAGAACTGTACATTCTTTTTTTTTTAAAACAAAGCCCCAACACAACGAAGAAATTCCATTAATGAGCCGTGAAACTTTACGAAAAATTTTATGGAGCCTAAAATTTCGGTTTGTCAAACGGTGTAGGAAATCAATTTTAATTGAGAGGTCAGATATAGTGTCCTGGCGACGGCGTTATTTACGAAATATTAAAGAGTTTAGAGCCGCTAAAAAAAAGATATACTATTTCGATGAAACGTAGGTGAATGATGAACACACGATATATAAGATATGGCAAGATACTTCTGTAACTAGTCATCGCTAAGCTTTTATAGAGGAATTATCTACAGGTTTAAAAGCACCATCAATTTTTAATTCTTCTCATTGTTGAAAAGGACCGTTCATATGAAGCAGAGGAAATTGGCAACGTTAACGCAATTTGCAAAAATCTATATGAATTTGGAAATGTAGCCTTTGTGACAACAGAAGTAATATCGGATATGCTAATATCTTCGCCTTCTTTTCCTATACAGTTCCTTATTACAGTCATTTCAGCTTTTAAAATATTCTTATCAATGTTTAAAAAAGTATCTGCATAGAACTGAATAAATTCCATACTGCCATCAAAATTCATTTGTAAAAAATTATGCACAGCTACAGCTAACTTTTGACTTTCAGCCGAAAATATTATTTTCACGTGGTTTATGACATGATCCAATGATCTGTAATACACGGTAGTTAGCCAAAACCTTTGAGCAGGATTTTCCAATGTTGATTGGGCTAATGTTTCTTTAAAATCTCAATTGCAGGAGTGGATGCTTCTACGACATAGTCTTTAAGATAGACATTTTCAGCTTTTTTGCGTTTTGAAGAACGTAGATCAAGGCTGTAAGATTCTTTTCTTTCTTCTTGAGAAAATATAATCCCTACAAGTGACACCCTGAGACTCGGAAGTACTAGAGCGCCAGTTTTTTTAATGTGGTTTGCTCCACAGTTCGGGCAGCTTCTAGTGGAGGTTGACGGAATAATTCCAGGGGTCTTGTTAATATCAGACCATCAAAAAAAGAAGGTAACAATAACGGGCTTTAATCGTTATTGTTACGTAAAAGTATTCTGAAGCTGAAAAAAATGAAGGGGAAAGGTCGACACAAAATTATAAGCCAGAATTTAAAATTAACACATGTATTTCTTACGAAAGCTAATAACAATTGTCGTAAAATATTTCAAAGCCACCCTAAACAAAAAAAAAAAAAAAAAAAGAGAGAACAAATAGCGGTTGCGGAACGGTAGCTGTGACAGGACGGAGCTCAATTAGACGTTTATTAATTATTTACAGAAATATATCAAAGGAACAAATTAGGATTACAAATTCGGCCCGAGGCTGTGTTTTATTTAATATAGTAAATTCTAAATGCAAACAGAATAATGGTTTAATGGTTTTCAAAAATTAATTAGTACCAGGTATTGGAAACGTTATTATTCCCAAACAATATGTTTGTGTTAAATTAAAAAAAGATTATGAAACTTACCCTATATTTATAAAAAAAATGAAATATTCTTGTCGGTATTATTTATTTAGGAAAATATAAAAGAAGCAATTACAATTTCCCTTATTAATATCAAAACTTTCTTTAATAATAAAAATAAAAATATTCAGAAACTACCCCAATTACAATGTCCAAACGGCTAGTAAAAAAAATAAAGCGAAAACTACCCCAACAAGCGGAAACTACCCCAAAGCAATATCCAAAATGCTAGATAAGCCCTTGTGAACCACTCAACGCAGGCAGTCTCTAGATTCAGATATTATTCTAAAATTCTTTTTCTAAATAAAGCGAAAGCTACTTCAACAAGCGGAAACTACCCCAAAGCAATATCCAAAATGCTAGATAAGCCCTTGTGAACCACTCAACACAGGCCGTCTCTTGATTCAGATATTATTCTAAAACTCTTTTTGAAAATAAAGCGAAAGCTACCCCAACAAGCGGAAACTATCCCAAAGCAATATCCAAAATGCTAGATAAGCCCTTGTGAACCACTCAACGCAGGCAGTCTCTAGATTCAGATATTATTCTAAAATTCTTTTTCTAAATAAAGCGAAAGCTACTTCAACAAGCGGAAACTACCCCAAAGCAATATCCAAAATGCTAGATAAGCCCTTGTGAACCACTCAACGCAGGCAGTCTCTAGATTCAGATAATATTCTAAAATTCTTTTTGAAAATAAAGCGAAAACTACCTCAACAAGCAGAAACTACCCCAAAGCAATATCCAAAATGCTAGATAAGCCCTTGTGAACCACTCAACGCAGGCCGTCTCTAGATTCAGATATTATTCTAAAATTCTTTTTGAAAATAAAGCGAAAGCTACCCCAACAAGCGGAAACTATCCCAAAGCAATATCCAAAATGCTAGATAAGCCCTTGTGAACCACTCAACGCAGGCAGTCTCTAGATTCAGATATTATTCTAAAATTATTTTTGAAAATAAAGCGAAATCTACCCCAACAAGCGGAAACTACCCCAAAGCAATAGCCAAAATGCTAGATAGGCCCTTGTGAACCACTCAACGCAGGCAGTCTCTAGATTCAGATATTATTCTAAAATTCTTTTTGAAAATAAAGCGAAAGCTACCTCAACAAGCATAAACTACCCCAAAGCAATATCCAAAATGCTAGATAAGCCCTTGTGAACCACTCAACGCAGGCAGTCTCTAGATTCAGATATTATTCTAAAATTCTTTTTGAAAATAAAGCGAAAGCTACCCCAACAAGCGGAAACTATCCCAAAGCAATATCCAAAATGCTAGATAAGCCCTTGTGAACCACTCAACGCAGGCAGTCTCTAGATTCAGATATTATTCTAAAATTCTTTTTCTAAATAAAGCGAAAGCTACTTCAACAAGCGGAAACGACCCCAAAGCAATATCCAAAATGCTAGATAAGCCCTTGTAAACCACTCAACGCAGGCAGTCTCTAGATTCAGATATTATTCTAAAATTCTTTTTGAAAATAAAGTGAAAGCTACCTCAACAAGCAGAAACTACCCCAAAGCAATATCCAAAATGCTAGATAAGCCCTTGTGAACCACTCAACGCAGGCCGTCTCTAGATTCAGATATTATTCTAAAATTCTTTTTGAAAATAAAGCGAAAGCTACCCCAACAAGCGGAAACTATCCCAAAGCAATATCCAAAATGCTAGATAAGCCCTTGTGAACCACTCAACGCAGGCAGTCTCTAGATTCAGATATTATTCTAAAATTCTTTTTGAAAATAAAGCGAAAGCTACCCCAACAAGCGGAAACTATCCCAAAGCAATATCCAAAATGCTAGATAAGCCCTTGTGAACCACTCAACGCAGGCAGTCTCTAGATTCAGATATTATTCAAAAATTATTTTTGAAAATAAAGCGAAATCTACCCCAACAAGCGGAAACTACCCCAAAGCAATAGCCAAAATGCTAGATAAGCCCTTGTGAACCACTCAACGCAGGCAGTCTCTAGATTCAGATATTATTCAAAAATTATTTTTGAAAATAAAGCGAAATCTACCCCAACAAGCGGAAACTACCCCAAAGCAATAGCCAAAATGCTAGATAGGCCCTTGTGAACCACTCAACGCAGGCCGTCTCTAGATTCAGATATTATTCTAAAATTCTTTTTGAAAATAAAGCGAAAGCTACTTCAAATGATACTAATTATAATCGGAAATTAACCCAAATAATACTAATAATAATCGGAAACTACCCTAACACAATATCCAAAATTACTGACTCTACTTAAAAGTAATACGAAATTTATTCTTGTTCTGGCACCAATTAATTTTAAACCTGTTTTATAGGAAAAATAGGAATGCATATAACTTTTTCGGAAAAGAAAACCCCGAAATTTTGATACAACATGAAACGGAATACTAAAAAAAAATCAGAACTAGGCAAACACAATAAACACAGCCGATAAAGCAAATTTCCTACCTGAGCACGGTCGGGGCAACGGGATTCGGAGAGCTTTTCTAGATGTTTACCGGACTGACTGTCGACGAAAACTGAACTGCTTCTCCACACACACAGTAATTGAGCCCAAGTCGGGAAGGTTCCCATCCTGTTATACTGGATCGGAATCCTCCTGACGACCACCTCCCCACCTGACTGCTTGATTTCAGGTGGCCTCAGTTTACATCTTTTGATTAGTATGCCATTCCTTCTGAAAGGGCTGTTAAGGGTGACATATTATCAGCAATTTGGACAGGGTTTGCTGATGGCATTTCCTTGTTTTGTCGTCCGTTTATTTGTCATGTGTGTGCCGTTCTGTAAATGTCTCCACCTGTGAAAGCTCCCCCAGACTCCTGCTTGGCGACTGGGGGGACCTTCGTCCCCAGGTGGTTAGTCGTTAGTTGCTAAGTCCTTGTCTGAATCGCGTGCTGCGCTTTGTCTGGAATTCTGAAAGAAAATGCTGAAAGAGAACGCTGAAAGAAAATCTTAAATCTATGAGACTCTTGAATTTTGCACCCAAGGTCAGTCACTCGCCGCCGTAGTCCACAACTTTGCGTGGTCTGGCGTGTCGAACTGCTTCTCGCTTTGCTTGCTGCTTTTATAGGTCGCAACGCGCGTAGAAGTGTTGTCATAGCAACCGTGGTCGGCCGCCCACTCACAACATTTATAGATGACTAAAGGGGTTTCAAACACAGAATTCGCTTGAAAATCGAATCAAAGTATATTAACCGTTTAGTAGCGACATAAAGCGTCGGTGCCTTTGATCCTGGGTGGTGCAAATTTTCTTTCTCTCTCTTTTGACGTTATTGACGGAAGGACACACTAAAATACTGCTCGAATTATAAACTGGTCTTGAATGTGATGTTTACACTGCTCGACGTAGTAAAAATCTTTTGTAGTTTACATTTATAATAAAGGTTTGGTCATTAGGCAGTTTTATATTTATGAGTATTTAGAGACTTGAAATTCCAGATATATAAGTTTTGAAGAGTTAGGTATATTAGTATCAACATGAAATATGCAGAAGGAATGTAAGCAGGGCCAATTTATGATTTATAGAGTTAAATTAAGGTTAAATTATTTAGGAAAATACTTTTAAAATATTTAAATATTGTACCTAACAATAGGTCCATATAGTTAGACAGGTATAAAACGAACCCTTTTCTAAACAAGAAATCCTCGAAAAAAACCCATTTATAATAATTGTTATACCTGGTACATATGCTGTATATTCTGTAGATTTTATAGGAAATATACGAAAGAGGCCTTATCACATCAAATTTTCAGAAATAAGTTCCAATAAAAATAAGATTATTATTTGTTAAATATCAAATATAGTGTGTAATTCAAGGTACTTACCTTTCATATTCTTCTGGAAATGAAAACAGTAATTTGTTATCACCAGATCTTGTCGAGCAAGGTCGATAAGCACATGCATTTCCTGGCATAATAAAAAACTCACAAAATCCCAAAAGATCTTAACAAAAACACAATAAAAGAGCATGACAACGAATTCCTATATCAGCTGCCGCACTAAAGTGAAAGGGGTTGTTTACATCTTTAGAAAACGTTTCGCCTCTCTATTTCGCGTCGGCGCACTAGAATTCGGTTCCACAGCTGTCGCTACTCAATGGTTAATATACTTTGATCGAATTGCGACGTTCTTAATATAAGGATCCAATGGCAAGTAATTTAAAAACGATGTTAAATTCGATGGATTCTATGTTTTTCAAGTAATTCGATTAAAGTAACTTCGGTATATTTAAAAAAATGCTAAATTCGATTTTTTTTCGACGGATTCTGTTTTTTTTTACAAATAATTAAATAAAAGTAACTTCGTTACAAGGCCTATGTCATTTTTCTTGGTCAAGTCTTCTATATCTAGCCACAGTCGTGCAAAAACGTTTTCGTCACGTTTTTGCTCCAACGATTGTATAGTTCCATTAATTATATTTGTAGATTCCGCCAAAGTTCCATTTTCTGACTGCAATTGTTTGCTTAAAATATTTATCATAGTTAGTATTTTTTTTATATTATCAAACTGACCAAAAATTTCGAAGACTTCATATTGGACAGCAAGCAAACTGCTTCCACAGCATTTTTGTTAGAGTTTTGTTGGATCTCGAATTAAAGGTGACGAATAATTTTTTTTCACAGCATGGTAAGTTTATAAAATATGTGCATAATTTAAAGAATTTTAAAGGTATCTATCAATTTTATTATTTATATGAATTGCAATTTAAGTGTAAGGGTTAAAGAAAAGGTCCTTTATTTCTCACAAGTCAATTTAATTGGCGACCGGTTTCGAAGTTGTCACTTCATCATCAGGCACACCTAAATGGAATGTCAAGGAGTCAGTTGTAATAAAAACAATTATAAAAGCATGAACGGACTTTAACATATACAAAATAACAGAAAAAACACAAAAGAAAGTTAAACAATAACATTGACTCACCTTGACTAATTCCATAAAGGAAGCGCTACAAAAAGTTTAACAGAACGAGTTAAAAAAGTCATGTGTAATAAGTATTTTTTAAAAAATTTTTATGTAGGTTAGGTTAAACCACCAGATGTCTGTTTGAATAAAATAATTAATTAAAACACATTTAAGACAATTATTAACTAAACAACACAAAATAGTTTAACAAGCACAAACAGTTTAAAAATTTAAGCTCAAATTCTCCCACGTGGTTGTCATACGCCAAAATTTGACTTTTCTCTTTTTTGACATTGGTACTGTCAACCTAGTTTCCGTTTCCTGTAACAGTAATTTTTCTTTTGATTATCTGCTTCAAATTTTCCCTTTTACATATAAATTTTCATATTTTCTTGTTTAGTGTTCTAATTTTCTTGTTAATATAAATTTTTTTTGCTTTCTCATTCTCAGTTTAATATATTTAACTTTCAATAAATTTTGTCACCGCCACCTATACTCACTTTCAGTAAATAACACCTTCGTTAGTACACTATTTATCCGCTAATTTAAAATTTACAGTTTACTTCATTGATTCGTTAAAAAAATCTAGATAGATGTCTTGAGTCTGATAATTTTTACTTTTTTACTTTTTATTTTCAGTAATTAACATTATATCCTTAAAAAAATTTTTAAACTGTTTGTGCTTGTAAAACTATTTTGTGTTGTTTAGTTAATAATTGTCTTAAATGTGTTTAAATTAATTATTTTATTCAAACAGACATCTGGTGGTTTAACCTAACCTACATAAAAATTTTTTAAAAAATACTTATTACACATGACTTTTTTAACTCGTTCTGTTAAACTTTTTGTAGCGCTTCCTTTATGGAATTAGTCAAGGTGAGCCAATGTTATTGTTTAACTTTCTTTTGTGTTTTTTCTGTTATTTTGTATATGTTAAAGTCCGTTCATGCTTTTATAATTGTTTTTATTACAACTGACTCCTTGACATTCCATTTAGGTGTGCCTGATGATGAAGTGACAACTTCGAAACCGGTCGCCAATTAAATTGACTTGTGAGAAATAAAGGACCTTTTCTTTAACCCTTACACTTAATCCCTACTACTCACATATGGCTACCCTCACTCCAAATTAATTGCAAACCCCGTAAAAATGATGTGACACTGGTAATAGTGTCTAGGCATTTTTCCCTTCATAACCCTATTGAATGCGGACTCTATGAAATATATATGCTCGAAGATCAAACCAACAGTTCTAATTTTTGTTACAAATATTTTTGCTGGGGAAATTCCATACTGAGAAGATAGTTTAGCCATATTTCTAAAATAATTGGCACTCTCCTGATTTTTGGATCCAATCAAAATTCCTCCATCTTTAATTTGTTTCACATGGAATACCTGTATAATAAAATTAAGAGGATCTATATTTTATGATATCCGATTTAGTTTGCGCATTTGATTGATCAGTAGCAATGACCACCATAGATTTATAGTAATGTATAGGAAACTACAAAATATTAAAACAAAAAATTTATTAAAATACCTAGTATCACAAAAATACATACATGGTGATAAAAAATTATAAAGTTTGTTATTATCCGTTATAAAATATTTTCATTTTGAATGTATTTTTAAAAGCATTATAAACAAACGAAAAAAATATATTTAACAGAAAAGGAACAGGCAGTGCTTTCAGCAAATCTGGTTCTACTCTAGCTAATTAAATATATAACAATTACTACCTTTCTTTTAGATTTACAATTTTTATATACATATTTTATATATATTCAATTTTTTTTTGTTCTGCTAAAGAAATTTTCAAAAAACGATTTCATAGAATGCAGAACAGTAGTTTCTCTAAAAGCTTCCATAGACATGGGAGGTTGGTCTGCACAGCTTACGATTGGATTACTAAAACAAAAAAAAAACATTTTAATACTTGCAAATATAGGTACGTATATTGATGATAGATTTTTAAAATAGAGACTACATGTTAATACAAATTGGTTATTGGCACCACTCTATAGTGGATATTTAGAGATCCATTCACTTGGGAAATTTATAATAGCTGTAACGAAATAATTTATTAATGTAAATAACACCTGATTCACAAACGTTACTAAATTGATACTTAAAAAGAATATTTTTTTTATATAACACCTAGGGCATAAAATATTTACTACTGGATCAGTGGAAAAATTACTCAAACACGTTAAGGTGCAAATATTTGACAGACAGTTTGATGACTACATTTCGGTTCTATCTTAGAACTAAATAAACAACTGTAAATAAGTTAAGTATGAACCAAACTTAGTCTGGTTAGTAAAATTTCATCACTACGTTTGGAAGAGGAAATAAACCAACTTTCATAAGAAACGAAAAAGAATCAATAATAGACATAACTTTAAGCATAAAAATAAACAAATGGGAAGTACTTGATGAGGATTCCTGAAGCCTCCACCAGTATATAAAATACGCACTAGGAAAATCAAAACCAGAAAAAAAGAACAGAACACAAAAGTCTGGAATATCAGAGAGGTAAATCAAGACTCCCTCAAAGAAACGATACGGCAGAAGCTGAAAAAAGAACAAAAAACAAGCCCCAATGAACTTATGAATATACTAAGAAAAGCATGTGACGCATTGATTGATGCCAAAGAGACATCAGAACTCACATCAACAAAAGATGTACTGATGGTCAGAAGAAATCGCCCAACAGAGGATGACATGTACCAAAATAAGGGGACAAATAACGAGAGGAAGAAAACAGAAAATATCTATCACATATATAAATTTAAAAGAAAACGAACTTAAAGAGGCCAGTAAGAGACTTAAGACCAACATTATTGGAAGTAAACGGAAAGCATGGGAAAAACTTTGTGAAAATGTAGAAGATGATGTATGGGGAAAGGCATACAAAATAAAGATGAGAAAAATAAAGCCGAATCAGTCTAACATTCCAGAGGAAATCAGAAAAGAAGCAATACGTATTCTATTTCCAAAGCAAGGATATATGACATGGCCTCCAGAACGAGGAGAAGAGAAACATATTAATAACATAGGAGAGAAGAAGAAGAAGAAGAAGAAGAAGAAGAAGAAGAAGAAGAAGAACAAGAAGAAGAAGAAGAAGAAGAAGAAGAAGAAGAAGAAGAAGAAGAAGAAGAAGAAGAAGAAGAAGAAGAAGAAGAAGAAGAAGAAGAAGAAGAACAAGAAGAAGAAGAAAAAATCGTACCCCATAAGCTTAAGAACAATAAAGCTCCTGGACCAGACGGGATACCCTCGGAAATAGTTAAAATGATAACCGTTCAATTCCCTCTAGAGATAGCGAAGATACTTAATGACATCCTCGAAGAAGGCGTCTTCCCTGATGTATGGAAAAAAGAACGGTTAGTGCTAATTCAGAAATCTGGAAAGATCGAAGAAAATCCGAGTTCCTATCGCCCACCATGTCTACTGGATACAATGGGAAACCTCCTGAAACATATAGTGGCGAAAAGATTAAGGTTGGAGCTGGAAAATCTGTCAGTTAGACAGTTTGGTTTTAGAAAGAAACGATCTACCGTTGACGCTATAAGAAAGGTTTAAAAAATAGCAGAATTGGAAATGGGAAAGAACCAAAGAACTAAATAATTTTGTGTACTAGTAACTATAAACATCAATAATGCCTTCAATATAGTCTCATGGAAGTATATAATGAAAGAACTAAGAAGACGGAAAATAACAAAGTATACTCTCACAATAATAGCAAGCTACTTTACAAACCGCTATATTATAGATAAGGTCTTTGTGGAATATAAAATAGCCGGAGGAGTAATGCAGAGTTTGGTTCTGCTTTAAAATATCATGTGTGATAGAATACTAAAAATCAAAACTCCAGAACAGACAGAGCAGGTAGCATTTGAGGTGGTCATAAGAAAAACTGAAAAAGAACTAATGGAAACTACCAATGACGTACTAAAAATGATAAGTAGGTGGCTAAAAGACCATGACCTGCATTTGGCACCTCAAAAGACTTGGGTAGTGCTGTTGATTGGAAAGAAAAAAATAAAAACACCAATTAGTTTCCAATTAGAAGGGGTTCAGATCAGTGTTGCAAGTCTAGTACAATTGTACTCGATCTAGTACATTATCTAAGAATCTGGTACTCCAGTGCACACGAAGCAAAATCTAGTACAATTTTGGTTTTCACGTATGTTTCCATTTGACGTGTAAAATATATTAGAGAGTTTTAGCAAACGTACGTTAGATTTCCGCTTTTGTTTTGCTCTTTATTGAACCAAACCATCACAATTTGAAATATCAGGTACAATTTATAGAATCTGGTACATTTTTAAGCAATTTAGTACATTTTTTAGACAAATCTGGTACATAGCAAAAATATGCTATGGCAACACTGGTCCAGATTGTATCAAAAAAAAAGTGTTAACTATCTAGGCGTTACGAGGGACCTGAACTTAAACTTTAGACAACACTAAGAACAAGTTACAGCTAAATGTAAGCAATCATTAGCAGCGCTGACTCAAATAATACCTAAAGAAGGGAAGTTAGTAAAATAAAAGGCAAAATACTCGTAGCAGTATCTCAGTCAATTAATTGACAGCACACTGCATATTCTGGCGGTGAGAATTTGTAATGGTTACAAGACAATATTTACAGAATGTAGCCTAGTAATATCCGGAATAACACCCATAAAATTGCTAGCACTAGAGAGACGCGAAATAATTGGTAAAAATGACATAGAGAAAACGAAAGCCAGAGGAAGGACACTGCAAATATGGCAAGAACAATGGAGAAGTAGCCAGAAAAGTAGATGGACACGAATCCTGATCCCTGATCTAACCATGTGGGTAAGGAGGGATATTGGACAAGTCAACTAGCACTTGACCCAATTCTTACCTGGCCATGGGTGTTTTATAGAATATTTCTTTAAAATTAAAATAACAGATACATATGATAGCATGTATTGCCAAGAGATGCACACGACTGAACACACAGTTTTCCAATGTCAGAAATGGGAGGACAAAAGAAGACAAGTCTAAAGTAGCATCGAATCTCAAATAAAAGAAAATATTATTCAAACCGTGATATCAGATAAAAATCCGAAATGATTGGTAGGATATTAAAGGAGAAAGAGTTAGAGGTAAAACAAAGAGGGCTGATCAAAGACAATAAAAAAAAGAAAGAAAGGATAAAAGATAACACAAGATGGCGCATAGTGAAGTAATGCCTGACGGTGGTTCCACTATGCCTCAAGATAACACAGGGAGTGGTTTTTCAGTCTGTGAAAATCGGACACTACCTTGCAGTATGGGCTGCTTGGTGTCTTTTGAATATCTGTCCACTTCTAAAAAAAGAGTACTAATGATTGGTTGAGAAAAAAGAAGATTCTAAGGGAATCTAGATCTACATGTAATAACAACAACTTTTGTTCTGTTGTTCTTTCATCTAGCTTTGAAGAACAATAAACATTTGTTGGTATCCATTGAATTTGCAGAACATTGTTTGCCAAATGCGGATTTGTAGGATTTATTATTTGCTTAGAAGGTGTAAACTTAAAGAGATTGGGTAGATATTTAGGAATAGAGTAATTAAATAACTACTGAAAACTTGACATTGACATTGACATTTTTTTTTAATTTAACTTTTACTCTTTCGTATAGCATGACTAGAGTTCATCATGCCTTCAACCGACAAAAGAGTATCTTTATAATAAAATCAGCTTCAAAACTAAGAAGAGTTAATACCATATAGAAATGACAGTGAAATTTGTAAGTTTGACTGTCTAGGTCGTCCAATTAGTAGAGGAGTCAAGTCCTCAACTCAGGTTCCATGTTCGATCTTTGGCCAATGCTTTTTACTAGCTTTATTAATTTTTCTTTGCAATGTATTAGTTGTTTACTCAGAATTTCATACTTACTCGATAGGATGAATAGGTTTCGTGGCGTATCTCTGCATATTTCTTATATTATCGCCAGCCAAACAAAGGAGCGAAGCCACAGTCATTGATCGTATTGATTCCAGTTGAGGATCCGTAAAATGGTTTTGATTATTATCCCACCAGTATCTATCGCATTTTTGTATACGTTCGAGAGCCTCCAAAAACAAGCACTCCGCTGTAGGACCCAGCACAGAATGTGGTTTAGCCGTTTCCAACGTAGCACCAATTATCAATTCTACATCTTGCGCATCTTCGTAAACACTTGCTAATAAGTCAGCATTCTGAAAAAAAAATTATTTTAATGTTTTAAAGGTATATTTGTAATAATATCAGATACACTCTCATAGTTGTTTCTTTCTTTTTTACAAAATTCTACGTCTATGCCTAGACGTATGTTACTATCCATTAGGAACTGTACGTATTATTAAATCTTCTGCTTCCTGGTTTTCCGCTTATTTAAAAACTATTTTGAAAACAACAAAGCGGTATTGAGAGGTGGGTGGCTCAGTGGTAGAGTCTCTGCCTGTGGATCCAAGGGTTCCAGGTTCGAATCTCACCGTTAGCCGGGATATTTTTTATTTAATTTAATTATTTAAAATTAATTCTGATGCCTTGGTAGGATTCCCCACTCGATCATTTACTGTTGGGTTCTAATTAACAGCGCTCGAAAACAGTAACAAAGCCTACACAGAACACGAGGCTAACGGCCTTAGTAGTCGATGTCAATGACACCAAAAAAAAAAAACAAATCGGTATCAAAATTTAAAGAAACTTTTACATAGCCTTAAAAATTATGTATGCCTAACCCTTATATTATAGACAAGGCTAACAAATTCCACTACAGATAGCTCACACAACAAATGTATGGATTCATTGCATTGAAAATATAATGTTTTATAAAAACAATAAACATTTTAGTGAAATATGACTGGTTCTTTACTTATTAGACACCAGCGATATCTCTCAATAACAATATGTTTATTAATTTATTTATCTAAACAGGAATACAAACAAGCTGGAATTGCTAACATTGATCAAATTGTTTGGACATCTGGGGATCTATATATAGCTGTCACTATTATTTTCTTGCCTGATAGTGTTATTGAGATATTGCCACGACGCCGTGAGTTCTGGTGTTTTCTCTGTGAAAAAATTAGTTTTTAACGTAGTTCTACAGACTATTAATTTTTAAAATTTATAGCAAAGGATAGCGAGCTTTACTCTCATTTTTTCAAATGCATTTTGGGAAAGGTTTTTTAAAGTAATTTTTAATAAAGCTTTTCCAGATTTCCTACGTTGGGCCAGTTCAAAAACCTATTTAACAGCAACAGCATATCTAATAAATTTTCCATTAAAAATAAAATAACCTTGTAAAAACTTATTTCGAACGTATTTTACTAGGTCAGGCACATAAAAAAAGCAGTCATTGTTTTCTCCTATGGTAAATTTAGGGTTATCTACAGTAATGCCCAAAGATCTATAGACTTTTTGGTTAACTGTAGATAAATCACACATTTTCCCTATAGGTTCCAAACCTGAGTTTTGAATATGTGTTAAACCTTTTGTTACGTAAAATCAATTTTAAATTAATTTCAAATTTATTTTTAACAACTTCTCTATAACCTTTTGCAACAAAACTGCTCTCTTTGCTTCGATTTTTACAAAGCACCTTTTGCGCACGAAATCTAGTTTCTTTGGGCATTCACGTCGTCATAAAACCGATTCGTTTAGAATCAATCACTCTTTTTGATATATTGAGTTCAATATGTATGATATACCGATAATTGTGCCTACTATGAGTAGTTTTCCTTAATTCTTTAATTCTCTTTTTGTGTCTATTAAGTGTGAACGTTGGGATAACTGTCAGGTAATATTTCTATCTTTTTATCGCCTTATATTATTTCCATTTTGCTGGATTTTGTTGGAAAACCGAGAAGATCTTCCATTTGCCTTTTTTTATTACCGCGATGCCGACGAATGCCGGTTTCTTATTACGGCTTCATTTTATTTTGTTTTACATAGATTATAGCTACCCTATAACTAATAATATTTTTAAGCTTTCTTGTATATATAAATATAAATATGTTATCATTGAATTACTTTGATATATACGTGGGGAGGCAACTAAATAATTGAATTACAAGTCAGTCTGGAAATACAGTTTAAACGGAAATTTATGGCTTTCAACTTATTTTGCCTTATAAATAGCTTGTATTCTGTTCAAAGAATGTAAAACTTATTGTTGTAACTTATTTTGGCTTATAAACATTTTATATTCTGTTCAGATGATGTAACTTTAATATTTGTCGTGATAAAACTTTAATATATGTCCCGTTTATGCATAAATCCGTTAGATTTCCAAACTGGCATGTATATGTACTTTTACACACGGTACTGAGGTTCTTTTATTTCTAAACAAGTAGTGGCTCCAAGAAGATCATCCAAGTAGTGGCTCCAAGAAGATCCTTTACGTAGTGCCCCCAAGAAAAGCCACTTCTATCAAGCTTAAGAAGCTCCAGGCTCTTCTATGAAACGTAAGATCATCCAATAAGCTGTAGGAAGCTCCTAGTTGCTCCTAGCTTTAAGAAACAAGAAGCACCAACCATCAAAGTACCTAAAAGCGGACATACAAAAGGGAAGTACCGTACCTACCGTACTAAAATGCCACATGGTCACAATTAATAATATTTATCGAAGTATTTAACAGTATATTTATTTATTCATTCATTCAATTTTATTTGAAATGTGATTTAATCACTTATTAACTATCTCATTTTTATATGTATAATTTCAGTCTTTTACCTTTTTTTATTAAATGTAATAAATTTTCTCACTTTCTTTTATTTGCCAGAATCCATACAGATAAATTTAAGTACCAGAGACTGACTTAATTAAACAGGACATATCAAATCAGATAAGTTTTTCAAGTTACTCAAAAATTTGGTAACCCTCAACATTTTGTCGTTATCAGTTTTTAATATTTTTCATTTTATCGTAAAGTAAACCTTGGGCCGCGTATCGGTCAAGCTACTCTGATTTCATTTGTCCTGGTCAATTTATTAATTCACGCAGTATCAGCAATTTGAGCTAAATCACCTATTAAATACAATTTACATCGAAGAAATCTAAAAAGAATAATAATAGTGTCGAAGGATTAAGCATCGACACCGTTTTGGGTTAGAAAAAAAGCTACTGGAATTTTTCATTGGAAAATTACTAAATTAGTAAAGCTTGTCCGGCAAAAATTGACTTTCTTTTGTTGTTCTCGAAGTATTCAAACCTTTCAATTACATCTAATTTTTTATTATATTCGATGGTTTTCTTAATTGCCATCTCATCGAACAACAGAATACATTTTTTGTCCTCGTTTGTTATTGTCTCTGATTTAGTTCAAATATTTTTGAATATCCGATGTCAGGGTTAATAAAATATCACGCAGCTTCGTTTGTTTGTCCTTTTATAATATTCAGTTATTTTAAAAGCAGAAACGCATAACCTTGCAATAATTTAGGATTTTAACAGAGAAGAATTCGGATACCTCATCCCAGTCTGTTTATAAAATCGTTGCAGTGGAAAAGAAAAAACTTGTAATATATATCCATGATACAATAAAACGAACATTATATTTAGCCGATTGATACTACATCACGGCGACATATTGTGGTGATCGAAAACAGCGCGCGAAAATAAATTTTAGTCAGCTCATGGCCAATCATCTATATTCCACACCACAATACGTCATGCGAGAACTCGTATCATGTAATAAATCTCAAAGTTGACGACAACAACAAAATATGATTACTTCATTCAACGACAGCAACATAAAATCCGGATCAATCAAAGCCGGAGAGTAACAAAACACAACGGTTCTGTTTACTCAGTTTTTTAAATATTAATTATATAGAAAAAATCTTTTTGAGTTTTAACCAGTACAGACCGAAATAATTTTGAATTTCATTCTCTTGAACTCATAGCATAAGTTACGAATAAAAACAGTCGTAAGTATTGTAAAAATTGCAAAATAATATTATACGTTAAATAATGTAATTTAATATATTTTATATATTTGTGTAGAATAAAAAATGAAGTCATCTTCTTTCTTTATTTATTTCAAGTTAAAAAGAAGACATCTTGCTGCAAAAAATTATCACATCATTACAACAGCAGACAGCAACAAAATCAAGAAAAATTTGTAAGGAAAACTGAGTATTTTCTCCACGATTCTTTCACAGATAAGTCAGAAATTATGTAAACTAATATCTTGATCTTGATCTTGTTAAGGAAATGATTTACTACAACTAAATAGTACTTGATCGTTTAAAGAATAATGCATGTTTGATAATGTTAATTCTGTATTAAAAGTTGCCCTATAAACTTTATTTTTTTTTTTTTGACGAAACGGGCCATTTTATCGAAAAAGTATGTTAAACCGGGGCTAGTGTCAGTTTTTCTTTCTGCACATAAAATTATGGTATAATCTTTAAAATTGTGTCTTCTAGGATTAAACCAAAATACCTATTTATGCAAATTTCTTGCTATTGTTAGCCGTCAGCGGAGGAATAACTCTTAACAATATTACGAAAATCAGTTTTCTTTATTTTGACATATTTTTAAATCCAATGAAAATAATACAGAGTGGATTAAAAATGGCAATTTTCATTAAGTTTATTCTGCTATTTTAAACTAGCAAAAGCTCCAGCCGTCTCTAGCTTAAAGAGACTCAATTAAACTGGCCACCTGGTGATGGTCTCCTTTTGGTATCAAACAAATAAATGCATTGGGCTGATCTACTAGGACTACTTATACAATGGTAATAGTTATAATTTTTAACATAAAATATATACAAGTTAAAATATTTGTAAATATTTCCTATCTTAAAAAATAGATGTGATGGCTATTTTGTATTTTTCGACCAAAACCTATTAAGAAACTGTTAAAAAATCACAGGCACCAAAATGTCTGTTGGCTTATGTTATCTAATTAAAATATTTCAGAACTCGTTTTGTTCCAAAAATTCTCTATGATTGATATATTTCCACACTTTTGAGCTACCATATACTCATATTATTATTATATATCTTACCTCTTTCGTCATTGCATCAAGAAAGTCATCAAAAGTAGTCGCTTTTTTGAGTCCACACTTTGATCTTATGGCACTGTAAGATGCGAGTGCATGATCTCTGCCCCTTTGAATATCTGCGGCATGTATGTCTATTCCAAATTTCAAAGGACTGACGTCAAACCGAAGGTTTCTGGTAAGCTAAATAAAATAACAAATGAAATTAAAACTTTATTATAACCTTAGAGCACATAAGACTGGAGGTGTTACTCAAATGGTTTTGTTATCTACTGAGGGGGATAACCTTAGAGCATATAAGACTAGAGGCGTTATCCAAATGGGTTTGTTATGTACTGAGGAGGGTAATCCCTTCGGTGTTAGGAACACGACGCTTTATGTTTGGCGAGTTAGGTACACGACGATTTATGATTGGCGAGTTAGGTACACGACGATTAATGATTGGCGAATTTAAATAACGCTTGTATTTGTGATAAATGACATTTCATTTGACGACTTGTTTTCGTTTTCAAAAAAATAGGTTTTTGTGGCTACCGAAGACAATTTGGACGAGGTTCCTCTTTTATAAACTTTTAAAGTAGGTTTTTATTTTAAAATAAATACTAATCATGCCGAGTTTGCAATAAAAACTTCTTAAAAGTATCCCGGTTGACGTTTTATAAGTAAGTATTCTATATTCCATAAACGTAACTTAAAATGGAAAATGGGCAATTTAATAAGAAAACATGTTTGTAGAAAGTTCTTAATTTGAGCATCACCGCAATTGGTTGTGTTGGACAGAAAATAATTGTTTCCTTGGCAATATAATGATTTTTTTGTGTATTGTAAAATGGATTAAATATCTTTTTGTATTGTACAGATTTATTTGCCAATAATTTTTTAAATCTTTTTTTTTCCTTATTTCAGATTTTCTACTGATCTCACAACTAAACTGGCTTAGTGTAAAGTGCTCAATTTGAGCATGTCTATGTTCAGACCATTTTTTAACCGAACATTATTATAACATCTTGGTACAACCAACAACTATGTTTTGATTACATTGATTAAGGCATCAGTATCACTGTATTTTTCATATAAGAAGCAAGGGTTCACCATTTCCGATTGCATTTAAATCCCTCTAAATGTAATAAAATGAATCTTCTACCAGCTTAAAGTATAAGTTTTGGAGAATGAAATCTATTTTTGAATTGTCCTGTATATACACTGAATTAAAAAAAAAAAAATAATAAAAAGTGATTTTAAAAACCAGGAGATTTCATTCTACATATTTTTTCAAGTATCCCGCCGAAATATTTCTAAATTTTATTGGGTATTTTTCAAATCTAACTGGAAAAACGATTAACAAATATTTGATAAATTTATTTGTCAAATTAGAGATGTTCTATGAATACCTGTAATTATGTAGTTCATCTATTTTTAAGAAGATGTCACTATAAAAACAATGTAGCCACTTTGTTTAAGAGATGGTTTTATTAGGTGAATGATTGTTTAAAGGTACCAATTGTTGAAACAATAATACAGCTGTATGCCGTCTTTTATTGTTTCGTGATTTTCATATATATTTGTCTCGCTTCGTTCCACAAAATAATCGATTTATCTTCCTTGCGTATGAACAAGTATTGGCTACGTTGCCAGATGTATAATAATTATGCAGTTTATACGATAATTTCACAATTCTTTCTCGGACGAATTTAATTTTAAAGTGGGTGAAATTCAGGAAAGGACCTTTATTGCATTCCGATGTAATTTGAATCCGAATGACCTGGCATCACTGTATGTTATGCACGTAATATTTGCGGGACTTGCTTTCTTCTTCTGAATGTTTTTTTTATCTTTATAAGGAACTTTATTTCCGAGTTAACACGTTGACTGCTATGTGTATATACCCTTGTCTATGTCCTATTAGTGCGTAACTGTTCAATATTTTAATTTGTGTTAAAGACACGCAAACATGTTTCAAAGAAAAGTTATATGGATTCGGAAAATAAATATTTTAAAAATATTTTTGGATATACAGGGTGTTACATTTTTACCTGGCATATTTTTTAAATAGAACAACATGTATTTTATTTCAGTTTTAGAATGGTTTGGTAATACTGTATTCAAGTTTTAAAAAAATATTACAGGTTTGCCAAGCAATTAAATTTTTATGAAATTAGAGAATGATGCAGACCCCAAATTAAATTATCATAATTTGGTTGAGATTACATTAATTTCAAAATTGTTTAATATACAGACTTATAGCACATTAAGTTGTGATAGTGCTAAATTCTTTTATACCGAGTGTTTTGAAACATGTCTTATATATGGCTACTTTTAAGTTCAATTTTTCAAAGGCAACACTCAGTATAATATTTAAGCATACAATTCCTTATAAATTTGCCTATCCAACAATACCAACATGTTAGAGAATAACACATATACAGAGTGTCCCCTCAGTGCGTAATTGATCGATAGCTGTTTTATTATTGAAAATAAGAAAAAAATATATAAAAGTTGTATGAAAATTATTCCTAAATACACAGAGTGGTCCATAAACGAGGTGTTGACCAAACCTATACATTTTTGAAGCAAAACCCCTGCAGGTAGTTACACATATTTGATTGTTTTCAGGTCGTCAAATAATTTTAATTGACTTGATTTATTTGCTATGTTATATATAGGGTGTATCAAAACGCGAGGTTACGATTTTTTTAATTTTTTCAATGGAATTCACTGTATTAATTAATTGGTGGTATAACATAAAGGGTATCACATTTAAAAAATAACCTCGCATTTTGACACATTCTATATACAACATGGCAAATGAATGAAATTGAAATTATTGTTCGACGATATAAAAACAATCAAATATGTATAACTAACTGCAGGGTGTACTGCTTTAAAAATGTATAGGTTTGGTCAGACAATCGTTTATGGATCACCCTGCATATTTATGAATAATTGTTACATATGGTAATAAATCTTTCCTATTATAAAACTGTTATCCATCAATTACGCACTCATAGGACACCCTGTATATGTGTTATTGACTAACATATTGGTATCGTTGGATATATAAATTTATGATGAATAGTATGTTTAAATAATATAAAGGGTGTGGCATTTGAAAAAATTTAATAAATTTAACTTGGAATTAGTCATATTTAAGACTTGCTTTTCAAAACACTCTGTATAAAATAATCCAGTTCTATCACCACTATTCGTTAGCTTAGTATCTTATTACTATTAAAAAAAAAATTGAAATCATTGTAAACTTACCTAAATTATAATTTAATTTGGGATCTACCTACATCATTCTCTAATTTCATAAAAAAAATTAATTTATTGGCAACCCTGCAATATTTGTTGATAAAATTCTAGGGCTAAATAAAATATTACCAAAGCATTTTAAAACTGAAGTAAAATACATGGTTTTCTATTAAAAAAATATACCTTTTTATTTGTCAGATAAAAACGCAAAACACTGTATGTCTAAAAATATCTTTGAAATGCCTATTTTTGAAATTCATTTAACTTTTATTTAGAAATTGTTTACGTGTCTATAACACAAATTGAAATATTGAACAATTACGCACTAATGGGACAACCTGATTATATTATTCACAATATATGCACGCCGCATATGTTTGTAATAATTTAATCCCGCGCCGCGTGTATATATTTTATTTACGCTTCCATTAGATATTGTAGTTTACCTAAGTATTTACTTAAACTACTTGACTCTTAAAACGTAAAAACAGACTTAAATTTTTAGAAAAACTACTTCGGCTCAGCAGACCCAACCACAACGTTTGCTTCGGCAGTCAACGTGTTTTAAATGCTTTTTTGTTCATTTGTTGTTTGATTTGTATTTAGTTATTAATATTTCAAAAATGCTTATTTTTCTTCTCGATTAATCTAAAATGAACACGTAATTTTTATTAATAATTGAAAATAGTACTGTAATTCTAAATTAATAAAAAAAGTGAAAATAAAAACTTACGACCCTATAAATGAAGTAAAATTTTATGATTTCTTTTTTCTTAAAAAAACATTATCTCAGCAATATGTCATAAGTTGCATACACACAGTAGTATGTCTATGTAAGTTGACAGCATATAGAAAACTTTTTTTAATATTCGTTTTACGAAAAAAGTTATTCTTCATAAAAATGTATGCATGGTGTAACAGAAAATGCAACCACGCGATATCAAATTGTATCAGTATCAAATTTTGTCAAAAAATATGATTTTGCTCAAGAAAAAATACCTTTATTTTCGACAAACCCTGTATACGACTGATAAAATTTGATATCAGATTTAAATTTAAGGTTTTAGACCATGCATAACTTTTTATGTAAAGTAACTTTTTTTCTAAAATTAATAGACCATTCAATTGTTTATGAAAAATAAGTTTTTTTTTTTAAATTCTTAAAAAAGTTTTCCGATGCCGCCAACTTACGTAAACAAACTACATATAAATGAGATTAAATTTTTTGAAAACTAACATATACTGATGCAGATCTAAATAAAGTATTGTGGATAAATAAGGTAATAAAACACTTTTTTATTACATTTTTCTTTTTTTTATTTGGTTCTTTGGCTGCAAGACCTTTCGGTATATACAGGGTATATCATTAAGAATGCAAGCAACTGAAGATTAATTGATTAGAAATAAGCCGATTAAACGAAACATCCGTAGGTAAAACATTACTCGTTTCCGAAAAACAGGGTTTTAAAGTTGAAAATCAAAAATTATGAACAGCTACAATTTTTTTATTACTCAGTTTAATTTTACTATATTCGTCAAACGTTATTGGTGAAATAAAATACACCTATCAGCAAAATAATAATTTAAACAAGCTTTGCCAGTGGCGTACTTCACCTTTTTCCCTTCTAAATTTTAGTCCACTCTCCAAAAAAAACTTTCGATGTTTTTCAAAAAAAGTTGAGTTAGTTTTTAAGATATTCGCATATATTTGGAAATTCTGAAATTTTTAAATTTCGTTTTTTTTTTATTAAATTTCTAAACAGAGTACATTATTTATTTAAAAAACATCAAAAAATTTAAAATTTTATGTTCAAATAACTTTTTGGATAGTGACGTAAAATTTAGGAGAGACGCGGCATTCGTACCAATGCTGTACGCCACTGGAAAAGTTAATTAAGATAACTAATTTTTTTGCTAATAGGTGGATATTATAACACCAAAAACAATGCCAAATTTAGTAAAATTGTTGTGAGTAAAAAAAAAAAAAAAAATATAGTCATAAATATTTTTTGGTTTTTAACACCGTAATTCGGAAACGAGAAACATTTTATCTAAGCATGATTTGTTTAGTAGTCTTATTTTTATTCAGAGAATCGTCAGTTGTTCTATGTCTCATTCTTAACGGAATACCATGTATAGTATAATAGGTCCCTAGGTAATAATACGAAGACCTTTTCCATTTGTTGGCTGGACACAAGAATGAACTACTAAGTAAATATACCGATATTCCAAATCTAATCCAATACTTTTATTTAGGTACCTGCTACATCAAAAATATTTGTCAAGGTTACGAACTCGTTTACTTACAGTATGGTTCAAATAAAAGGAATAAATTCATTATAATGGAAGTAGTTGGTTTTTCGAAAAAATGCTCGGACAGGTCAATTTTGTTTACTCAAAGCGCAATTTTTTAAATAGAATTCAATTTTCCCCCACCTCCCATTTTTGGACAATGACGTCATTGACAATTTTTTTAAATAGTAACCCCAATTTTTTTTTCTTGATTTTGATAGATTGCAAATTCCTACTCGGAAACATAATATTTGAAATATCTTACATAACATTTTTTTTTGAATAAAAGTCATTTAAAGATCAAACACAAATTTTATTTTGAGAACACAATAAATGAATATAAGATAATTATTTGTAATTAAGTGCTTAATCTAACAAAATATTAATAATAATAATAATAATAATAATAATAATAATAATAATAATAATAATAATAATAATAATAATAATAATAATAATAATAATAATAATAATAATAATAATAATAATAATAATAATAATAATAATAATAATAATAATAATAATAATAATAATAATAATAATAATAATAATAATAATAATAATAATAATAATAATAATAATAATAATAATAATAATAATAATAATAATAATAATAATAATAATAATAATAATAATAATAATAATAATAATAATAATAATAATAATAATAATAATAATAATAATAATAATAATAATAATAATAATAATAATAATAAATAATAATAATAAAAAAGAATTTGTGAAATTGGCATTAAATTATTTTTATTATTATTATTCTTTTAGATGAAGCACAATTACAAAAAATCTTTTATTTATTTATTGTGTTTCAAAATAAAATAAAATTTATGTATCTGATCTTTAAGTGACTTTTATTCAAAAAAAAATTTATGTCAGATATTTCAAATATTATGTTTCCGAGTAGGAAATTGTAAAATCTTTCAAAATCAAGAAAAAAAAAATGGGGTTACTATTTAAAAAAATTGTCAGTGACGTCACTGCCCAAAAACGGGAAGTGGGGGAAAATTGAATTCGATTTAAAAAATTGCGCTTTGAGTAATAAAAATTGACCTGTCCGAGCATTTTTTCGAAAAACCAACTACTTCCATTATAATGAATTTATTCCTTTCATTTGAACCATACTGTATATTCGCGTAGTGGCTGATGAATTTGTTATTATTAAATATGAAATATTGCTCCATCTGTTGAACAAAAGGATTATTAATTTATGACACATAAATGACATCTATCAAAATTAGTTTATATTACGAATATTGGGGGTAGTGCTGTGGCCTTAATAATTTAATTATAAAATATATACATTAAATTATTATCAATATTATAAATAAATCATTGTTATTTTTTTTTACTTGCCTTTAATTGTCTTTTTTTGCTCTATAAAAAAGATTTCAGTTTTTAAATGATCTACTTGAACTGAACAAAAATAATGCGTGGCCACGAATCCATTTAAAAGCATATAGTTTCAAAACCTATATTTACAATAAAAAAAAAGTTTTTAATCCTAAACGAACATATAGTCATTTCCAGTAAAACATGTATATAATACAGTGTATAACGAAAGCTTAACATAAATAAAAAAGATCCTGTAATTTTTTTAAATAAATTTGTTTCTCTTAGTGCCAGTCTTTTTACCTTTGAGTAAAATTGAATAACTAGTTGCTGATTAAACGATAGGATACTTTTCGCTAATCTGTCAAATAAACATACGTGTAATAATTGGCATTATTATTAATTGATAAAATCTAAAGAATTTACCAAAAATTCTAAACAAGTATTTAATGTTTAAATTAAATAATGAAAAAGACACAATGAAACAAACCTTCAATTTATTAATCTACATTGAACGTAACATTGTTAAATACAATCAACAGTCACATAAATTTTGGTTTATATAGAAAGGATCACTTGGGTAAATGCTCAGTCGGGTTCGGACTAAGGTCCAGAACTTTCGCCCCCTGGGCGAAAGTTCTCGTTTTGTATTGTAAAGTAATGTGTATAGTTTTTTTGTGTACGATGTGAATTATGGGTAAATATTTTAACTTAATTTTGTTTAATAATAATTGATTAATTGATTTACATATAAATGCCAATTTTACATTTTCGTCCCGAATTATATTTTATGCATATCTTTATTACTATTAGTTATAGTGCTTTATTCCCTAAATGGAATTTTATTCATTTTTTCTGAAGACTATTTCTCAAGTTTTATATTTATTGTTAATATACATTTGTTAATGTTTTAATACTTATTATTAATCTCTCCTCCCTTCCCAAACCAGCAAAATACTCCGAGCATTTGAGCCTCGGGTTTTTATTCCCTTAGGACTAAAAGGGTCTAAAACTAGTTGCCAAGAACCGCTCGACATATGCTATTAAGGGATGTTTTTTTGTATTTTATTATTTTTTCTTTATTATTTTCTTTTGCCACTGGCGAATGGATGTTCCTTCAGGACTCCAGGACCCTTTGGCTGGTGACAACGCTGCCCTAATCCCTTAATAGTATATTAACAACAATAGCTAAAGACCTATCAGTAGTTACAAATGGTCTTTAGGCTAACTGGTTGTTACATTTGGTGACAAGCGGTGTTTTTTGATAGTATTTGACTGGTTGGAAGGAAAAGGGGAAATTTGTTATTAAGGATAAGGAGATATATCAATTTTTTTACAGACATTTTTTTTTCAAATTTTGTAATTTTTTTGGAAAGGATAAGTGCCTCTTAATAAATATAGTCACATCCTTGAGTGGATACAGAAATAAAGTAATAAATTCAAATTTCATTTTATTAAATAAATTAGCGTACCTGAATTGATAAAAAACAAAGATAAATAAATAGATGATAATTTAATATAATGTTTTAACTAAGTAATTGTTTAAACAAAACATTGACATTGAAAATAATTGTAATAATAAACATTAGGGTCAAGTCAAAAATAGTATACAATTTTATTTATAATATAATATTTCTTTGTGTACAAAAAGTCAGCTTTTCAATCTAGTTTAGATGATAAAGAATTTAAAGGTAAATATTGTCACTGTTTACATAAAAAATCGACATTGAACTATAATGAACTATAAATATATTACATTTTCGCAAAGTATTTATTTCAAAGTGCAGTGCTATCAGTTGTCGTAGGTCAGTAATATAGGTAAAGTTAGTTCAGCAACGTACAGCGTTAATGAAAAATTGGCATTTTTAAATAACTGTTTTTTTTTCAGAAGTATGTTTTAAGGTTTAAATTTTGTGAATTAAAAATAATAATATAGATATACAGTGTTTTAGATTAAAGATGTTTACTAGGCCATCCGCAATAGAGTTTAAGGAGAAAAAGAACGTGTTCTATATGCACGAGAAAGAAAGAGAAGGCGTACAAGTGCGAGATGTGCGAATGAGCACATCTGAAGATGATTTAAAGAGGTTTGGACTGCCCAAAAGAGGCAGAGCAAAAATTAATATATTAAGTGATTATGTAGTAATGTGTGATTTTGTGTTTTAGAGAAATGCGGTCCGTACCAGTTGAAAGACAGGAAGAAAAAGAAGAAAGTTTGGGGACATTCGATCGAGGTACAATTCCGATCAACCCCCAAGCAGTGTCCACGACAGGACAAAACTAGAGGAGAGGTTGTCACGTCACGGTGTGAAGGGATAAGCTCTAAGGACCTTTTCCCCAGACTGTGATGGTGACAAATTTAGGTAAATAGATTGGAGGGAGTTTGGGGTCACATGGATCGACATAGTTTCCGACCAGCCCTAAACAACGCCCTTTGATGTCAGAACAAGATGTCCACGAGGGAAAAATAGGATTCAGACCGCTCTATCAGGGAGCAACGCCGACTTTAGGTGCCATTCCACTCTACCAAGAAGCAACGCCGCTTTGCCAGGAAGCAACGCCGCTTTTCCAGGAAGCAACGCCGATTTGCCAGGAAGCAACGCCGCTTTGCCAGGGAGCAACGCCGCTTTGCAAGGCAGCAACGCCGATTTTATAGGAGAATGCCGCTCTACCAGGGAGCAACGCCAAGTAATTAGGAGAACGCCGCTCTACCAGGGAGCAATAACGATTTTTTAGGAGCCATATCGCTCTACCAAGAAACAACGCCGCTCTACCAGAGAGCTACGCCGCTATGCCAGGCGCCACGACTCGCCACCAGATGAGAAAATTGCGATAGAAACAGAAAAGTTTCAAAGTATGGAGATGCAGAATTTCAAGCGAAATCGAAAGAAGAGTAAGAAGAAAAGAAAATATAATATCAACAGGTAGTAAAAATATATATGAAGTAAATAGGTAAAGTAGGGTATTAATCATATATTTAGAAGTTTAAATTCAACAGATTAGAAGTAGTAAATATTACAATATAGGAAATTTCAAAAGAAGTAGTATAGAATTAATGACATAAAAATTATTTTAAAAGGGTAATTTATTGGATAAGAATTATTTAAAAAGGGTATTTTATTGGGTTTTATTAGACGTAGATAATTATTTAATCTACGCTTATGTGCATTTAACAAAAGTATGTTTTATTTTTAGAGATATATGTTGTTTATTTTTGACGGCCAGGAAATAAATAATAATATTGTTTCTGTAATAAAACACACTAGCTTTGATTATTAATTCGTTAGAAAACAAAAATGGTGAGAAGTACTAATTATAAGATCTTAGTAAATTATTAAAATGCATGATTCCACAAGAATTTTGGAAATTTGATGACATAAAATAAAAAGTGCATAAATTGGTTATTCTCGGATTAAACAATCCACACATAATTATTCTAGTTACAATTTATGGAATTTAATACTCATAGTAAATTACAATTTAAAAATAAATAAAGAATATTTTTTCTAGTTCATTAATAATAAATTATTTCGAGATAATAAAAACATATTTGTTTTCGTAACTATAAATGTGCTTTTAATTTGGGTAATTAAGGAAATTATTATAAATTTTTTTTGTAAACTTGAAATGTAAATAATAATTTTGTCATAGGGGTAATCAAAAGACATTGCCACTGCACAAGAAGAAGAAAAAGAAAAACGAAGAAGGAAAAGAAGAAAGAAGAAGAGGTCAACACCGTACTACCTTTGCCAGAGTCACCATCAGCACCATTTCCAGGACGACCACGAAGTCCAAATCGTGATAGTTATCCAAATCCAGGACCGTACCAAGGGACCCCAGAGTTCCACGATTCCACGATCAACAGCATAGAATGGGCCGAATTCCAGGACTCCAGAATCCAAGGCTACAAAGAGACTGCTACATCTAAATCCAAAATCAAGCGGCCAACCAGTACCACCAAGCTCTCAGAGGGCATGAGTTATACCGCCAAGGGAGCTGGACATGATGTCGGGTCCATTTTGAGTCTGTGGGAACCAAATCTACAGCAGGAAGAAGATGGAGTAAAATGCAAACAAAGGGACCAAAGAATTCATATGGAATGGACTAAGGTTCAATGAAAGAGGCCATTCCCAGTAATGAGTCAATACGGACCCACCAGTAGCAGCCGTGTACAGCAGCCATGTACAGTAGCAGTCTCAGAGTAACAAACAAGAGAAGCAGTCCAGAACAAATAGTCAACTAGAGACTGCAAAAATTGATAGACTACCGCAGCAGAAAGAACCCGTAACCTCAGCCAAAAGGGTTACCAAGTTTAGCAGCCCAAGGACCAAACCAGATCGGGAAGGGACCATTCCAGGAAGGTCAAGGATCAGGGGATGATGAGAGGTGACAGCCAGAGAGCAAAGGGTAGTTACGGCCAGCCAATTAAGAAGACCAAAGAAGATACAACTTGTGCAGTGAAGCAAGCGTGAGGTTATCATATTATTGTAGATTGTTTTAAAAATTTTTGTAAATTATTTACATTAAGGGTTTTAAAAAGAATTGAACAAGTAGTTCATTTTTTTTTCTGTCGGGGGAATAATGTAATAATTGGCATTATTATTAATTGAAAAAAATCTAAAGAATTTACCAAAAATTCTAAACAAGTATTTAATGTTTAAATTAAATAATTAAAAAGACACAATGAAACAAACCTTCAATTTATTAATCTACAGTGAACGTGACATTGTTAAATACAAGCAACAGTCACATAAATTTTGGTTTATATAGAAAGGATCACTTGGGAAAACGCGCAGTCGGGTTTGTATTGTAAAGTAAAGTGTAGGGTATAGTTTTTGTGTACGATGTGACTTATGGGTAAATATTTTAACTTAATTTTACAGTAATTTTGTTTAATATATTAATTGATTAATTGATTTACATATAAATGCCAATTTTACATTTTCGTCCCGAATTATATTTATCTTATGCCTATCTTTATTACTATTAGTTATAGTGCTTTATTCCCTAAATGGAATTTTATTCATTTTTTCTTAAGACTATTTGTCAAGTTTTATATTTATTGTTAATATACATTTGTTAATGTTTTAATACTTATTATTAATCTCTTCTCCCTTCCCAAACCAGCAAAATAGTCCGAGCATTTGAGAAGCCTCGGCGTTTCTATTCCCTTAGGACTAATAGGGTCTAAAACTATTTGCCAAGAACCGCTCGACATATGCTATTAAGGGATGTTTTTTTTGTATTTTATTATTTTTTCTTTATTATTTTCTTTTGCCACTGGCGAATGGATGTTCCTTCAGGACTCCAGGACCCTTTGGCTGGTGACAACGCTGCCCTAATCCCTTAATAGTATATTAACAACAATAGCTAAAGACCTATCAGTAGTTACAAATGGTCTTTAGGCTAACTGGTTGTTACATACGTGCAACTTTACTAAGAGGTGAAAAAATGGGCCCTTAATGATGCGAATCAATTATCTAAATTATTTGTTATTGTGACATTACACGGTATAAATGGTAAACATAAATACGAACCCTTTCAAATCGAACGCTATTGAGAATGGAGTACCTACCCCTCTCCCCTCACGTCTAACGTGATGGCTTTGCTTATACATAACAAAATACATTGAATGATATCTTTAGTCTTATATATGCTCTAAGATTAAAACCAATACAATTATGAAATATTTGTCACAATCGAAGAACAAAATGTTCTCAGATTTTTTTATGACGTTGAAAATAATTTGGTGCTGGTTTCTTTTGATATATTATTTAATTTCTTAAATCAATTTGTAACAGTGACGCAAAATACTTACATCTGGGTCAAATGATGAACCGACTTTGTTAGCTCTTTGACAGGTACCTCCACGTATCAGATGATCAAACATATCATCTCGTTCAAGTACTGCAGGATTATTTAAGTGATCGGTTAATTGTAAATCGCCCATACTATCACGCTTTTCATTAGCCATTCTAAAAGTAAAACCAGAAACCATCATACTGACTGACTGACAAGTAGACTAAATCATTTATTTTAACTAATGTGGCAATCCTTTATAAGGAAAGAAAACTAGTTTAGAAAATTGTATGTTATGGAGCACTTTGGAAAAACTAAAATTATAAAAAATTAGTGGTTCATGAAATTGACAAGTACACTGGTTTTTAAAAATTTATAAGTCACTGCAAGGCGCTATGGTCACTTGTAATGAAAAAACTTCTGTTAAAAAGATGAAAGTGTTCGAGGGCTTTGACAATAGCTAAAAGCTCTTTTCTTGTAATGCAATAATTCTTCTCAGATTTTCCTAAGGTCTTACTAAAAAATGCAATTACTTTATCTTCCCCCTTCTGTTCTTGAGATAGCACGGCGCCTAAGCCATGTTGCAGTCTAAAATGAATTGCCCTTTTTGCTCAAATTACATTGTGAGTTTAGTTATAATTAACCCTTATTAACATTTCATCTAAGAATCTCGCTAAACTGTTGTGTTTAGGGATAGGCAATATTAAACTCAAACGAATGTATGTATACTTTTTAGTAGTGATATGAAATACAGGGTGTTACGTTTAAAAAAATTGAGAAAATCATGTATCTGAGTTTTGACTCACCCTGTACACGTCTGTTGCGCTAGGAAAAAAATTGGTATATTCTTATAAAAGTAGACTATCATTAAAAATGATTCATCAAAAAACTTTGATGTTCGATTATTTCTTTTGTAATATACAGAGGGTTGAACCTAGTAAGATTTTCATATAAACTTCCCAAGCAGCACACATTAGTATCACTAACGTATTTTATACGTAATACTCGTTTAATTTTGATATTGGTTGATTACGTATACGTTTACAGTTTACGATTATTATACATGCCGTATTTTAAAAGATATAATATACGTTTTTTGTATAATTTTTCTACGTTTAAATGCAGTTAACAATATACGACTATTTTTAGTTTGCGATGAACTATTTATATACAGTGGGCCTAAATATACGTTTAGGTTTATTTAAATTAAATTCGTATACATTTACATAATATTACAATGTGTTCTTCGTTTATAACTCCCGCTTTAATTTCGTCTTGGTTGATTTTTTAAACGTTTATCATCTACCATTTTTGTACTTAACGTTATTTAACAGATAAATTAAACGCTTTTGTTTGTGGATACTAGTTAATATACCTATATTATTCTATGTTTAAATATAAGTCCCCTTAAACGCATATTACTAGTTTACGATGAACTAGTAGACAGAAGTAAATAATATGTATATATTTAGGTTTATTTAAATTAAAAGCTTATAGATATATTTATTTACATTACACCATATTTTTTTTAATTATATTACCTGTAATATTTATAACGAATTCCCCATTGTACCGATTTTAAACACCCGAACATTTTAATAACCCGCCAATAACCATGGTGGGGTGGACTAGTCCATGTCGTTTCAGTGAGTGAGATTGGGGTGTGCTTTAAGCTAAGTCGGGCTGGTCCAAAGTCCAAAGTGCACGTAGTGCAGAGAATCGAGAGGGAAGTAGGTATTAGCAGACGATCGGGAATCAGCTGACTGATGGTATCTGGTGGCCTGTGAAGCGCTCGCTATCAATCAGACAATTCACGCTATTATAAGTTATATTTCTGTTAACTAGTTGCTAACCACGATAATGGTTTTTTGTGTAATAAAAAGTTATTGTAAAATTGTTGGTGTTGTTGTTGTTGTTGTTGTGCACAGTTGCATTGCATGTTGCTTTGACGTCCTGGCTTTTACGATATTGGTTAAAAGCATAGGTAAGTTTCTATTAATGTTTTAATTTAGCTACTCGTTTAATAATTGTTGCATTTTACAACAACTACTGTTTTATTACAGTGTGTAAAATGCTTATAGAAACTCCAAAACATAACCTTACTTTTGTTTCTCGTATTTCTATATGTATTTTTTAGACTACCTAGTTATTCCAAGCATACTTATTTTCCTTTTTTTTGGTCAGTTGTTTTTTATTTAATAAAATGTCTAAAATAACCCTGTCTCGGCGTCATCTACTAAGAAAAATAGCACAAAATGTTCAAGATGCTTTAAAGTCAAATATTTTTTTTTTATTCCCAATGAAGATAACATTAAAAAGGCTTCGGACATTAATATATCATCTGATTCTATTATTTATAATAATTTCCTAGAAAATAATACAAATTTAACTTTGGAGCTTTTAGAAAATATTTCACCTGAAATGCAGTTACATTTTGGTTATAGGAATGGGGGTGAACCAAGAGACTGAACCGACCAAACGATTAGAAGTGCTATGCAAGATTGGCTTAAGTTAGCTAAGGCCTGTCTAGGACACAACACATCCAAAGTGTTAAGCTAAGATTTTAATTTTCATATATATTTTTTGTTAGTTAAAGAAAAGTTTCGTTTAGTTTGTTATTCAGTATTTTAGTATTTATTTTTTAGTACTTATTTATTTTTTAGCATTTTACTGTTTATTTTTTTTTTTTAATAAAATATTGTTCTGTACGTATAACAAGTGATCAAAAAAATTTCCTAAATATTTAGGCCAATTACAACCAAAATAGAAACACGAGTAATACCTATTTCTAGCGTATACACACCTGCTATGGATGAAATCCAAACTGTCATTTAAGAAATATTAACATTTTTCCATGGCCTGTTTTAGAAATTTTGTTTTGATCACTTTATTTAATTTGTGTTTGAAATACATTTAAAACAATATCAGGTAGACGAATTCTACACATTAATAAAATAAGATAAATCTAATATAGACGTATAGTTAAACAGGATAATAAAAGGTAGATAAAGTAGTAATATTAGACGTACAAAAAATAAAAAAAATACGTTTATAGGGCGGACATTTTCATGTATACACCGTTCTCACGTAAGGCGGGCATTACAACTTTATGGAGAATAAATTAATTTGTATTTTCGCCATTTTCTGAGTGTACATAATCGAATATGCTCTTTTGAATTAAAATAAAATGAACTCTGTGCAACTTCCGGTTATACCGGAAGTGACCACTAACTTCGTTATTTTAAAGGGAATACCCCATATTTTTTTTTTAATTTAGATTCAGCATGAAATTCTGTAAACAACGATACCCCATTTGCCTATTCTAGTTATAGCGGATTTGGCGTTATTCAATTTTTTTCTACATTTTTAGTCGCCGGTAGACATTTTCTTAAAGTCGTCTATCTCAGGTACTATATCTATCAGATACTTAAAATTTTAGCCAGAAGTAGTAGATGGGATGTACTTTTAAAAACATTTACAGTTTTCTGCAACAAAATATGTCGTTTAAAAAGTTTAAATTTTTTTAATGATAAGGTACATACTAACTAAAAACAATTTTTATTAAAAGCACATGGTTTAAAAAAATCATTTTATCAAATGTTCAAAATGCCGCCCGTTAGCTTCTAAACATTTTAACAATCTTTTTTCAACATGATTAGTTGTTGCTTTACGAATCATTTCACCATCTAACTCGTTAAAGGCATTCCGAACTCTTTGCTCTAATTCTTCTTTAGTATTAATTTGGGTAGAGTACACTAAATTTTTAATATGAACCCATAAAAAAATCAACAGGAGTTAGATCTGGCGATCTTGCAGGCCAAAGCCAAAGACCATTTGGACCTATCCATCGGTCATCAAAGAGTGCTGTAATTTCTTGATTTACATAATATGTTGAATGTGCTGGGGCACCATCCAACTGGTACCAAAAATTATTATTTGGTAGCTGGTTTAAAATGTCGGCAACTACTTCTCTAAGAATTCTAATGTATCTTTCTGAGGTCAGTCTTTCATTATAAATGTAATAAAAAGCTCTTCCAAAACCGATCACTGCAAACACATTAAAACTAAATTCGTACTGAAATTGTGCTTCACGATAAAAATGTGGATTTTCGTTTGCCCAGAAATGACATTGCTTGCGATTGATGATCCCTTTACGTGTAAATTTCGACTCGTCTGACCACAAAATTTTGTTTAAAATCTCGGGATCTTCTTGAATTCGTATCAATAACCATTCGCATAATTCAGTTCGTCTTATTTGATCACCATCTCGCAACTCATGAACTTTTCTTTGTGCATAGGGATGCCATTTATTTAGTGCTAAAATTCGTTGTATTGACCCTCGACTAATATTTAAATTATCTTGAGCCCATTCTAATGGAGGCGTGAGGATACGCAGTAAAATACCCTAATACGTTAATTAGATTAACTTCTTTATCTCGGACATAATGTTGACGGTTTCTTCCCGGCTTTTGTTTAAAATTATTCAAAAAGTTAGCTTCGATTCTATCAAATTTCTGTCTGTTCATTGGTGGTAAATGAGGGTATCGTTCATTAAACATGCGGCAGGTTCTACTTTTGATTCGATTACATTCTCCATGAATGTAAAATAAATTAAGAATATCTTGGTTGGTATATTCTTCAATATTTTCCATATTTACCATATTTTGAACGCAAAAAATACACAAGTTAAATACATAGAAATATGACAATTCAGTTTGTTGACAGATTGTTGTTTAGCATATTTCCTCGGCATATTAAGATAAAAAATTAAAATGTAAAACTATACTATATTATGTAGGTGCATGCGTAAAATTTAAATTTAAATTTTCTTAAAATTGGCGAGATAATTATAGGGAATTAATAGTGCAAATGAAGATCAATGAAGAATAATTTTCCGAACAAAATGAAATAAAAATATACAGGATTTTCCATTTAAAATAAAAAAAATTTTCATGTTTAAAATATTTATTTTTTAAAATAAATTCCAAACACTCAGTCGAACAAACGATGTACAAGTAAATTTAAAAAAGCAAATGTCTGCCGGCATATAAACGTTTATAAAAAACTGAATAACGCCAAATACACTATAATTAGAATAGGGGAATGGGGTATCATTGTTTACAGAATTTCATGCTGAATCTAAAATTTAAAAAATATATAGGGTGTTCAATTTAAAATAAAAAAGTTTTTTATGTTTAAAAAATTTCATTTTTAAAAATAATAAATAACTAAATGAATAACTAAATATTCTCAAGAAGTACATCCCATCTACTACCTCTGGTTAAAATTTTAAGTATCTGATAGATATAGTACCTGAGATAGACGACTTTAAGAAAATGTCTACCGGCGACTAAAAATGTAGAAAAAAATTGAATAACGCCAAATCCGCTATAACTAGAATAGGCAAATGGGGTATCGTTGTTTACAGAATTTCATGCTAAATCTAAAATTAAAAAAAAAATGGGGTATTCCCTTTATATAACGAAGTTAGTGGTCACTTCCGGTATAACCGGAAGTTGCACAGAGTTCATTTTATTTTAATTCAAAAGAGCATATTCGATTATGTATACTCAGAAAATGGCGAAAATACAAATTAATTTATTCTCCATAAAGTTGTAATGCCCGCCTAACGTGGGACACGGTGTATATTGGGTAACATATCAACGGTATCCATACATATATTGTAGTACATAAAAAAATGTCTTTTATACCAAAGTGGATTCGTATAAATATACTACAACTATAAATCTAATATAGACGTATAGTAAAAACGTTTAATTATAGGTGGATAAATTCTTAGTAATCGACGTTTATATGGCGGACATTTTCATGAATATATTTGGTAGTACATCAACCGTATTCATACGTATGGTAGTAATTTATACCAAAGTGTGCTGCCTGGGATGGTTTAAACTTCCAAAATACCCAGTATGACCTCATCTATGTTGGTATTTTCTTGAAAGACAAAGTCAGGAGAATTTAAATTTACAATTAAATACAGGGTGGTCCATTTAAAAAAACAGAGGTTTGATAAATTCTGAAGTTATGGATCACTCTGTATAATCGAAAATAATTTAGAAATGTGCAAAATAATATTATCTACAACTTTTGTAAATAACATTGTTTGATATTTTCCATAATATTGGATATATCGAACACTATTGGGACACCCTGTAGTTTTAACCTTGACTTGGTCAAGTAAAAATGATCTAACTCAGCATGCATAGATAGATTAACTGTTGTCAATTTCGAAGAGTCACTTATAACTTTTAGCTAGAAAGGCAAGACATTAAAGCAAATTTCTATACACCAGTTAAAAAATGTCACCTATATTTGGGGTACATAATATTTTAAGATTCTACAACTCGCTACAGATTACAATGGGCCAATTCTGTTACTACCTGACTCAGGTAGTATAAAATTGCTTCGGATAACCTAAAGACCTCTTTGGAAAACTGAGGTCAATAATATGCCTAAAATTATTTTCTTGTCATTTGGAGATTGGCTTGTTAAAATTCATCTTACTGATATTTATTTTTAAAGGTATCTGTATATATGTATAACACTTGGAGACCCGTTGTGCAGTCTACATAATTAATAGATCCCTCTGAGCTCGTCAACTACCCTATAGATTTGATGTATTTTATCGGCCGGTGTTAGTCAAAACTCGCTGAACACTAATTTTCTAATAAACGAGTTAGGTAGTTGTAGAGAATATACTCTATGGGATCTTATTCGCACCTCTATTGGTATACGGATCCTGATAGTACCATACTATAAAGATGCATTCATACTTTACAATGACCAGTCAGAATGCCTTTAATCAGGTGCAGATTATGTCCTGTCATACTCAAGTATTTTTTGTTGTGTTGTTGTTAGAGTAACTTAAAAACTCCCTAGGAACTCTGAAGCATGTTTTCAGTCCAATGGAATTACCTTGTTCAAAAATTATTTGTTAAGTTGCTTTCTTGGTTTTCGATGCGGTGTGATCTTTGATCTATTTTAAAATGATCACAATGTTGAAAGATATTTCGGCCAAAGCTTCGTATCATTCTAGTAAATTCTTGGTCTATCCAGAGTATTGCTTTTATTAGCACGTTATTTCCAGTGTATTGTTTTTGGTAATTTCTTTCACTACTAAAATAATCCTCGTGAGCTGACAGCTGATTTTAGGTATAGATTAAAGGGTCTGAAGTATATTGCACATCGTGAGTCTTATTATATTTTAGAATCTTTGTTGAGATATGAATCTTACCTACTACTTCCAATTCTTCTGTTTGTCTGGTGATAAGTTTATTAGGCTTATGGAAGATGTGAAATTATGATATGGAGTCCATGCCCTTCTAAAGCTGTAGAAGCATATCAAATGCCTCCTGCCAGAAACAACGTCTTGACTCATCAGATTCTATATGCGGAGTCATGCCATTTTCATCAGAGCAACCCTTTTAAAATAGATATTGTGGGGAGTAAGACTAAGAATGACTTCCGTGGGTCTGTTTGAATAATTATGTCCTTTATGAATAGAACCACGTACGTGAAGGAGAAAAGAAAGTATAGGTAGATGGTATATAATTTTCACTTACTTCAAGCTTGCAACAAGAATAGCATGCACTACTCTGTAACCTGCAGTAGAAAACTCGTTTAATGGATTAATTTCGCAATGAGGATCGTATGTAGATCGTCCTTCGGATAACTTGTATGGATAAAGAAGGTTTCTCTTCTCCATGGCTTTGTATCCGATAAGGGCAGGAAACATTTCGCTGAAAGCAAGATGCTGATATACGGCAATGTTAAGTTTTCTGCATTCTTGGTAAATCCTTTCATCGTTCCAATGTGGATTTATTGATACCATACGATCGCAACACCACTCGTGAAATCTAACCCACGTAATGTGACTGATGGTAAGATCTAAATTCTGGTTGGCTCTAAAATCACCTAAAAAAAAATAGGACAAGAACTATAATTTCTCTGTTTGGATAACCTAATGTAATAATCCTAAATACATACATACATTTTTTATAAATAAAGAAAACAGATTCGAGCTTTTTTTTGCGACTCAATGTGATTATTAAAAGTTCATGTGGAATCAAATGTTATACCTAAAACGGTATTAATTTTATTTTTACCATTTTTAAAAACCTGTTGAAATTGAACGAGCAATAAAACCTGTTATGTCTTTATGTACTAGTAGTACAGCCTTATATACTTATAGTTGGATCTAAATGGGTACAGCTAATAGATGGCGACACCGTATTTAAATACCTAGTCGAAAATCAATTATATTAAACTGAGTCAAGGTCGTTGGTTCAAACCTCACTATCGTCTGGCCTACTATAGCTTTTTTCAGAGGTTTTCTTATAGCAATAGACAAATGATGGGTTAGCAACATCTTTTCAGATACCTACCGCCATTTTTTTCACCCCGTTTCATAAGGCCTGTTCCCTGATCCCTCCAGTGTGCCTCAAGGGGTTAGTAAAGACTATAGCAGCCGATTCCAGCAGGGAGAATGCAATAAACATCTACTACCTTTTGTTTTGAACTTAATATTTGTTTAATTTGATTTTTTATAGCATAGATCACCATTTAAAATCTGTATATGGGACACTGTTTCAATAGATGTCAGGCGCGATTGCCTCTATATAACTATGTTGCTATAATTCTTTATGCAATAGTTATATTAGTATATGTCCTAGTTTTACATTTGTTTCATACCTGTTTTATAACAAATGTTCGGAGTATTAGGAGGAGTGGCACATCCTGATCCAAGTGGTAAATATCTTCCGTTCCTAGTTATCAAGCGGCCCTCACTAAACGTACGTAATTCGTTAGCTTCGCTTTCAGTGCTGCCGTACACAATATTTAGATCAAGAGCAGCTGTTACACCTGAAATCTAAAACGAGAAAATATTAAATATTAAACAATTAATTTTTGCAATACTATAATAAAATATGAGCGCGTATTGCATTATGTAGAGATCAAAGCTGGGAAATGAACTACGCGGAGGTTACGTAACAGGAAGGCCCCAGGTTCAGATGGTATAACAAACATTCTAATAAAAAACAGTAGTAGAAAAACAGTAGTTCAATTACGCTATATTATAAATGCAATTCTAAAAATACAATATTAATCTACTAATTTTAAAAATGCTCACGTAATAGCCATAAAAAAAGCCAACAAACCAGCAAAATTTATAGGTAGCTACCACCCCACTACCTTATTGAAATGTCTAGCTAACGAAAATAAAACACAATGCTGAAAGACTTAAAAGAACTATTCCAAAGATTCATTATGCTTTTTGACCAGGACATAGTCTCACAAATTGTACGGGTAGCACATCGCTTTAAACAGCAACAAACAGTGCTAGTCATACAAACATTTTTTTATTCCTTAAAATATTTATGATTTAGGAAAAATTCTAAATATAAAATTAATTAGTATTTTACAGCTTGACGTTTGCATTTTATTATAACGCAAAAAAATAATACTTACTTGATCTGCATACGGTTTAGGGTTTGTTGCAGTACAATTCAAGTTAATGGTTGTTGTAGTTTTAGTTATGGGCATACAAGTAACATTGTGTTGAGAGTAATAAGGGTCATTATCTGGAACATCTATGTTGAAACAACTCTCAGGTGTGGTTGGCAATGCACGCATATCAGACGTGCAACAAGGATCAGCGGAACCTAAAATTAAAAGATAATTTAGAGCCTGAAATATGTAAATAAAAATGCTGTTCGTGACATAGCATACAATGTAAAAAATCCCAAAAAGGATCTCGACATCATCCAGGTTTTGAACCTCATGAAATATCACCTAAATAATATACTCCATACTTTCATTTCACCTACTCTTACACTATAAAAATTATTTTCAATATCTGTACAACTAACCAAGCAACTATTCCTTTATATTATTTCTTTTTTCATTCTTTCAGATATCCTTTTGCTCCTTCTGATCTTCAAAATACAACTTGGGTTCCAGTCTGTCTTTCCTCGTCTGGGGTTCGCATTGCGTCACTGCATCCCGCCACCGTTAGGATGTTGTACTCTTTCCTTTTCATTTAATTCATAGATTTTACCTTCTACATCGACCTAGATCTCAATGGGCCCAGTTAGCTAAACCAGACCGTAAATTATAGCACACTTCTGAACTGCGATCGCTGTTTTGAGTATCTTTCACAGTCAGCCAGCGACTCTGTTCTAGATGATTGGAAGCAATACACAAAAAAAACTATTTTAAAACAAGACCACAGAGCATCTATCTCAAAATATGTATTTTTCACTAACTCTGATATAACTTTTCTACAATCGTTAAACACATATTCTCCGCATATATAGCAAAAATAATCTGGATTGTTCAAACAACGTCTCCTTGAACTACTCGTGACACAAAAACTTCAGATACTAATCAACCCATTTGACCCTAAAACTATTTTTTTCCGATTTTGTAAAATGTTTTTCTTAAAAACTGTTAATAGAAGGTCCCATAAGTCGAGAAAAAATCTTGGACGCAATTTTATCAAGGGAAGTATTATCATTGCAATGAAGATTACTCATTATGAATTGAAATCTATCTCTGGAAATAGCGGCTGATATAAGTTTATTCTGGGTATCGTTGCAATTTTGCTAATACATATGTCGCCTTGGAACAGTTGTATATCCATTGACAAGTAACACCCCTATGAAGCAATACATCTCGTCTACAGTAACGTTACCGGGGCAGTTTTTTTGTTGTGCATAAATGTTGGTAAAATTGACAATTTCTCCTACCAAGTTTTCATCAAAAAACAGCTTGAAAATATTTCCAGAGGAACGATTGCTTTGTGCAGTTTGAACTGGTTGCCATTGTATAAACGTAGAATCTAAATCTTCATTGAGAATATAGTCAAACGTCTTTATGTGTTTAGGTAGCCTTTCAACAAAAGTGGACGGTGGTAGATCCTCATCACTGTCCCCGTCGTCATCACCTTCCACGTCAAATTCGATTTCCGCCGGGACCCTTAGTTGCACTCCGGGTAAATTATTTGGATTTACATCGTCTTTAGCCCCAGAATCCAGAAACGCATATAATCCTACCGTCCTTTTAAAAGGACTCGTTAAATTGAACGCTCCTGGAATGATCCAGAAGTGTGAAACATAACCACAAATATATTATGTTATTTGTTAAAATAATCAAAACAGCAACGAAAAAATAAACGAGGTTTAACATATGTTACCTTGAGTCACTCATTGCAAAGTCACTAACAACACAGTGTTCTTTAACCGTCACTATCGATCCAAAACTTAACAAAACCCTAACGATGGTGATTGATCTTGTTTAAGATGTCAACTAAATATAACGTGACACTGCCGACATCTTCAAACCGTCAGCTGAATCAGAAAAATATAGGTTTCTTTTTGAAGTCCTTTTAAAAAGGACGGTAGGCGTAAATGGGTAAACACAGTAAACTACGCCTGTTATCGATTAATATATACCCTTAAATGATAATAATCAAAAACAAAGTAACTCGAGCTGCTCAAAAATTTTTGAGGTTAGATTTGACAAAAACGAGTAAACATTATCAACCACAGAATTCGCGGCAACAGACAAAAAGTTAAATTTTGTAAACTAGTGAATTATGTGAGATTTCTCTTGATCTTGGCAGAATTCGAATATTCAGATAGAGAAAAAAAATGCCTTATAACATCTTCCAATGACAATAAGCAAGACAAAATTCAAAACAGGACTTCTTCTGAAAATGAAGTTAATACGTATGCTATATTATAGACCTAGATAAATGAAATTAAATAAATATAAAATATTTTAAAATGCAAAATAAATAAAGAAACTTACGTAATAGAGTAACACTGTGATCGTGGGCTATAAATTGGTGAATTCCACTAACTAAACGAACTACATTAGCACGTTCAGTAGGGATATGCCTAGATGTTTGTTCACTGATGAAGCGTGCGTTTGGAAGAGGTTTTCCACTTTTCGCCACCGGTGGTTTTGATATACCTGGAAACAAGTTTTTTGTTTTTAAAAACTAAATAATGTAATAAAGAACTTTTAACAAAACCGACATATGTTCAAAAGGACCCCGCACTTTTTACATTGATTTTGGGTACTGGCAGAATTTGTTCAAATTTTAATATATTATTTTTCCGGTCATTAAGGGTAACTTTCTTATGGACCTCAAGTAGGCAGCTCTACAGGGTGAGCCGTTAAAAGGATTCGAAAGTAAGGAATGTAGAATTAATATTTTCTAATATATCTTCACCACTCTTTAGTAATTCTTATTTTTTCCATGGAACTTATGTGATATGATATACTTGTATATAGTTTATTCGTGCTTACTTACGCAAAATAAATTATACAGCGTGTTCAAAAAATTAGGAATATCAGTTACTAAAATATAGTGCATTTTACATCTATAGTTAGAATATGACTTCTGACCATTTTTTTTTATTTCATTTCATATTAGATAATTTTAATAAGTAATACAGGGTTTGATAGAACTACACAAACGCATTTTACGAAAAATTGGTATGCCTTAAATATTGTAGAAAGTCTTGAAACGAATTCAGTTATGCTCGTATTATAATCATAGCTCTGTTTTTCTAACAAAGTCCCGTTCTACGCCTACTTAAATGTAGAAATAATTCCACTAACTTTGGCTTGAATAAATGACTAAGAAGACATATTCTAATTGAAAAACCCTTTCTAATTTTTATATACAACACTTCTAAATATAATTTTTGAGCATTTAGTAGGTTAATTTTAGTTAAACTAATTCATAAAAAACTTTTACAGTTTTTTCAGTAGTAATTTATTTAAAAACTTCGTAATATGAATACTCATTATATTTAATCCTGGCCAATTCTTGTTAGTTATCTATTCCACACCACTATATACTTTTATCTTGCTTTAAATTATTTTTTAAGCCTAGTTATTATGACATAACTTTTTTATTTCCTTTTTTATTAATCAGAATAATTACAAAAGGATTATATAAAATAAAATATTGGCGACTGTTAGATGGAATAACAGCTAAATTATCATGATAGGGTTAAAAGTTTTTGTCTTTGCAATTTTAGACCACATTTGTTGCGTTTGTTTATCCATATCGGATGCATCTGAAAAATTGTGAATCTTTTATCACGTGATTCAAGGTACCTACGTAAATTAGTTGGAGCAGATGCTTCCGATGTGGATAAACAAACAATCGATGCGGTAAAAAATCAGATTTTAATGTTGAAATACATGGTCATACATACTTGATGAAACAAAATTTGATTTTTCTCGAAAACGTTCGACTTTAGAGCTTATGACCAGGAGTACCTTTTTTGTGTAGAAAACATTGGCGGTTCAAATGGGCGTCTCAAAACCGTACTTTTTCCAGTGGCGTAGAATTTTTTTTTTAATTTCAACACCCTGTATCTCGAAAATGGTGCATTTTAGAGGGTAAATTAATAGAAATGTTTTTTTATATTTTTGGACGAGCTATCACGTCCTGAAGTCCTGCGCATGAATTATGAAACACCCTGTATTCCAGATTTCCTTTATAAACTAAATTTCAAGAGAATAACATTACTAGACATTACTGTACATGTAAGCCTGATTCAAGAACTATATGCATGTGTGCTCATATTTTTTAACTAAATTTCTAGAGCAATTCGTCCGTTCTGGACCTAACATATCAACAAAACTAAGAGTAGGTTAGGAGTAATTGTACAAAAAAGGCATATAAAAATCAGTAGTGTGTCTAGGGTTGTGCTTGAGCCGCCCCTGCAAAAACTGCCTCTTTTATTTATATTTTTGTAAAAAAGGTATTTATAATATTGGATTGGCGCCATAAAAATGGTGTGCCACCCGTCCTTATGGGTTCACCATGCCACTGATACAAATACACGTTAGTTTGGAAATGTATTTATTAAATTTAATACAGTGAAACCTGAGTAAGCCGGAACCTGTGTAACACGGAATCCTGTGTATGACGAAAATTTTGGCGATTACCTACATATTGTAATGTAAAAATTGCTTATAAGCCGGAACCCTGTCTAACGCGAACACGGAATTTCCCTAATCTGTTAAGCCGGAACCTACTTATGTTATTGCTTTGCAGGTATAAAAGAATTTATAGATGTTTACATAATTAGTTTATGATTTCGGAAAGCCCCATAATAAGGGCGAACTATTATCAATACTTAGAACCATTATCACAGAAATTTAGGTACAAAAGCAGTAAATACACAAATAAACCAGTATTGTGTAGGTACGGCAGTTTGAGTTTATCCGTGAAAGTGCAAACATTTCAAAATGGCAAACCGAAAAACGAATACATTATCGCTAAAATCTAAAATGGACTTAATTAAATGTAGTGACCAAAAAAAACTTACTCCAAAGCAATTGGTTATTCAATTTAAGTGTATGAAATTTTGAAAAACAAGGAAAAAATTAAAGAAGAGTGGATGCGTGGTGGTAATGGCGATATTAAGAGAAAGCCAAAGGAATCACATCACGACGACGTAAATTCAACAGTTTTGGAATGGTTTATGGATGCAAGGTCTCGCAATCTTCCTGTATCTGGAACAATTATTCAAGAAAAAGCAAGAGAAATTGCAAACCATTTTGGAAAAGTAGATTTTAAAGCTTCGAATGGATGGCTGGAAAGTTTTCGAACACGACATAACATAAGATTTAATCAGATCTGCGGTGAAGCTAAGGACGTCGACATGGAATCTGTGACTGAATGGACATCGCACATTACAGATTTAATTAAAGGATATACCCTAAAAGACATTGCTAAGTGTGACGAAACTGGCCTTTTTTATAGAGCGCTGCCGGACAAGACAATGTGCTTTAAAGGTGAAAAATGTCAAGGAGGCAAACAATCTAAAGAAAGGTTAACCGATTTGTTTTGCGCCTTTGCTGACGGAAAAATAGAAAAACCTCTAGTTATTGGAAAATCCCTCAGACCGCGATGTTTTAACAATACTAATGTGCCTCAGCTACCAGTTTATTGGCGAGCAAATAAAAAAGCATGAATGACATTAGTTCTTATGGAACAGTGGCTAAAAATTTTAAATCAAAAAATGAAATTTGAAAATCGACACATCCTTCTATTTTTGGATAATGCAACGTGTCACCCCAAAATAATACTATCCAATATAAAATTGTGTTTTCTACCAACAAACACCACAAGTCAAACACAGCCTCTCGATCATGGAGTTATACAAAACTTCAAAATGCATTACAGAAAACAAGTGCTGCGGTCAATTATTGCGAATATGAGATTCTCTCAGCAGGAGATTTGGCTAAAAAAATATCAGTTTTGGATGCTATCAGATGGATTGATTATTCAGTAAAAAATATTAAACCTGATTGTGTTAAAAAATGTTTTGCGGCATGTGGAATCAAGCAAGATGGAGACGTTGACCTAATCGAAAATGTTGACGAAATTGACGAAAGTACAAAAGAAGTCGAAGAGTTAATTACTGAAATTAATCCCGGTTGTAATGTTCATGATTACATCACATTAGATGAAGCCGTTACAACAAATGCTGGATTTCAGTCCATAGAAGAACTGGTGTTAGAAAAAACTGCCGTGGAAACTACTGTGGCAGACGATAATGATGGGATTGGAATTGGTAAGCGATTTTTCTAATTCTCTAAAAAAATAAACAACTTTTTATTTATTCTTTCCATCTTAATTGGGCATTTGGCCAAGTAGAAATAAAGTTAAAATACATAATAAAAATAAGATAGGAAGATTTCAGTTACCATCACAAAAATAACAGATATAAAAAATTATTTTCCCATTAGCTTTTCAAAACGATCTGTTCTTAAATTATTATTTTTATTTACAGGAACAGAAGTTGAAGAATCCGATCGGATAAAAAATTTTTCTGAAGCTTTGAGGAGTGTTGCAGCGTTAGAGGATTTTTCCCAAAGAATAGAGAGCCAACCGATGAGAAAGAAGATTTTAGAATTAAGGACATTCATGGAATCATCTTACGTATTACAAAAGAATAAAAAACAACTTACATTGATAGAAATGTGGAATAAATAATAATTTATATTGTTTCTAATAATAAATAAAAATATGTAGGTACATAGTAATAATAACAACTATATATTAAATGTACGTATATTAATATATTTTTTTTAATAAAATCATCACTTTTTTAAATCTACTATGTGCAATTTTTTATCTACCCTGTGTAACGCGGAATTCTGTATATGCCGGAAAATCGGTGCACGACCGTGCGATTCCGTTTTACACAGGTTTCACTGTAATAAATAAAAAAATATTTTGTTAATTAAACAATTAACAATTAAAAATAAACATTTGGTAATAATTATTATACACATTTTATAAACTATTTAATTTAGTAAATATTCAACATGTCCTCCTCCTTGAATACAAAAATATAAATAAAAGAGGTAGTTTTGCAGGGGCGGTTCTAGCAAAACCCTAGGGACACCACTGATTTTTGTATGCGTGTTTTGTACAATAACTTCTGATCTACTCTTAGTTTTGTTGATATGTTAGGTCCAGGGCGGATTAAATTCAGTTAAAAAATTGTAAATAGCTCGTTAAATAAAAAAGATACAAAGTTCATTTTGCTATAAAAAAATTAAAAATTCATAGTATTTTTTTGATTTTAGGATCGATAAAGCAAGTTTCTTTATGTCAAAAAAAATACGGGGGGGTTAAAAGGTACCCAACCCCCCCAACTTTTTTTTAAAGGGGTTGCTTTAAATTTTTTTTCTCCTTAGAATATTGGGTCTTTAAATCTACAACACTGGCAAAAATTTCGAAGAAAAAATCGCAACAGCAAACTTTTTACTAAAAAAAAAACATTTTTCTGAATGTTAATTTAACACCCTGTAACTTTGTTGGGAGCCAGTTTTTGATATAGGTAAATATAGCCAAATCCACTTATTTTTTGGTAATTTATCTGAGGATGAATTTACGACATACCTTTTTGAAACACCCACATATATCAGTACCCAATATGTATTTGCAGTTAACTTTTACGTGCACTGATAGCAATATCTACCATGCTTTCCGCCATATTGGTTATTCAAAAAAAATTTTTGATAAAATTGCACCACTCTTTAGAATATTTACCATTTTAAAAAATATTTTTAGTCAAAAATAGTTCTGCTCGTTAAAGTGTTAATGACTTATATAGGAATTTAACAACAATAATAGTTTATGATATATAAAAGCTAGATAAAAGAGTAGTGATCATTGATCATGACCATGATGATGATCAGATGTAAGAGAAATACAAACAGTATTTAATATAATATTTTATATAATAATATATTACCACAAAAGTCATGGGCATTTTTTAAAATTTTATTTAGTATTATGTAAAAAAAAAAAAAATAAATTACCATCAGAATAATTGGGCTTTTCAATAAACCTAGCATACGGCTGATTTGCAGTCCCCATTCCAGGATTTTCTAAATTATTGCAAGACCCATCCAAGGGGCGATATTTTATCTTCTCTGGTGGACAGGAATCTGGATGTGTTCCACACACGACAGCTTCATGGTACTTAACAGTTGTTATTAGAAGCAAATACACCGAAAAATTGATTGCCAATAATGTCATGTTGGTATAATAAATTTCACTTTTGGTTTGTTTTAGTTTGTTTTGATTTCAGAGTTTTATATATAACTCAAATATAATTTAATATTAATTATGTAATTGATAACTTATATAATATTTTTAATTACGTACATATTTACGAATATAGGGTGATTCCATATTTTTTTAGGCGAATTGTTTAGATAATATATCTATCCATTGAAAATTACAAATATCTTTAATAATTACTATAATGACCTTGGTGAAAAATACGCAAATAAAATCAAAGTTCCTCAAAATTATAGGAAAGATATAAACAGGGTGAAAAGTACTATATATCTTGTAGATACCAATGAGAATGAAGTAAAACAAATTATTAAAGATTTAAAATCAAATAAATCTCTAGGTTGGGATAGTATTAGGGCAGAAACAATAAAAGAACTAAATGAAGACATTGGTCGACCACTTACTTATCTCATTAATCAAAGTTTTCGGGAACAGAAATATCCAAACTGTTTATAAAAAGGTATAATAAAACCTCTTTTTAAGAATGGTGACAAAAACAAAATAGAAAATTATAGACCTGTCTCTTTACTCTCTGTGTTTTCCAAAATTTATGAAAAAATTATTAAATTAAGACTACTAAAGTTCCTTAATAGGCATGAAGTATTATCACCACATCAATATGGTTTTAGGAAGAGAAAATCCACAGAAGATCAGTGGCGGCTGGTGGTAATATAAAATGGGTCACTTTTTCCAATAATTTTATCCTATGTAAGTTCGGATCAAAACTTTGTACAAGTCAATATTTAGTAATTTCCTTAAACGCTATTACAATAAAAGCCACATTTGCATGTCCAGTAGTTCTTTGCTTTTTTTTTGATCAAAGTGATTATTAGGCCATCGAAGATATTGACCTACTCATTCCACCACAGTACATTTATGTCAATCTCTCAAGTAAAATGGCTGGAAATAGCGGTCAATCCTCGTCAGACTTAACAATTGCAGAGTTAACTGCACTCATAGAAAACATAGTGAATAAAGCAAATATCATTCAAACGGATATAATAAAAAAAGATATTCTTACAAAAATCGATAATATTGAAAAAAGTGTAGAAGATAACACAAAAAAAATAACTGCTCTTCAAACACAACTCCAAACATTAGAGCGAAAAGCAAAGAAAAACAACATAGTTATATTTGGTTTGATCGTGAAAAACAAGCCAGATCTGTTACTTGAAGTACTGGACAAATTAAACAATCTTCTGGGGACTCAAATTGGGTGTCAAGACATAAATAATATATCTTTATTAAGTACGAAAGATAATAACAGCAGTCATATTGTCCTGGAATTCGTATCATTCCTACGGAAGAAGGAAATATTTAAAAATGTTAATAAACTAAAAGGGACCGGCATATCTATTGCTAATGACGCCTCATATGAAGACCGAATTAGATACAGAACATTAGTGCGTCATCTAAAACAAGCTAAATCTCAAAAATTAACTGCCAAGATTAAAGGATTTCTTTTAGAAGTGGAAGATAAGTTATACAGCGTAGAAGATCTAATAAAATTAGAAGAAGAAGCAATATCTAGCGAAAGTGAAGGGGAAGAAGACACTAATTCCAAGCAGATAGAGACATCAGAAAAAAAAGTAGGGAATAATAACTGAAGGTGTAGTAAAATTCATTACAGTCCAAAGACTAGAAGTGCTCGATTAGCAATTAAGTAACCATTTAGTAATTACTTCATTTACCTACCTTACTTTAAATTATTCGTTTTGTACCTAATTATTAAATATTATACCCATTAATCATTTTCTTTTACCTTGGTGGAATAACTAATTTGAATTTTAGGCTAATAGATAACTGAATATAAGTAAAATTATTTTATTAAATGAGTGGTTTTTTGAAGGTAGCACATATTAATATTTGTTCGTTGTTACCAAAACTTGATAATGTAGCAGGCTTTATTTTTGAGAAAGACTTTGATATTTTCTGTGTGTCAGAGTCTTGGCTAAAGCCGACGATACCAAATAACGTGATAAGCTTGGCTGACTATAAATTAGTACGACAGGATCGAAATCTAAAGTGTAGAGGTGGAGGTGGAGGTGTATGTATTTATTTAAAAAATCATTTAAGATTCACAGTTGTCGAATCTGACAAAAAAATCGAACAACTATGGATTAAACTTAAAATAAATAAATTAGTTTTAGGTATTTGTGTTGCTTATAGACCTCCTGACTATATACTTAATGATTTTATTAAAGTTTTTGAACAAACTGTAACAAATTTAGCTGCGGAATTTGATGAAATATTATGTTTGGGCGATTTCAATGTTGACCTGCTGAAAATGCACTCAACTAAAGCTAAGAAAATAAACTCCTTGTTAATAAGTCATGATTTAATACAAATTATTGATAAACCAACTCACATAACTCCGACCTCTGAAACATTAATTGATTACTTAATAACGTCTAACCGTGACTTAATTAAATCATTTGGCGTTCTTCCCGCAGATCATATGACAAGTCATGAACTCATTTATTGCATACTTAATGTTTCTTCTAACAATTCTAAACATGTTTTTAAAATAGTAAGAAATTTTAAAAACCTTGATGAAGATTACTTTCTATGTGATTTGAATTCTATATCTTTTGACAACATTTTTAGCTTGAACAACATTGATGAGAAAATAAATCTCCTAAATAATTCAATCATTTCGCTTTTCAATAAACACGCACCCTATAAAAAGATAAGAATCACCAAAAAATATAATCCTTGGTTAACAGATAACATTAGGTATATTATGTCATTACGAGATAAAGCGAAAAAAAGATGGCAAAAAAGCAAAAAAGTGAGTCACTTAGAATACTACAAAATGTTAAAAAACTATACTACTTTAGCCTGCAAAAATGAAAAAAAAGCATATTTTGAATACAAATTAAGAGTAGGAGGTATTAATAATATGTGGAAAAATTTAAAACATCTAAACATCGGAAAAGAGTCACATACTATACCTAATACCTTATGTAACCCCACCAATTTAAATAAATATTACACTTCATGTATTCCAAACTTACCTGCAGATCGAAAAGTCCTTGATAGTTATCTTAACAATATCCCTTCGCGTGACAAAGTTTCTTTCACTCCAGTTACAAATGATAGAGTCCAAAAACTACTGTACTCAATCAAATCAAATGCTCAAGGTTCTGATGGCTTAAATATAAAAATGTTGCTTCAATGTTGTCCCTTAATAATTCCCTATGTCTCACATATAATTAATAGTTGCATTAACAAACAATACTTCCCTAGAAACTGGAAACAAGCACTTATCAGACCTGTCCCAAAAACTAGTAATCCAACCGAGTTTAAGGATCTAAGGCCCATTAGTATTCTCCCAACTCTCTCAAAGGTACTTGAAAAAATAATAGAAGAACAAATTCGTATCTAATTATCAACTCATCATATTTTACCAGAATATCAGTCAGGATTCAGACCATCTCATAACTGTGAAACTGCACTTCTTAACGTAACCGATGATATTTTAAAGGCTAGGGATGATGGTAACATTTCGGTTTTAATCTTAATAGACTTTAGTAAAGCATTCGATACCCTTAATCATTCCCTGCTGTGTGCCGTACTTCATTATATAGGATTTTTGCCTGATGCCGTAGGTCTGATAAAATGTTACTTAAGTGATCGAAGCCAACGTGTTAAAATTAATGAAATTATTTCTGATTCTATGAGGGTACGATCTGGAGTTCCTCAGGGATCTATATTAGGACCTATACTATTTACTCTCTATACAAAAAATATCGGAACAGTCTTAAAATCTTGCAAGGCTCACCTATATGCCGACGATACACAAATTTATAGCTCTTTTCATCCAAACAATATTTTACATGCCACTGACCTTATCAACCAAGATCTCAAAAACTTAGCTATGTGGGCAAAAACACATGCTCTTAGCATTAATTCGAAAAAAACGAATGTTCTTGTCTTTGGCCCTAATAAATTTTGTCCTGACTCAATTAAATTAAATTTTGAGGGTGATATAATAAAACCCGTAAACAGCGCCAAAAACCTTGGTATAGTCATGGACAATCAGCTCAAATTTAGCAGTCATATTAATATATGTATTCGTAATGCCTTCATTAACTTAAAAACAATCTACATTAATCGTCATTACCTGTCATTTAATGTTAAAAAAATTCTGTGACTCGTTGGTTCTATCAAAATTCAACTATGGAGATGTCCTTTATGGTCCCTGTATTGGGTCAGATGACAAAAGGAGAATTCAGGTCATGCAGAACTCATGTATTCGTCTAATTTGTGGAATTAGAAGATGACAACCTATATCCCATAAATTAAAAACCTTGAATTGGCTAGATATGGAAAAACGAAGGTTACTTCACGCTGCTTGTCTATTCCATAAAGTCATTAAAAACCGCTTACCTGTTTATTTATATAATAAAGTTAAATACGGTTCTGATACGCATTTCCTAAATACTCGATATAGGCACAGAATAACAGCTCCCCCTCACCGCACAGAAAAATATAAACGCTCCTTTACATACCAAATATCAAAAATATATAACGCTTTACCTAATGAATTAAAATTAAAATCTACACCCGCATTCAAAAAATCACTTAAACATACATTTTTAAACGAGTAGTAACTCATCTTTAATCATGGAAAATTCCTCTTTAAAAGTCATTAATCCTCTATCGCGTTATTTGGTAATAGTTGGTAATAGTTGGTAATATTTGGTAATATTCTAAAAAATAAATATTCCTTCATATTATTTTCGAATGTTTCTGATATTGCTAATTGAAATTGTTTTATTTGTTTTTTTTTCTTTTTTTAGTAATTAGAAATTAAGTTAATTTTAGTCATTGTTACTACTGCTTAAGATGAAAAACAGAGGCGATGATTTCATTGAAATTATCGTCACCTGATCTTCGGCCGTTTTCCTTTCTTGCTTTGTTACGATTGTTTTTTTTTTTTATAATGTTTGTAAATAGTTATGTAACTTGAAAGGAAAATAAAGACCTTTATTATTATTATTATTATTATTATTATTATTATTATTTTTTTTTTTTTTTTATTTTGGTGTCATCGGCGTCGACTACTACGGCCATTAGCCTCGTGTTCTGTGTAGGCTTTGTTACTGTTTCCCAGCGCCACTTTAGGAACAGCACTGTTAATTAGAACCCAACAGTGAATGGTCGAGTGGGGAATCCTACCAAGGCATCAGAATTAATTTTAAATAATTAAATTAAATGAAAAAATCCCGGCCAACGGTGGGATTCGAACCTGAGACCTTCCGATCTCAAAGTCATGACTCTAACCACTGAGCCAACCCACCCCCCTATTATTATTATTATTATTATTATTATTATTATTATTATTATTATTTCGCTGTTTTTTTTATTATTTGAGTTTGTATAAAGTGTAGTTATTATTATCAACATCATACTGTTTTCAAGCAATACATGAATAATAAATGAATATTTTAGTTAGTGTGAAGAATGATTGATAAATTACAGATTTAACCCCGTAGAAATATGACGTAAAAAACGGAAATGTCTGCTTGGCAGATATAATTTACTGATTTGTCACTAAAAATAATTTATGTACTATTATTATTTAAAATAGTTTTAATAATATCGTTTGTTAGGTTTCTTCCTTCCAGTTAGGGCAAATCGTAAGTTTGTATTTGTTTGAATTATTATATTTTATATTTATTTATCATACTATTTTAGGAATTTAAGTATAAATTCACCTTATGTAAATGGACATATTGTGTAGCCAATAAAGTAATTATCTTAAATTTGGCGTACTCATTTGGCCTCCAGTAAACTGGATTGATTATTTGGAATTCCTAACAGTTAGTCTGATATTTGTTTTGTTTTTAATACGTTGAAAACCATCTATAAACATTATTCCTTTGTAAACTGACATTTCTTCATAATTTAAAATTATTTTTAAATATACAGGGTGTTATTGAAATACACGTACATATTAAAACTGGGTATTGCGCAGATCCCCACTGAATGTAGAAAAATATTATTTTTTAAAAATACCCCTTATTAAGGGAGTTATTAATTTTTGAAAATTAATTCTAAAACAAACGTACTTCACTGATATGTTGAGGATGACCTATATAAATTAGGTTTATTTACCTATTTTAAACATCAACAGTAATTAATATGAATATGCAAGTTTTTGTCAGATGATAAGAAAACTAGTCTTGTAAGAAATAGCCATGTTGCCAAGATTTTCGAATTAATTTCTATCTCCGAAGACTGATTCTTACTACCCTCGTTATCAAAAAACTAGAATATTTGATAAATTATTGTTTTTAAACTATACATTTTTGAAACTATAGATTATTAAAATTTTAGTTGATTTACGAATCTGGCTAACACGAGCGCGTCATTTCCAAGTTGGTAAAAAGTGTTGTTACGATTACTTTTAAATATTTTTTTACGATGCCACTATTTACGAATATTGAACTAACGGATATAGTGCTGGTTTATAGGGCAGCTGGAGAAAATTCTCGGCAAGCACAAATCCTCTATCGCGAACGGTTTCCAAATCGGAGAATTCCGGACTATCGTACGTTTATTTCAACTGTTCAGCATCTAAGAGACCATGGAAAATTTGAGAGTGTCAATGCAGATCGAGGGAGAACAAGAACACAAAGAACATTGGTGGCCGAAGAAGAAATATTGGAAGCTGTTGAAAACCGGCCTCAATTAAGTTGTAGAAGACTAGGTCTTGAAATTGGAGTGTCCTCATTTGTTGTGTGGCGGACACTTAAAGAACAAGGTTTACATCCTTATCACATCCAAAAAGTCCAGGCCTTATATCCAGGTGATGAAGAAAAGAGAGTGGAGTTTTGTGAATGGATGATTCAAAAATGTGTTGATATTCCTGATTTTCTAAAAATATTATTGTATACTGACGAGGCTTCATTCACTCGTGATGGCGTGTTCAATATGCACAATACGCATATTTGGAGTGATGAAAATCCTCACGCCATTAGGGAAACTGGGCATCAAAGAAAATGTTCAATAAATGTTTGGGCTGGCATAATAGATCAGTATTTAATCGGGCCTTATGTTCTCCCGAACAGATTAAATGGGCCAGGATATCTCCACTTTTTAGAAGATATTTTGCCAGTACTCCTAGAAAAGATACCGTTACAATTAAGGCAACGGATGTGGTACCTACTAGATGGCGCCCCTCCTCACTTTGATTTAAACGTACGGCAGTTTTTGAACATTAGATTTCCTCAAAAGTGAATAGGCAGAAATGAACCTACTAAGTGGCCTCCGAGATCTCCGGACTTAAATCCATGCGATTTCTTTTTGTGGGGTCACATGAAACAACTGGTTTATAATGAACCTATTAATAATGTTGAACAATTAACCAATAAAGTTAATGCGGTAGCCGAGGAACTACGACAAAATCCAAGACTAATTTCTAATGTTCAAAGTTCTTTGGAAAGACGATTGCAAGTGTGTGTAAATAATAATGGACGGCATTTTGAACAATTACTGTAATAAACTTTATTTTGAATTAATTGGTTTTGCTACGGCAACAGTGCAATTTCTATGGGTAAGTTCAATTTCGATTTATTTTACTTCTTTAAATATGAAAACTAGTAGGTCGGAAAAGGGGACTCTTCCCCAATATTTAAATTTTAGAATTTGAAGTTAAAATTGGTGCCAATCGTTTTTGGTCATTACATACTATTCCCCATTTTAATATGTACGTGTATTTCAATAACACCCTGTATATCAGGTTATGTAGAAAGCTTGACATTGATTTTTGTGTAAAAAAATTTATATGAAACTTTACCTATCATTTTTTAGTTTTTATTGTAAGTTTAATCATTGTCACAATTTGTCACAGATGTTAAATAAAAAATATATTTTTTAAATACCTTTTATTGGCAAAAATGTTTTAAGTGTTTATTTTATAAGATTCCCATCACAATACATAATATTACACAGATACAAACTAGAATAAAGATATATAATGTCTGACATTTTAAATGATACTCTTCGCAGTTTAACAGACCCCCTTAACCCCCATTTTTAAGCAGATTGTTTTCACAATCAACAGGCCTCATCTCTCTAGACGTTCTTGAAGGAGCTCCGAGATTGACTCTATATTATCGTGTAAACCAATTTTTTTCTACAGACGAAGAACAAGAACTCAGTAGTTATCTGCGAACTATGACTAAGGTCCATCACGGTCTTAATCCAAAGGTTGCTAGAAAACTAGCTTTCGATTTGGCGATTGCTAACAAGAAAAAATACCTACCTCATGGGAAAAGAACAAGAATGCTGGCAAGTTTTGGTTCACTAGTTTTATGAAACGAAACGCAAAATTATCACTACGATCAGCAGAAGCTACTTCATTAGGCAGAGCGATGGGGTTTATTCGACCAGTCGTTGCAATTTTTTTTTGTAATCTTAAGACGATTTATGAAAAATATAAGTTTACGCCTTCTCAGGTTTATAATGTTGACGAAACAGCACTAACAACTGTGCAAGATACTGGGAAAGTTGTAACCTACTGCACCCAGGTACCATAATCATTTATTAATTCCATTTATTAAAAAAAGTTGCATTCTTATTAAATACCAAATTTTTCATTTAACAAAAATCTCCCAGATAATTAAATCTTATTTACGACACCTAATAAATAACATCTATAACCCAGCCCGTAAGAGATCCAATTTCTTAAAAGTGTCTGGGAACGCAATCTAAAACCACCATACAACACGAAGTAATAATCATTAAAACTCTTAACGCACTTATCTTAAGTCAGTTTTGAATAGGAACGTTGTTTTCGATACACAAACTTTCCAAGGCAAATAATAAATCAGCTACTCCCTATCCACCTAAATTCGTATTTTCTATGAGAAACAAAACGATAGAGACGTCACAAAAACGATTAAACTGTGTATAAAAACCAGAGTTAAATGAGCTCAGAATTATTCAATTTTTGTCATTTGATGTGCAAGCATACATTTGTTAGTTAACATTCAAAGCAATCACCTTATTGTCAGTACCCAGTTATACCGTCTGTACCTTTCCTAAAACGCTCTTCCTAAACGACGTCTATCCCACAATACCTCCAATTTCCCAAAGGTGTCAACGTCTCGACGCCCAACGTCTCGACGCCCAACGTCTCGACGCCCAACGCCTCTCCGTTCTACTTCCCTACCTTTCGACGTCCCAACAATATCACTTCTAACACCACCTAGTATTTCCTACCATTATATTCATCCCGACGCCCAACGTCTCGACGCTCGACTTCACTACGTCATCTCTTTATCCGACGTCCCCATCCGACGCTCAATATCTCATCCGACGCCCTACGTCCTTACTTATCTACCTCCCTGCGTTTGGCGTTCTGCGTCACGACGCTCCTTCTCCGCCTTGCCATTCTAAATTTCGACGCCAACGTCTCAACGTCCCTGCTAATTATCCAAAATACAAAAATATAAAATGTCTGAAATAGAAACAGACGATAATATAAACCCAACGGTCTGTTTATCCGAGGGTGAGTTAATAACAACCAAGTTAAAATTATAAAAATGGGAATTTATTGTTGAGTATTATTCTGTAACTCATTATTATTCAAAAATGGTGAATCTTCACCTTTAATGAATTTATTGCTAACCGACGTCACATTTAGCTCGTCCAGATGTGTATGCTATGGGCCATATTGCCTTCAAATTAATATATCACCGTAAAAGATATTGGGTCCTATGATTGAACGTTTATGTTATCCATAACGTACATGTTAGGTCGAATTTTAACAGTAACTAAGCAAGTTTGTATGATGGAAAACTGTTAAATTAGAACATAACAGGCGGAAAATAACAGTAATGTGTTGGAAACCGTTTTTCATCATACGAACTTGCCTAATTACTGTTAAAACTCAACCTAACATGTACGTTACGGATAACATAAACGTTCAATCATAGGACCCAATAAGAGTCTGGTTACCGAACTGTCAATGAACCCTCGCAAATAACAGATCAGCTGATTGGGGTAAATGACACATCGGACGACTAGACTCACATTTATCCGAATATGCTTGATGTTACTACAGGGTTGGACTATCTTAGATAATTATCTCTCAATCTTTGCACCGTAGGTATATCTGAAAATAAGGGGTAGTTCGCTAGTATTGATCTGGCTCTATTCTAGTAAGACTACATCTACATAAAACCCCACTAGGTGAGGCTGAAACATAAGGAATATCCGCCTGTTATTACAATGACGGTATCTCAGTAAGCGCACCTATATAAAAAAGAAAACCAAGAAACAAAGAATTATTTTGAGGACGTCTGCTGTCTATTCTCAAGAATTGTTTAATTACAAATATTTGATGGCAAGTGGCCTGTGGCCTGTTGTTTGGGCGAGATACATGTGAGGTCTACCTTATATTAAAATAATCTGTACATATTTATTTTATTGGAGATCAAGAAAATAAATTAAGTTAAATATACTTTGAGCATTATTTCATTCACAAATTTGTACCAAACTTTGCATCGAATCCTGGTTTATTTTAATTAACATTATCACAACGTGGGTATATAAATTATCAATTAATTAACTAGACGATCACTACACTACTAGAGGAAAAGGCCATATACAGTAAGTATGAATTTCTTTGAATTTCACAAGGGGAGGGAGGTAGTTAAATTAAAATACGGGCTTTTAATAATTATCTACAAGACCAGGGGGTGGGAGGTCACAAAGTAATAGCCAAAAAGGGACAAAAGCAAGTAGGTCATATAGTTTCCAACGAAAGGGGCCCTTTGGTAACCATGTGCAATGCCATAAACGCTATTGGTAATTCGATACCGCCGTTTTTAGTGTTTCCTAGAAAATTTTTCAAGGATTACATGATAAAAAATGCACCACCAGGTACTCAGGGTTCCGCTACACCTTCTGGGTGGATGACAGCAGAGTTGTTTGAGCAGTGGATGATACATTTTTAGACATATACTAATCCCATGAGAGCCATGTTTCTTTAGCATCTATTAAACTAGCAAAGGAAAATAATATAATTTTGTTAACGTTACCGCCACATACTAGCCATCACCTTCAACCACTTGATAAAGCTGTATTCGGACCTCTGAAGAAATATTATTCACATGAGTGTCAAAAATGGTTGTTGAAAAATCCAGGAAAGAGGATAACCATATACGATATAGCAGAGATTTTGAAGGAAGCTTATTCACTTGCTTTCTGTCCCAAAAATGCGGTATCACTATTTCAAGCTACTGGGGTGTTCCCATTCAACGATGACGTTTTTAACGACGACGATTTTATGACCGCAACAGTAACAGATATGCCAAACGTTGATCGAGAAGAAGAAGAACCAAACAATTTTAATGCCAGCGAAATACCAGAAATTGACATTCAGTCCCCTTCAACATCACCTTGTCGATATAAAACACTAAAAACAAATCAGAAAGATCTATCTGAAGTTACACCTGAAAAAAAAATTGTTTGTTGTGAAACAGTAGCAACTTCCAAGGAAACAACTGCAAATCGATTCATTTCTCCTGTGTTACTGCAACCATACCCTAAAGCAACCTCGATGCCAGTAGAAAAACAAAGAAAGAAGAAGACTACTGAAGTTCTGACTGATACACCAATTTATAAAAGAATAGAAGCGGAAACAGCAGAAAGCATAGCAAGAAGGAGTAGAGTAAAGAAAGCAAAGATAACAGTAAAAAGAAAAATTAATAGTCCAGTTAGGTCGACTAATACAAAGAAAAAGAAGTCGATATCCAGTGATAGCGTAACAGTGATAGGGAATTGTCTGATGTTGCGGATTCCGATGATGTTGGTCTATTTTCAGAATCAGATGAAATGTCTGACCAGGACATAACCCACGATTCATTTGTTTTGGTGAGATTTAATACCAAAAAAATCTCAAAATTTTATGTAGCACAAGTTACAGAAGTTTTTTCTTCGGATCACGAATACAGTGTAAATTTTCTACGACGATATGGAAGACAATTTGTATTCCCTTCAGTTAAAGATTCTGCCACCATAACAAATGAAGAGATAGTCCTCATTTTGTCCCAACCAATAAGCTCTGCTGGAACACAACGAACAGTATATTTGTTTACTTTTAAAAACGATTTATTATCTTATAATGGTTGTTAAAGTGAAATATGTTTTATTTCTTTATGTAACTTTTTTGATAATAAAATATAAGAATTGCAAATAATGACCACTGTACCTTATCTTTGTAGCAATTGTACCAGTTGGTTAGGTACAGTGGCCACACTTTTGGCAAAACAAAAAATAGTAACTTTTGCATTAGATATGTGGTTTTTGGTGTTATAATTTACATTAATAAATTAAAAATCTATTGAACATTATGTGGGCGGAGACTCAGTCAAATATATTGATATTTATTAATGTTATCATAAATTTACTCTAAACGTGGCCAAGGTACCAGCCTCTCCCCTACTCCAAAACAGAAAGAATTTAAATCTCCTTAAAAAAACCTTTCGCAAAAGAGAAGGGTTACTGCCGATGACCCCAAAGTACTTGAAGCATTTAGCTTTCTACGGAATAAAGCTGCCGCATCAAATAAGCCTAAAGATGAATGTCAAATTTTTGGAGAATTTGTAGCCGAGAAGCTGAGAAAATTAAATGATCAATTGTGCGCACAAGAAGAGCATAAGATTGGAAACATTCTTTATGAATTAGAAATATCCCAATACAGTTTTCCTGTGGCTCAGCAACAATATCCTTAACTGACGCAACATCCGCAATATCCCATACCGCAACATTCTGTACATTTAATTGCACCAGATTATCGTAATCAAACAGATAATTATTATCACTCTGCCACACTATCATCAAGGTCATAAACACTTGCAAGCACAAGTTCATATATAACACCAGCAGACGAAACGAAGCTTGGCGATTTTTTCAGAACATTCTCCGAAACTGATGAAGAGTCTACTTCTCGGTTTTAACCATAACGAAAAAATATTGATACAATTATATTTAAGAGCAATCCAGTCCCTTCTGACGTCACACCGCACGAATCTCAAGACCTCCCCTTAAAGTATTTGGAACCTTGTTCGCTACATAAATTTGGCAATGTTGTGTGTCGTACGCTGAAGGGTCCGATTACAATTCAGGTATAATTCGTTGGCTATCGCCGCCTACTGGGGGTTAGTGGCTTGTTAATATACGAATGTAGGAATACTATTTTTAAACCAAACATCTCAAATATTTTTTATTTATTGATAGTTATAGATGATATACAGGGTGTCCCGAAATTAGACGGTCATATTTTAACAGCGTAATCTACATCCTAAAATAGTAGTAAAAGTTCATATAAACATAGGTCCAAAAACTTTTCTTTTCCGAGATACAGGGTGTTAAAGGTGAAGTCCTGATACCACACTTTTGTAAATATTTTCTAAACGTTTAAAGATAATTAGGTAAAATTTGTTACAAATACTTACCTTTTTACGCTTCATTTATTGGACTAAACCCCAGTTATTGATCAACTTCTTATGTAGGTAAATTAGGGGGAGCTTAGGGTAAAATTGCCGTGTGTGTCTGTGTGTCTATATCCACCATAACTCATGAACCGATACACAGAAAAACACTAAATTTTAAACTTAAGTTTTATTTCGGCCTGACGTGAAATAATTAGATTTTGGACAAAGTCGGAACATCTGGGGGGGTACTTTATGGGAGGCCGTTTTTATATTTTATTGAATATATCTGTTATTTATGTTTGGAAAAGAAAATTATTCAAATAAAAGTTACTTCTAATATTATTATCTATAATTTTTGCTTTATGTCAAAATTTCTTGAAATGGTCCGTATTCGAGAAATTTGACAAAATGTGCAATATTCTAAACTAAACTAAAAGTTGTTTGCGATATCGATCTCTATAATTTTTGTTTATGCATGATTTTTTTAAAATGGACCGTAATGGAAAAATTGTAGGAAAATTGCTAAATTTAAATTTTTCAGTATTTTCGTTTTCAATGAATAACTATAGAAAAATGTTTCGAGGTAGATAGATGTATGTGGAAAATGTATATATTTAGTTTATCCTCTAAACATTTATAGAGGTACTGCAATAAGTTGTACAAAATAACCAGAAAAAGCCTATAATAACTAGATAGGAAAGTCATGTGTTGGACACATCAGATTTTTTTATTATAATATTTGGAAAACCAATATTTTCTGTATAATAAAGCTACATTTGTTGCATCTCGCTAGGACGCGCTATTTTCAAGAGAAAAGCATGTTACCTTATTCGAAAGTGTAAACAATAATTAGTAGGTCTGTAGAGTTAGAAATTTAATTTTTTTTTTTTAACTTTGAAAAACCGGTAACTAAAGAAATTTTAGAAAATATTTTATCTGGACTTTACTTGTAACACCCTGTATCTCGAAAACGAAACGTTTTCGAACCTACATATGTTTATATAAACTTTTACAGGGAGGTTCTCAATTCGTGGCAATATTTTTTTTTATGTATGTTCAGCAATACTTCTTTAACACGGTGTCCGATTTCAATAATTCTTTTTTTGATAGAAAGGGGGTACTTCAGGGGTGGTTCCATATAAATTTGGTCAAAATCTAATAATTGGGCCCATGAGAAAATTCTCAAACTCTTCATTTTTTATGTATGTTTAGCGATAATGCTTTACCACCTTGTCCGATTTATATGATTCTTTTTTTGGTAGTAAGGAGGTACCTCAGGGGTGATCCTATATAAATTTGGTTAAGATGTGGTGACGGTATCTGCACGTTTTTGAATTCGTTTTTTTTTTTTTTATTTTTAATTTCTAATACTTGTAGGATGTAGATTACGCTGTTAAATAATGACCGTCTAATTTCGGGACACCCTGTATATTAGAAATTCGAAATAATAGTTATGACGTAGCGGTGTTTTTCTAATTGTAATCGGACCCTAGGTATATGGATACGGAAAGTGATGAATTGGAGATAGGTAAATTGTATTTATTGTATTAAAGGAACAACAAATATAAGTACAATTAAATAAGTATATTAATATAACAAGTCTGTATTAAAAAAAATTTTTTTCACATAGATTATTAAATTAAAAGAATAACTATTAAAACACGAAATGTTAATTTTTTCTCTTTTACAACACAAAATATACAATACTGTTGAATCAAAATTTTCTCTTGGCAGCAGGTGGTTTTTGTGACGCGACAATTATAATGCTTTGCATCTCATGAATTAAAGTTAATTCTCTTTCAATCTTAAGGTGTTCATACCCCTTATAATTTTCGGACAAGAATATTTCAAAATATTTAAATTCTGGCAAAATAAATTAAGTAATAATATTTATAATATGCATATATTTTAATGTTTTAATTCCTTGGAGCTTCCCAAAAAAACTAAAAGGGCTTTAATTTTTAAATATCATATTGAAAATAAATGCATTCCTCGACAACACTATTCTTAATATAATCCCCAAATTTAAGCCCCTAATGTCTTGTTAATGATTTCTAAAATTCGCCAAAATTAGTGGCTAAAACGCTTCGTTAAGTGCTATCTTCTGGTGTATACTGGTGTAAATTATTGCAAGAAACGAATAATGACAGAGTATACGATACGATAGTTACAAGCCCGTTACAGTTTTCCAGTGTTAATTTTTTTCTCTAAAGCTATTGGTTTTGGGAAAAAAATTCAGGAATAAAAACAAATTAAATAAATCAAGGATTTCATAAAAGTTTATCTCGAAAAAAAGTTTTGATATGAAATAAAGTAAGTGTTGCTAATTTCACCCCCCTATAATGTAACAGAAATATTGAAAAAATACCCGTGGTTAGTCCTTTGCGATTACAGAATTTCAAGTTTCTAGCTTTACTGAAATTTTAGAAAAAAAATAAAAAGTCAATTTTAGTCACCACTTTTTAAGGGTGATATCTCGAAAAGGGGTGGGCTGAGGAAATTTTGTTATAGGAAAGACCCATCTTAATTTCATACGAGCAATCAGTTCCTGAATTTTGTCGCATGTATTTAGAAACACCCTGTATATTACACATTTTTTTAAGCGTGCAAAATTCTTGACAATCTCTTTTCCCTAATTGGCACATGTCGTATTTTTCTAGAATTTACTAACTCTGGCAGCAAACAAATAAAATAGAAATTTGTCAGCTGTGCATTTTTGCCTTCCAGAATTTTTCATTTCATAAATTAACTAAAAACTAAATTAAACAAAAACCTAACAACGCCTCAACAACAAACTAAGACGATCACAATAATTTCGCACCTCTTCAAAAAGAACTACCTATTTTTCGACACAGGAATTAACAAATTTAACTAAACAGCAGCTACCCTTTTAACCACGGGCTTCAAAGACTAGCAGCGTTGCCATATGCACTGGTATAATTGTTTTAATAGAATTAGTATCGGAATGAAAACTATGTTAATCTTCGGTCCTGTTTAAAATTGGTAATCTTTTTGAAAAAAGTTATTTAGAAAATAGTTAAGATATTTGTTATAGAATGCCGGTAAAGAGCCAAAAAATTAAATTTGTTAAAAAATTGAAATTTTTGTTGTTTTTCTTAAAAAATATAAGTTTTTCGCGATTTAGCGAAATTCTTGGTTCATTTTTACAACGATTGGCCTAAACCATTTTTTTTACAATTTTTTTTAACTGCCTCAAATGTAAAATTGATTTTTGGCGGAGGAGCGCCCGTCGTGTTTGCTCTTAAGAAGAATTTTTTATGTTAAAATTGTTCAATATTCAAGAATATTCATTTTGATTAATTTTCGTTTTTCTGTAATTTCATCGTAAGTTGACTTTTTTAGAAGAAATTCTTTGTTACATATTTTTTAATAAATTTTGCAAAATGGATAGTTTTTTATTATTTAGGGGATAACTCAAAACTTCACAGTATATGGACACTTTAAAATATTTAATGATTAAATAACTTATCTTTAATTTTGTAAAATCTAAATAAATTCATAGTGCTATATTTGTTTCGTAAACTACCCTGTAAATCATTACTACAATTTATACATAGATAAGCAACATGTGTAACAAAACTTATATCTTCAATTTACAGCATGTGACCTCATGAGATTTCAAAAATATGTTTATACTTTTAATTATCAATTCATTAAAATAATTACGAGAACTTATTGGTAATCTGTATATCCGCAATTTTATAGTAAATATCGCTACTTTACACGTGCTCATTGTGGTACAATAATTATAACAAATGCAAATTAAAACATATATCATGTTAAAATAAAAAATGACAATAGACCAACTTTTAGAAATATTGTAATGTACTTCGAGATCAAGAAAATGTGGCACACAATCTAGGGAAACTGTATTTTTTTTTTTTTTTTTCAGGTAAGTTTTGGGATAGTTTTGATTTCATCTATTCCATATGTATCTGGGTATGTTAAAAACTTACATTACATAAAATTAAGTTAGCAAAATTATAACCTACAAAAATCAACAAAACAAAGTTTAAAACAAAAAAATAGCGAATAAAAAATTAACCCTTTCAATACTGCGGGGATATATACGTCCCATACAAAAGTTAAGAATTACTGAGAGTCACAAATTCCAATCAAGAAGAACAGGGACGGGATAATGCCGTACTTTAATGCATCTGTTTACCAACGCACAGTGGGGCCAAATCCCGAAATCCTGGCCAAAACCTCAATAAATGAATATTCTAAATGGGTACTTTTGAGCAGTCACTCAGATAGAAGACTAATGGATGCATCCATTGTGGAAGAGTAACCGTTTTTGTCCGTATATCTTCGTCGCTGCGTCAGTTTGAAGTTAGCCTTCGTGGAGAGTACACGCATCGCGCGCTGAAGGAACGAAAACTAGGGTGACTTCTAAAATTAATATTTTTCAAGTGAAGTAGGTAATCAATTTTAATTCTGAGACATGGATACGATTTCTGGAGGTATGTAGAAAATATTTTTACATTGATTGAACTCAAACGTAATGTGTAAATTACTGAAATGTGGTATAAATTCTTGCATTAATAAAATTAAAGAATTTTGAAAACTTACATGTTCAACTAGTCGAAAAGTTATCGATTCCAACTGGTTCCGCGAAATCTAAAGTGTAGGCTTTTAGTTTACTTTATTATCTTGCGAAATTAACAAAAACCAGCAGCCTAGAGGTGCCTACTCGATTATTATCATGTTTTTCACATCCGAGCGATTGTACTTATAATTGTAGTCCATAAAGTCAGTTTATATTTTGTAACTATTGTTTTTATAAACTTTTCGGGGAAAAATAATTTTGTTGATTTAATAATTTATTATTCCTTCGGGTGATTGTGTTTAATATAATAGTCGATCATGTCAGTTTGTGTTATTTTTTTAAGCTGTTAAATATTCCGAATTATCATATTTATGTTAATCGGTTTTTTAATCGTGTCTTAATTACAGGATACACGTATGAAGAAATATCGTATACGAGGAAAGAGATATTTATCACCATCAAAAAGTATCTGAAAGAAGATTCAAAATCAATTATAACAGTTTCATCTTTACGACATAACGCCACCAGACCCTTATTACAACCCACCATAGCTGGAGCGCCATCGGTTGGCAAGCCTACCATTTTCGATATTGGAATTTTCTCGGAAGAAATAATATTTTTTAAACCAGTAGTGTGTCCTTTCAGTGGAATAAACTTCAAAAGATCTTCTCTAATCGTAAAATCACTAAAAACCATCCTGACGAACACGGCCATCTGGGCAGTGTCAACGACATCTGTTGATTTATTCAGTTAAAGTGAAAAATAAACACAGTTATCAAAGTCAGTTCTTAACTGTAAAAAAATATCATTGCTCATTACTTCGACACGTCTCATCACTGTATTAGCAGAAAGTTGCATAGATTTTATAGCTGAAACTATCTCGTCTTTATTTATAAAATTGGCAAATAACGAATCAGCAGCTTCTAAAAACGCCTGTTTTATCATTTCCCCGCCTTTATAAGGTTTCTTTTTTTGTGCAATTATCTGGGACACACGGTACGATGCTTCAGTTGCAGCCTTATTTTTGTCGACTGTTCTTAAAAATATTGATTGTTGTCCAATTAACTGCTTTTTTAACTGTTTCAGTTTCTACTTTCTGGCGGCAGAATGTAGTGGGAATGATTTTTCAAAATTGGAATGTACAGTTTTATGATGTCTCTCAATATTTCCTTTTTTAGCAACGGAGACCGAAGTATTACATAACAAACACACATTTTTATCTTTAACTTCTGTAAAAAAGTATTGTTCTTCCTATTCCGAATGAAAGTAGTATGTCTTTACCTTCTTACAACTGCTTGCCATAATATTATATTTTGTTGTTCTCTACTAACCCAACCTCTGGACGTTGGTTACGCGTTCAATTTTAAACACAGTGTATCCACTCTTACCGTCAAGGTCAATGCGTGTTAAGTTTCATACCCCCGCCGTGGTGAGGTCGCCACCGTCACCGTTTATAGGACACGCTTGTGCAGCGTTGCCAATAGCAATAATTTTACCCGATTTTTGGGTATTCTTAATTAACTAATGAACGTTTATGAATTGATTTGTAATTTATTAATGCAAGATTATAGCGTTTTTGCCGTTTTTCATTTAGTAGTATGTACTATTGCTGAAAAGTCATGTTTTTAAATATTTTCATCGTCATTATTGCATTTATTGGTGACTTCAGGCGTTCGGGGTAATTGATGAGAATTATCTCAATTTGACCGTGACAACACTGCCTACTTTGTGTACTTGATACCTACATAACCACAAATATTTCTTATTTATTTATTATTTTTATGAATTTTGTGAGTGATTTGTTTGTTTTTCAACTGATTATTAAATAATAAAATGGAAATAAAACAGAAAGTCAATAGTGAAATGGAAATAAAGCACAAAATGAATACCACAGCATAAAGTTTATTTAATAGGCAGTGTCGCGATTAGTTTCAGCTTACATTGGTCAGTGACCACATGAAGGAAGGATTAATGATTAATGTGACTATGTAACCACATTACATTTAAGATAATGGATAAACTTTCAGTCATGATTGTAAAGTGTTCCGGGTTCCAGGTTGTTACATTATTTTAATGGTAAAATACGTCTTCTTGCTAACACAAGATACCTATAATATAAGAAATAAAAACCAGATAAAACTAAAAAAATGAAAACACTTAAATCTTTTTTATTTTATCTTAATATTTTGCATGTACCTATTATTATTGCCTTATTTTTAGCTATTTTTAGTTTTAGTTAAAATAATACCCGAAATTTACATTTTATAAATAAATCTTTATAAATATAATAAATGGTTTCATTTCATAAAAAAATGTAGCACCAAAACATGATTAAACCATTATAGTTACGATTTGTTTGCTTATTGTAATCAAATCTCAACTTTAATGGCACACAAAATAACCACGTTCAAAGCGTGCTTCCAAAAAATTATTCAGACATTCAAAAATTGCCGCCATCGTTTAGTTTAAACCCCCACCACTGTGAGGGCGCTGAAATCAGCTACGAAAATTATACATTGAGTGTACTGTCTATAAACAATATATAAAAGGTCTGTGGTTTTAAACTAAGCGCAATGTCGCCGCGCCGTGCGTATTTATCCCATTCAAAGCAATCCTGATCGTTCCCGAACACTAACGCGCTGGTCCCGCTGGTCGGTTCTAGCCGATTCTTGCTTGATGGCGTCAGCGGCAGATCACTCACCGCAACGTTGCCGCTGTTTAGGTTTAATATTATGACAATTAGATTTTTTGTGGAGTTTTCGGATGCTTCTCTGATTTTTGCAGTTTGTATTTTTTTAATTAAAATCGTTGTGAGAGCTACCAGAATTGCCTAAGCGAGCTACCGGTAGCTCGCGATCGACAGGTTGGCGACCACTGATCTAGGCGTTACAATAGACAGGCATCTAAAATACGATCTGCAAATAAAAATTATTATTAATAAACTCAGGGGTTTATTATCAAAATTTAAATATTTAATAAATATAGTTTAAAAAAATTCAAAAACACGCTTTTATAATATATCGAACTAAATAGTGAAAAATAAATATAGTTTAAAAAAACTAAAAAAACACGCTTTTAGAGCATATCAATATGTATTTTGGGATGCTGAATTCGAATCTGAGGTTTGTTAATAAAATTTCGTAACGCAACATTAACAAAAAATATAAAAAATGCAAAAATGAAAAAAAAAACATAATTTATTGGCGGTTTTTTGCTCTTGTTTGAACGATTAAAGAATTCAAGTCGAGAATATACAAGACCTTTTTATTCTTTTTCTTTAATAACCATCCAATAATAGCCATATTCCAACAATGGCCATATTCCAACAAACTCTTAGGTGTTCTCTAAATGGCCTATTTACAACGTTAATTTCTTATTCTTTGCTCGATTTATGATATTGATTGTTTTCCCTTCTACGTACTAGTTTATACCGTGTCGGCCAATTGTGATGGTACTAGTGAATTTGTGTTTTTTTGAGCATGAGGTAAACGATAAGATTTTATACAAACTGGCTTTGTTAAATCTTTTAGTTGAATTTATTCTTTACAAATATTAGAAACAGTTAACGGATCATTTTCTAGATGAAACACATCGGAATATTTTACTACAATTTTTTCCAATGAGGTTTTCTCTTCCGTATTTAAGTGTTCTAATTTTATTAAGTTTAATAACTTATCTGCTCTGGTAACTAAAAAGGTAGGTTTTGTTTTAAATTCGCACAAATTATAGTTATCTAGTTTTTCTAATTTTGGTATAAAATTTCTTAGCGTAACTTCCTGGTCTCTCACGTTTAAAATTTTGACAGGAATTAAATTTTGTTTTGCCCTGACAAGAGTTCCAGCTATAAAAACACCTTCACATAATTCGTTTGGTAGAACAACACAATCTTCGTTTATATTTACTTTACAATATTTAATTACTTAACATCTAGCGGGAATTGACATATAATTAATTTGATGTGTTGAATAGGAATCACATGTCGGTTATTAGGATATAAAAACGAGAATAAAAATTTTTCATAGTCTATTTTTGCAAAATAATCGTAAAAGAACTTTGAACCTAAGATACCGTGCATTTGAAGATCTGGTTCAAGGACGTCTAAAAGTTAAAATTCGAGACAAAGATTAACTTTATCTATTTGTTATGTAATATTCACTGTGTCATATGATACTGCTGACCCATATATACCATGTATGCGTAATTTCTGTTAAACATCAACTACTTCATTATTAAATATCCCATTTTTAAAAATAACACTTACGCTAGCACCTGTATGTAACAGAAATATTAATTTATGATTTTTAAAGAAAAACTCTACAAAATTTAAACCATTTGAGGAAAATATGTTAAAGTTTATTATATGCCATATTTTAAGGCACGAAAAAACGTGTCACTCGTTGAAGGGATTTCTGAACTATTTGATTCATCTGAATTATTAACATGAAATATTCTCCTATCTTTGCCTCTAAAATTATTTCCTCTCATATTATTGTTAAATTTACCCCGGTATATATGTCCTCTGTTATTAAAACTTACATTATTTCTAGAATAATTTTTATTACAATTATTTTGATTATTAAATCCTCTAGAAATTCTAGGATTGCCTCTATTAGATTTAAAATGTTGACGACCTCTCATATGATATGCTTGCGCATTATCATTATTAAAATTGTTTAAATTGATTTTTTCATCTTTAGCTCCTTGAATTGCTTCATTCAGTGTTGCATAATTTCGAGCTTTAATAATAGTTTGCAAATTCCTATGTCGCAATCCATTTGGAAAAGTGCAATTTTCTTATTTACTTTACTTAAAATCTGAAGATTATTTTCACTAACGTTGGCTTGGGTAAGCGTTAAGTCGGTTAACAATTCTTCTAACGTTTTCCCAAACTGTCCGATAGTTTTTGAACCTTGCTTAGCATTATGTAGTTGTGTAGCTAATGATGTTAAAGATTTTTTAAAATTGAAAAACTTTTTAAGATCACTAACTAGATTTTGATTATTATTATAAATTTTATTTAGTCTAATTTTTGCATTTTGACTTAGACTTTTCTTTAGAATATACGTTGTTAATAATTTCTTTCCTTCGGCATCAAGAATAGCATCATACAACTCAATAGCATCAATTAATTGATTAGTAACACTTTCGGCACCATTCTTAACTGGTAGCAGACTAGCCGCGGTTTTTAAATCGAACTTTTTAGTCATTTTAACTTTATTTGAGCAATCTGAAAGAGAAGAATCTGATTCTAAATTGGTTTCCCGTTCAGTTCTCTCTATGTTGTGCGAAAACTGTAACCTTTCAACTTAATTAACTGTAATTGCCTCAATAAGTTTATCAACAACATTTGCAAGTTCTTTAATATAAGCTTCTGAGCGAAAATCTGTGTCTGATTTATTAAATAATATTTTTACCTCTTTAAAACTATCTTTAAACTTATCTAATTTCTTAAACTTACGGTTAGTTACCGTAAAACGGGTATATATGGAATTTCAGAGGTTATATGGAACGCAGGTGCATCTTTTTAAATTAGGCGCCATATCATAAGACAATATTGCTAACAGTTCGCAAGACCAATGCCAGTAGTAAGTATATATTCAACGAAGTGTTAGCAACGTGCTTTAGTGTTGACTGTATTATTAAGTAAATCGTGATAAAACTTTTATTTTATATCATCTTTATGAACTATTACCTACCTGTAGTGTCTCCTTCATAGCTCAGAACCTGTAAAAGATTTTATATTTTTGTAATGAACAAAATGGTGTCTCATAACTTCAAAAACATCAAATGATGTTAACTTAGTGCAAAATAAATACAGGTTTAAAATTTTTACGGTTTGAGTAAAAAATTGTATTTTGCAGGGTTATATGTGGAACATGCCTAGAAAACATAAACACGTGCCAGGTACGGCTTATAGGCGAAATTACTCGATGGATAATGTAGATGGAAGCGGTTATTGCCGATGGAATGTCATTTAAACAAGTGGCAGAGGCGTACTAAGTTCCGAAAACTACTATTTACCGAAAGTATAGAGGACAAAACGGTGATACTCTGGGGCGACCACCTTAAAGCGTATTTACCTCCTTTAATCGGGTCCCTAATTGGTTGTATAGACTGTTTTTCTTGAAACACAACTATGGCCATAGCATGTGTTGTTCCTTTTCCATCAATGTTTTTTTCGTTAAGGTAAAAATTATGAATACTTGCACGAATATAATTTTTATTTCAAGTGAAACCTTCGCCAAACATTTAGGTATATATATATTCTTTATCATGGATTTCTTGTTTTACCTCGGCAAATATCTTTGCATCTATAAGCCATGACACGAACAGGAGTAAAATATTTGGAACGTCATTCTGAAACCTCATTTTATTAATATCATCTGGTGTGGGAAATCTAGTTTTTGGTTGAAATGAAGCCATTACACAATGTAATATGGCAACAGCTCTTAATAAAATTGAATTTCGGACATTTCTTTAGGAAGTAAAATATCTTTCTGAACATCAGTATCATTACTGTCAATACTTGCTGAGGAGTTGGACATTGTCGAATTATTTTCGGGTGTTTGTGATAATATTGGGAAAAATTTTCTTATTTTTGTGAGAATTTATGTTTCTTGGAGATATATAGTGGCTGTAACATAATTTATGGTATTTCGCATCGAACGCAAATAAATCTTCATAGCCACTTAATTTAGATATAATATCTATGTAATTTCTATTTTTGGCAGCTCTAATTATTTTTTGATAAGTAGCTTTTCCACTACCTAAAAATATATGTAGCAAAGGTAGAAACTAAATAAAATTTAAATTACCTGTTTGAACCACAGATTTGGATAGAGGAGATAGGAAAAGGCCATTTTCCCCGGTGTTTCAAAATAATCACACCATGTAGGCCGCCATGTTGGCAATTTAAGCGTACAACGCACATGCGCATTTGTTGTAGTGTTTTGACAGAAGTGTCATTTATGTCAACTAGTCTTGATTTTTTCGAAATTCGCTATTTTAGTGAATTTAAAAGAGTTTTAGAAGTTTTTATTATAGACAATTAATAAAATGGGAAATACTTGCTTTGGTTTTGGTTGTTTAAACAACGAGGATTCAGAAAACATTACATTCCACAAGTAAGACATCTTTTCTACCAGAACCGTATTCTTCACCACATTTTTTAGACTATATTTTAATTTTCTAGAAAACGAAATACTATGGTACAATAACAAACTGTATGTAGGTATCTAACGTTGATAATGCTATAATTTTTTTTAGATTGAGGAAAAGGCGTATGCTTCTTGGTTAATAGCTATTGGAAGAAATCATTGGAAAATATAAGTGCAAATATCGCTATTTGTTCCTCCCATTTTCATAAAGATGATTTAATCGTTTCAAAACGAATAGATACAATAAAAAAATAATGCAATACCTTCCATAAATATGCCTAAAAATGAAGATTTTTATAACATTAGTGTTATGAGGTAAATATATATACATAAAATTATCAATTTGTTTCTTTTTATAATTTCTAAGAAAGTGATAAAAAATTGTTAATTGTCCCTATTATTTTTAGAAATTTACAACCTTCAGCTTCAACGAATATTATTAATTCAGAATCTAAGGAGGAATTATAGAGGTTGCCAGTTGGTTATTTTTTATTAAGGGTTTAGATGGTAATGAAAGAAGAAATGTGGCGTTATAGGCTCTTCTAAAATTGCATGAATATGGAGTTATCATCACCTAATTATAATTTGATGGACTTACAATGATAACATTAGGTGTAAACCTATTCAACTTTGATATTGACACTGCAACTTCATATTTCTTGCGTTCGCCATAGATAAAAGTATATTTTTTATAATTTTAGATGCATGTCACATACTTAAGTTGGCTTGGAATAACTGGGATAATCTTACTATAATTGTCAAAACTAATGGCGAAATTATTGATTTTAATTATATAAAATTGTTGCATTATATTTAACAAACAGAAGGTTTAAGTTTGGGTAGCAAATTAAGAGTGGCTCATATGGATTGGAGAAAGACATGAAGGTTTGTACACTTAAACGAATTTAGAAATTACAAATACTAAGTAACATTACTATTAATTGTATAAGGACATTTGAGAAACTGTTCGATTTACTAAATTCTCGAAATCTTTTTAGATTTCAATGGAAAATGCCTTTGTCTCAAAAAACGAAGACTATATGGATGTCTGGAATATAAGCTGCAATAGAATATGTAAAGAAACTTAAAACCTTTGACAGCAGTTATGTTATTCAGTGACCGAAGAAGAATAGTGGTGTTCTAGACTTTATTTTATAAAGTTTGTAATAGGTTTATATGAGAAATATGTAAACTGTCTGTTAATATATAAGCTTAGTACAGATCACTTAGAGCTATTTTTCTGCAGAATATGGAATATTATTAGTTTAATTGTATGATGTAATTACATTTTATTTCTAGGGGTGGGTATGGATGGAACAATAATCCTTTATCTGTAAAAATTTTCCATTCATATGGACTACGATTACTTTTGTACCATGACATTAAAAATCTTAATGGCTATTGTATTCTTTAGGACCCCATCAACATTTTAAAAATGACACTAAAAAGTACAACAACAGTACCTATAGTTTATTACCACTTTCTTACTAAATATAACTGAGAGAAACCTCAGAAGATTCAAAATTCTTGCATAAGATGTACTTGTAATATTCCTTATAGAAATCATGTTTCTCCATACATTCGCAGGTTAAATAAATAGCTAAATTCATGAAAGGGTAAAATATATATTTTTAATTTTTTTTTAATTTTAATGTTTAAAATTCCACAATATCTTACTAAAAAGATCAACTTTATGTAAATTTAAGAGTGAAAACTTTTACAACCCCAATGCATAGAACTTCAAAATCCAAGGTTGTTTTAGATACGTAGCATCATTATTGTTGAATTCAGAACTTAATAATTTGAATTTTAATCATTTTGTTGACTATTAGGCAAGTTCTTATTTCAAGACAATGATTTAATTTAAAATAATGATTTTGTGAACATTTTTTCTGTTATAATGAGGATCAATTGAAAAACGACTCAGCCGAATTCATTCATTTTGAGACACTAATGTATTTATAGTTGCTCAATAAACATTACTTATTTATTTATTTAAATATATTGATGTTCACATTATCAAAAAATGTATAGTATGTTAAGCCGACGCATCAGGCGTAATAAAGATGAGACATTTAATTGTATTTGGATGTGAGAGCGATAAAGATAGTAATTGATTTTACCATACCCTTTCGATGGCAAGCATGAGTTATTGCGGTCCACACTCATTCATATTATTCTATTTCTCTCTATTCAATGACATTGTGTTCCATACCGTTTTCCTGGAGCCAGGATGTAAAAGTTAAATTACTGTATGTTAGAAAATAATTATACAGAATTTTATTAAGTTGTTAGATATTTCAGAAAACATTGTTCATATTGCAAAAAAATGATAAAATATTCTGCTGGCCAAGATTCACTTTCTAGCGCAACTGCTCTAATAAAAATTATTGAAAATTATTTTTAGAAAAAAATGGGGTAATATAACAGTTTCGGCTGTAAGTACTAGTGTAAAACTGTCGAATTATCTTTAAAAAAAGTATTTTTAATCACATAATCAATTACCTGCTAAAAAATGTTCATTTTCAATTAGTTTAAAATAAAAACTTGTTTCGAGAAATCAATAATCATAATTATGAGTATCTACCCTTATTTATAGGAAAATCACATATCAAGATTATTAAAAACCTTAAAGAAATTGTTCAAACACCAATGAAAATTTAAAAAACTAAATTTGTATTTTTTGTTCCTTATTATAACTTTTATTAAATTGCTTTTTTTATTTATAATTCATTGGTGCCATTTTCTAATGTAATATAAATGTTTTAATTTTAATAACATAATGTTATAATATATTTACTGTAGTATTTATTACACAAGATAAAAAAGTAAAACCCTTCGCACTTGGTAAAAGCGAAGCTTTGTTACTACTTATTCTCTCACAACCTCCGTCTATGTACGCGGGTGAATTTACCGCCTTTTCAGATTCCTTTAGTGACCGAAATCGAGAATGTCTATTTCTTGCTGATGAGTCCTAATAAGGACAAAACCGGTCCAAGAACAACGTTATCTATGGTAAACAAGATCAAAGTTTGAATATTGAAATATGAATTTTTTTAACTTTGTTGTGTTCTTTGGATATAATTCAATGTCTGCTGCGGAATTAGCCAAAGAAGTAGTTGTTTTTCGAAGGGAAACGTTAAAGTTTGGATTTATTTCTCTTTTTTAATAAAATATTTGACTTCTTATAATAGTTTTTAATTTACTCTATTCTTTAGTAGAAATATGCCCATAATCTCTTATTTATTTTGATTGATGATTCTTATGTGCATGTCATAGAGTACTTTGGAACGATATTACAAATATATTTGAATTCCTTAGTTTTGAAGTTTTTAATAAAATACTTTCAAGATCTGAGCAATCAATATTCCTATGTAATAATTACATACAAAATGATAGTTTTTAATATGAAATTTCTGTTTAAATCACGTGATTCCAGATTTATTTGCTACAAAATATATGACGGCCTTGGATTGTTGTAATCATTTCATATAAAATGGTATTTTAAATATATTCTGTTTTTATTTAAGTTAAAATAAAGTTTCAAAAAGACTATGATGTTTTTTATTTTTAGAAATCTCTTAAAATCCATAAAAAAGAAAATTAAAATTTTATTACGAATTTTTAAGGTTATTAGTTCTACTGTGTAAGTAAATCCTCAATATTATCGAATTATGTTTAAATGTGTTAGTCCTATCCTCTACACTTCAATATACAATCAATGCGCAAGTGCGTGGGTCGCTTTTTTTTTAAAAGATGGCCGCCTTCAATTCTACGTGCATGATGAAAATGACATTTCCTATCTTCTTTATCGATATCTGTGGTTTGAACGGGTTTGAACCGATATCAGACTTTTCTTCTTTTTTGTTCCTTTTTTGTTGCAAATAAGGCACACTTTTCTAATATTGCAAATAACGATCAATGTTACTAGAACTTGTGTAAGATTTACAACAGTCTATATGATATCTTATTTTAATTTCACCGTTTAAAATACCATTTTTTTTGGACAGCATTTCTTTAGCAACATTGTCTTGTCTTTTTTGAGCACTTGGTATTAATGATAACAAACCTTGTATTCTAGGCCTTTGTATCACAGATTTGTCGCCAGCTTGCATAATCTTCTTACAAATATTGCACTTTATTTTCTAACAAAAATGAAATAATTGCACACAACAAACAATGTACGTCAAACACCTCTACTTAGACTACGCGTCCTATATCCTGCTTGCGGAAGGTATTGCAATCCATTGACCTATTTAGCGCGCTACAAAAAAAATCGCTGTTGCCAAATAATACACTTTAGGAAAAAAGTAATAATTTTAAAAACTTTTATGATGCAAAAATTTTCAAAAATAAAAAACTTTGCCGATTGGTGAAAATTTTAATACATAAAATATATATTTTTAATTAATTTGATTTTTAGATAAATAAAAGTGGGAATTGTGTCCAAGCCGCTTGTATTGCTAATAGCGCTACACTGTATTATTTAATTTGATACAAAAATAATTTCAGTATCTTTTTTAGTTTTAAAGATATTAAGGTGGAAACAAGAAAAAATATAAATTCTTTTTAATACAATTAATTATTTTTTTTTTCGATTTATAAAATGCAAGACAACAAAAAAATGTCGTCAAATGCGATTTCATATGCCTAGTGACATGCTCAAAGAAACCTACCATGTTTGACCTGGTTCTACGCCAGACAAAAAAACGACACGATAGACTCACGAAATCGCTGCTCTAGGTATATGTAACTTGTGATGCAAATTAAATAGGGGCAAAGCAGTAGAAAAACAGTCAATTATTGCTTAATTCACACACTTTTAATAAAATATAATTATAACAATTAACAAATAACAATTAACAATTAACAAATAACAATTAACAATTAACAAATAACAATTAACAATAAAAATAAAGAGTAATATATATAAGATGTACCACAAATATTAGAAAATACTAAAACTAGAATATTTTTGGTTCTGTAGATTGTCCTCTTAGGTCTAGTAATTTTAAATAAATGAACTGTTTAAAATATTTTCTAATATTTAGTACCTACGACAATAAAATTATATTTTCTAAATAACTATAACTAACTAATCAATAATATTTTTCTTCGTTATTTAAAGGTAAAATTATGGAGGTTTAATTATCAAAGAAAAGTCACTCTTAATGCTTGGGCATTTACAAGCATTGTTTCTGTCTTAGAAATAAAACTTACACTAACAAAAAACATAAAGTTAATCAAAATATCTAGTATCTTCAAAAATTGGAAATAAATGTTTCTTTATAGATTTAAAAATTGAGAAGTTTAGATAAATGTTATAAAATATTTGTTATTATTCGTTACAAAACACTTTAACTTTAATTTTTTTTAAATACACTATAAATAAACGAAGAAAAAATAAACTTAACATATCAGATAAGCTTTCAGCAAATCTAATTCTACTCTAGCTGGTTAAATACATAACAACTTTTACTACTATTTTTTTAGATTTATAATTTTTTTTATGCATATTTTACAATAACAAATATTTTCATTTCTCCATATACATTTAAAGAAAAAACTATTTTATAGAATACCAAGATCAATACCAAGATCAATACCAAGATCAATATCTTTAAAAGCTAACATAGATATTGGTCTTAGAAGATCACAGCTTACGAGTGGATTTCTAAAACAAAAAAGACAATTTTATTATTTTGCAAATGTAAGTATACAGGGTGATTCATAACTATTAGGACATAGGCTAAGGGCAGGTTATTTGTACAAAAATATGATGACAGGGCCAAATATACCTTAATAAAATATTGCTGTGGAATAAGATAATAAAGATAATAAAGTTGAATTTTTTTTTCGTTTTTTTTATAATGTCACTGTATATTAATGAATTGTTATCAAAATCGGCACAGAGGCATATCTTTGGACAGGTGATATTATTTTATGTATAATTTCCCATTTTGTTACGGGGGGCGCCACTTGAATAATCACTAATGATGAAATTAAGTGGTAGCTTTTTTTGACAAACCACGATAATTTTACCCGTTTTCGAGAAAAACGGAATTGAACAGCTCACAAGTCTCAAACGGGGAGTTAAAAAATATAATAAATATGAAAAGTGTGCCTTGAAGTCTCAGATAATTGTGTTTGGTACATGTAATTTCTTGACAGTGAATTATTTTTGCTATTTGATTATAGTCTATTATTATTACTATTATTATTATTTATCGCCCTGTATCTTATTTCACAACAATATTTTATTAAGATATATTTGGCCCTATCGCCATATTTTGCACCAAATAAACTGACCTTAGATTATGTCCCAATAGTTATGAATCCGGATGATAAATTTGAAAAATAGAGCACAGTACGTGTTTGTTATTGGCATACTGTGCATACGGAAAAACTTTTAGTTACTTCAACTAAAAAGTTGTATACTGTATGGGAAATATTTACTTATAGTAAGAACAGTTTAATTGTTAGAGAGTTGAAGTGATGCCAAGAACGTAAACATATACGTAAAAACTGACATCTGCGCATGCGTATTGAGTTATCCTTTGTATAATATGGTTAAAATATGATAAAAGTAATATTGGAAGAAGGATCAAATGTCACCATATATAATCATGTCAATAAAACTTGGGACTCTGGTAAGATCCTTAAAAGCAATGTTGCTCCTAGGTCATACATTGTTCAAAATAGTTAAAATAATGTTGTCATAAGAAACAGGTATGATATAAAGCCTTTTGAAAATGAATTATCAACAAAAACTGACCTAAGTAATGACATTGTTGTAACACCAACTGAATCTATACCTGACAATACAACGTCAGAACTACAGTCGGATAGTCATAGCAAAGTAACTATGTCAGATTATCAACCAGTTGAACTTGAACCTTCTGCCTCTAGCATACTACCTCGTCAATCATAAAATAAGTATGTTCTGACTACACGTTCAGGCCGTGTAGTTAATAAACTTATGAAACTTAACTTGTAAGGGAAAAGATGTATATCATGGTTATAGGTACGGCAACGTCACATTAGCCATAGTGGACAGTGAGCTGTCAGTTGTCAGTAGTTCGATCCGTTGTATGTTGTTGATGTTTTATCTAGAAATTGTAGTTAACGTATTTTAATAAATACCTAAAATATACACTAGTGCCTTATTTAAAAGCTTGCTGGTATAGCTTTTACATCCTTTATGTTTACGTTTACGTACGAACGTAAGCTTACGGGCTCTGGCGTATGCACGTAACGCAAATAAAATAACCTTGTTTTAATTGGGAAAGAATAAATCCTAATATGAATTGTCATTATCTATCTTGGCACGTAAATGTCACGATGCGTTTAACAACTTCAACTAATTTTTTGGACATCAACGTAAACATTATGTTTGAGCGTTGACGTTCACGTTTACGTTAACGTACTGGAAACATTTCAACTCTCTTTATTTTTTTGTCGACTTATTCTTATAAGAAAAGCAGCTAATAATTTCATACTTACGTGATAGGATCAACTGGTTTCGTTGCGTGGATCTGCATATATTCCACATTGCCAACCGTACATATAACCGAAGCCAGACTTATTGATCTTATTGTGGCCATTTGAAGTTGCGTAAAATGGTTTTGATCATTATCCCACCAGTATCTATCGCATTTTTGTAAACGTTCTAGTTCCTCCAAAATTATACATATAACTGTTGGACCCACCTGAGCAGGTGGAATAACATTTTCCAACACAGCAGCAGCTGCGTAATCTATATCATGCACACTTTCGTAAAGAGATTTTAATATTTCAATGTTCTAAAAAAAAAGTATCAAAGTTTATTACCTAGCTTATTAGTGTCATCGTAGACTATACTTTCGTTGTAAGAAAATGGATAAGATTAGAAGCTGTAATATTCAAAAATTTGACGGTTCCAATTTTGGTTTGTGGAAATACCAAATAATGCAGATAATATTTTAAACTGAAGGGTTGTTAAAAATTGTAAACTTAGAACCTTCAAGTGACACAACTTCCGAAGCTGAGAAGCAAAATTGAGAAAAACTAAATACTAGAATAATGTTAATTATATCAACTGCTATGGAATAAGGTCAGCTACAAACTGTTATGGATTGTAAGACAGTTTCAGCTATGTGGTGGTCCAGATTAAAAATTATATATACAGGTAACCAATTATTCATATCAGTACCATAGAATCCACGAGTCAAGCAGCAGCAGATGTTGAAGAGGAGGTTAGGTAGATTGATAAAATTGGAAAAATTATTATTATTAATTATTATTAAAAAAAATTGTCGCCACGTTCTTGGGGCTCCGACACACCGAGTACATTACGCGAAAGGCCTGGTCGCTGAGAAGATCACTCCTTACATCCGCTCGGTTAGTGATCTTCGGCCAAATTCAATTGCCTCAAAAGACGAAGAGACCCAGGGACACCGCTTTCTGCATCTTCACCACTAGTTGTTTTGATGAGTCTCAGCAAGCCGGTATTTTTCGTAACTCCGTGATTATAGTGTCCTTGATTCCCCCTAAACTACACACAATTAGGACTACCATTCGTACATTATATTCTGGATACATTCTTTGCAACCCGCCAATCAGTGGAAAGTATTTGGCACGCTTTTCCCTATCCTCATTAAGAATGTTGGTTTCAGCTGGTGCAGAAAATTCAATGACAAACATTGAATGACTCTGTTTGTCCAACAGCACCAAATCGGGCTTGTTAGCTTGTAGTCTGGTTGTTGTGGGAAAAGCGTAATTCCAATAAATACGGCAACTGTTATTTTCTACTACCGCTTTAATTTCGTCTGGGGCGCATGGCAGAACTGGGGTTTTGTCTATACCGAAGCGATGTCTCAGATGATAGTAGAGAACTCGCAAAGTGGCGTTGTACCTGTAGATGTACCCAGACACAGCTTGCACCGGGCAAGCGGACAAAAGATGCATTAATGTCTCCGGGTATTGTTGGCATATTCTGCATCTGACATCCGCCACATGCGTAAATTGAGCGCGGTGTACGAGAGTATTAATTACGCCATCCTTGCAAGTTAACAAGAATTCCTCTGTCTCAGACTTCAGGTCAGCTGATTGGAGAAAGGAGAAAGTTAATTCCCAAGATAGATTAAGATCTTCTATGTTTCTATAAAAAACACCGTGTTGGGGTTTGCTGACGTGATCTTCCAAGAGCAGCTGTTGTTTTGCTGCCCTAACTAGACGTTTTACTTGAACGGGTTCCAATTTTGTAAGAGATTGGTTGTCATCTATTTCAATCTGAGACCTAGTTCATTCGCAGCTTTACCTGCAACCTTAAAAAGAAAAGCCCCGATACCAGTTGCTTCATGGTTTCGAACCAGCTGCAGTAGTGGGTTCGCACTATTGGCTACCTTGCAAGCCAAACTCACAGTTAATATATCATGCAACCTCTCCAGACTCAGAAGACCTCTGCCCCCTTGATGACGTGGAAGGTAAATGCATGAGACCGATGAGCGTGGGTGGATGATTTTGTTCATATGCATCATCTTGCGTGTGCTTACATCCAGTTCCCGTAGTTCCTCTCGCCTCCACTTAAGCACTCCCAAATGAATACAAGAGCACAGGAACGGCAAGCATATTGGTGGCAGCAACTTTGTTGATTCCGAAAAGCTGGAATTCCCATATTTTCCGGAGACGGTACATATACTTACTACGAAGTATTTTTTTGACGTTGTTAGTGTCATGCAATCGGTGTTGATCAACACCAAGATACTTGTAAGTTTCGTCATCTTCCAAGTGACGAAGTATACTTCCGTCAGTAAGTTACTCGTTCTCAGGCTGGTCTATGCAACGGCCTTTCTGAAGTCTCAGAACGGCACATTTGTCCAATCCAAATTCCATACCGATATCCAGTGTATATTCTTGAACCACCTTCCAAGATTGTTGTAAATATCGGTCGCTCATAGCATAGACCTTAAGGTCGTCCATGTAAAACAGATGTGTTACCTTATGTGTGCGATTTCCAGGTATGCCGTATTGATATCCGCGAGTTTGCCGAAGAGCTACCGAAATGGGGAGTAAAGAAATACAGAATAGCAGGGGACTGAGTGAGTCGCTCTAAAAACTCCTCTTTTAAATGTTACTGGCTCTGTTATTACTTTCGAGTTTCCAGTTGTTATAAAAAAAATTGATTTCCAGAGCGGCATAAGTTGTTCAATGCATCTTATCAAAGGCATGGGCACAGAAAGAATTCGTAGTCAATCCAAGCCATTGACAGGTTTCGCTTGTACTGGATTGAGTATTGTGTGATGCACCTTTCTAAGTTCTCTTTACATCCTTGGAATCCCTTTCTACCCCCTCACTGCTCTACCACGACATTTAGAACCGGTTCCACTGGGCTCAAGAGCCTATAATATAAGATACGAGTAAATAGCTTATAACAGGAATTAAGACAGGTGATCGGCCTGTAATTCTTTGGCTCAGCTAGGTTGCCTTTTTTTCGGTATAAGTGTTGTTCTCCCTTCGACTAACCACTCAGGCATTAGTTCGTTTGCATTGAGCCAAGAGTTGAATATTCTGGCAAGATGCGGATGGATGTTAATGCCATCGAGGCCTGGTGCTGAAAAATTTCTAGTACATTTATTTGCCTTTCTAATCCCTTCCTGAGTTACTTGCGGATTATCGCCACAGCGGTAGTGTTGAAATCGGATACAATAGGATTTGAATCTGAATAGAGATGATGTGTTCTTTTTGATGGGTGTCGTGCTTTCGTAGATGTTCTTCCAGAAATTTTCTACTTTATTAGCTGTCGGCGGATTTTCAATAACAGGTTGTGGGTCATCAAGTGGTCTAGAGGATTTGGTGTGGAAGGTGTTGTTATTCTTAATTCCGCTAGCTTTCTTGATTAGGCTCTTCTTTATGACCCCTAACGAGCGTATACGATCTAGGCAGCGCTGCTTGATTGTAAGCAGCCTTGCCTTATTCAGAGTGTGACGTTTTTGATGAAGTTATCTCGTTACTTTTCTGATTTTTTCAGTAAAAGGCCGCTTAGCTGAAATATATTCGACCACACACTGTAAACGAGAAGCCTGTTGCCGTGCCAGAAGGATTTTATTGGTGATTCTGTGTATTCGGCGTTCCGTTTTAAGTATTCTATTTGCATAGCTGTTACCTTTAGCATTTGCCACTAGCTGATTAGCGGCACGATAGACGGCATTGTTAAGGGTTATAATGTCTGTTATTACACTTGATGTTAATTCTTATTGTTTGTCTTAGAGATAGTTCATTATTGGTGTTCTCGGGGTAAACTTACTGGGTTTAAGGTAAATTTGATAACATGTAGACAGATTACATATTTCGTGTATCCTATGTTATGTAATTTTTTAAAATTTAAAAATAAAATTACATCTTAAAATCGAATTGGCAATCTTCAATGTGTTTAAATTGGCATGTTATTTCGACAGAGACACTAATTCATAGTTAATTCCATGCATAGATTTGCTCTTCTGTGGGAATAACATATTTATTTTTACTTTTGTTAACCTTACATAATATGTAATTATTTGGTAAAATAAAAATATTATATATCTTACCTCTTTCGATATTAGGTCTTCAAGGTCTTCAAAAGTTTCCGCATTTTTGAATCCACACTTTGTTCTTATAGCAGTGTAAGATCCTATTCCATGATTTCTGCCCCTTTGAATATCATTGGTATGTAAGTCTGTTCCAAATACGAAAGGACTGATGTTAAACCGAAGGTTTCTGGTAACCTACAAAATGTTTTCAGCATATTTGACTATCTACTTATTGCGGATTAGTTATAAAACTGTTATAATGTCCTACTTAGTAAGTCAAATCATAGTTAAAATATTGAAAATAATGCTGTTTATTAAATCAAAAGTGATGTAAAATACTTACAACTGGGTCAAATGACGGACCAACTTTGTTTGGTCTTTGAGTAAAAGCTCCAAGTAACAGATATTGAAAAGTATCATTTCTTTCAAGTACTGAAGGATTAGTCATGTGTTCGGTTAATCTTAAATGGCCCATACCTTTCCGGTTTTCATTTGCCATTCTAAAAATAAAACCAGATGATTGACAAGTAAATCAATAACTCACATAATAGATCATTGAATAAATATGAAGATTCAGAATATTAATAGAAACGGTAAAAGAATAAAATACAAAAAGCGTAATTAAAGTATTCAATTAGTCTAGATATTTTAGTCAATTTTAACATTTTAAGCTAAGTAAGGTCAAGTTAAAAATAAGTAAGATGATCTCATAGTCTACCATTATGACCCGAATATCTAACTTGAACTTCAACGTTACACCTTTTGCCGTTTAAAGATAACTCTTTTTTATTAAGTGGGTCAGTTTTTCATTGCTCCCACACCGCTGTGCCCCGAAACCCAAATCAAAGTAACTTTGTTATGGGAACCGATGCAATCAAAGGTGTTTTTACAAATCCAACCTTAACTATGTCATCGTTCATTCATTTTTATGTATGATGACTATGTCAAATACAGATGAACTAACTCAGCATGCATACAACAGTCTATAGATTGAGTCCAGTTAATTTCAAATAGTCTGTTGTAACTTTTAGCTAGAAAGTCAAGACACTGTAGGAATAAGCTACTGTATATATATTATATTTAGTAAGTTTTAGTTTATGTTATATGTGTACTTACTGGGTCTACAGGAGTTAGTTGATCTGACGGAAATAAAGAGTAATTTGTCAGATATAAAAGGTCTTATCTTTTATTGTGTAACTTACCATGTCGCAGTTAAAGTAATTATAAACCAACGTTTCCAAAAGAAAACCTAAAAACGAATACTTAGAATGCCAAAGAAGAAGCGCTCAAAATCGTCTGAGAAAGATGAATCAACTGACTTCGCTTGAAGAAGGTGTGAACAGTTTATAAGAAATGATGCGAGAACTAATAAGCAAAACTCAGAGGCCTGCACCTGCAATGACACTTTCTCAACAGAACATTAGTAAATTTAATGGAAATGATAAAAGGAACGATACAAGCGTTCCTACATGTGAAAACTCACCTAATACTTCTGTTCGCTTTTCAAGTGCTGTTGCCAGCCCAGAGAAGATAAAAGAGACTTTATGTTACTCGCAATTTAAAGACTGGAGGCGTAAATTTGAAAATTATTTAGTATTTCAAAACGTAGAAAAAATACCAGAAAAACAAGTTTTGGCACTTCTTGAGTACTTTTTTAGTCAAGACGTCTCCGATGTAGTAAGACTCGTTCTGAAATTCGATGATAATGTTGAAAAATTACCTAAAAATCTCTTAAATAAACTAGAAGAGTATTTTAAAAAGAAAGAGAATAGTCGTTTAAGACGAAGTCAATTTATGAATAGAAAGCAGGAGCAAGGAGAGTCTTTTATGTCCTTTTATAGGGAGAAAATGAAACTCTTCCAATTAATAGATCCTTGTTCGAATTGCTACGATCGTATTATAGAATCTCTTTTCGATGTAAATTTAAGAAAAAAATGTAGAACCCTTCCAGATATGGCTATCGTCGAGGATATTATTAAAATATGTGAAGCTGAAGAAGCCGCTCTCAATAAAGAAAATATTTACAGTAATAGCGTTGCTAAGATTGAAATTAATGAACCTAACACTGCGACCAATAAAAAATGTCCAAGATGTAGTAACCCATGGCATAGAAGCATAAAAGTCTGACCTGCATATAAATCCAGTTGTGAGAAATGCAAATGAAGAGGGCACTTTACAAAATGTTGCATAACAAAGGGAATTCGCTATATCGAAGATACATCGGAACAAATAGAAGATTCTAAAATAGGAAGCTTAAAATCACCACTGTTGTCAATACAAATAACAGGTTCCAGAAACGACAAATTGACAAGTCTATATCAAATCCGAATATAACATTTAAATATAAAGCAATTCCAGACACGGGAGCTGAAGTCTGTACTGCAGGAGAAGATTTTTTGAAACACGTAAGATATTCTAAAGCTGATCTAGAACAAACTCAAGTAAATTTAGAATCAGCAGACCAGTCAAAACTTAAAGTTTTGGGTTTAATAAAATGTGTAATTACCTATGAACGTAGTTGCATTCAAATAAAAGTGTATGTATGTTCCGGAATAAAAGAACTACTAATCGACAGATTATCTATGATACAGTTAGGTATAATTCATTCAGAATTTCCAAAGCCGATTTTTAGTATAGAGCTATAAAAATTAGACGGAATTGCTGAAAATCCGTCAGTTCAGTTTTGTGAGGAAATGAAGAAAAGACTTTTAGATTCTTATAAAGACGTTTTTAATTCTGAAAATAATATTCAACCTATGGATGCTCAGCCAGTACACAAACACCTTAAAGAAAATACTATTTATTTCGCAATAACATGTCCTCGGAGAACTCCATTTGCTTGGAGGGAAGCAGTTAAAATTGAATTGAATGATTTGGTTAAAAAAATATCATTCGACTAGTTGACGATACTCCCGCAGATTTTGTTATTCCCCTTGTGATAGTACAAAAGAAGAATGGCAAAATTATAATATGTATAGACTTTACTAAACTGAACGCCTTTATAAAAAGACCAATCCATCCTTTTAAATATCCTTGGGAGGCTGTATCCAATATCGCAAGCGGTGCTAAATATTTCAGTAATCTTAATACTACTAGTGGATATTGGCAGTTATTGTTAGATGAAGATAGTCAGAAATTAACTACTTAACTCACTCCTTTGGGTCGTTACATATTTTTAAGAGCTCCAATGGACCTAATTTGTTCCGGAGATGAATTCTGTCGTAGAGGAAATGAAGCCTTAGCCGATTTTAAGAACATGGAGAAAGTAGTAGATAACGTTTTATTATATAATCAAACATTTGCCGGACATGTAAAACGGACAGTAGCGTTCTTAGAAAGATGCAGAGCCAAAAGAATTACATTAAACCCAAATGTCTCGAATTTTATCAGACACAAAGACCAGATACTCAATGATAGAAATAGAACTTTTATTTATAGTATGGGCAGTTAGAAAGTGTAGACTGTATCTGCTTGGACTAAGTGACTTTAAAAAATTATCACTGGTCATAAACCCTTATTATCTATCTTAAATGCCTATACATTAGATATGGTCGAAAATCCTCGTCTACAGCGGCTTAAAGAAAAACTATGTGGATATAATTTCGAAGAATAATGGATCAAAGGACAGGATGACCGCATCCCAGATATACTTTCCAGAGCACCCATAGATGTTCCAAAGGATTAAGACTCAATGGGAGAAGAAATCAATACTCATATTCAGTCATTTATTATTCAACAGATTGCTTTAATTGATAACACTGATGAATTAATAAGAATGTCACACCTTCAGGACCCTATATTAATGAGTTTGCAACAAGTCGCAAAAAGCGATGAGGTTTATCAGGTCTTGATAAAAACCATAAAAGAAGGTTATCCTAAAGTGAAAAATGACGTATATCCAGTACTAAAACCATATTGGAGTATCAGGAATGAGCTAAGCGTTGATGATGGATTAATTTTGAAAGGATGTCAAATCGTCATCCCGTCAACAGCAAGAAAAACTGTCCTGGAAAGATTACATGACTTTCATCAAGGAATAGAGAGGACGAGGCGTCGAGCACGTCAGACAGTTTACTGGCCAAATATTAATATTGACATAAAGAACACCGTAGAAGGCTGTGAGTCAGACCGTCTCTACAGAAAGAGACATACATGAGCGATCCGTTACCGTCGTTACCTTTCCAAGATGTATCAGTTGATTTTTTTTCGTGTTCAGGAAAACATATGGTGTACGTAGATAGGTTATATGGGTGGCCTATAGTATGCCACTATGGATCTAGAGATCCTAATAGTTTAATGATATGCAACGACTTAAGGAGAATATTTTCTGATAAAGGTATACCGTTACGTTTTCGTTCCGATAATGGCCCTCAGTTTAGTTCTTTTGAATTCAGTTCATTTTTAAAAAACATGGAACATTGTTCATTGCACCTTCAGTCCTCAGTATCCACAAAGTAACGGGCATGCAGAAACTGGCGTTAAAGCCATGAAACACTTAATCTTAAAATGTACAGTTAGTGGTAAGTTAGATGAGCAAAAAATTTTGTCCGGACTTCTGGAGTGGCGAAACGTTCCCAAATCTGATGGTCGTTGTCCAGCCCAAATATTATTTGGACATCCCATTAGATCATTGGTTCCAGCTCATTACAAGGCATTTTCTAAGAAGTGGCAGAAAGCTGTTGAAAATATGGATTTTAAAAAGAAAGCACATGAGCAAGCTATTTCACATTACAACCAAAATGCCAAAAACTTAAGCCCGATCGCGGCAGGAGCTAAAGTTAGAATTCAAGATAAAAGAATGAAATTATGGAATACAATTGGAGAGGTAGTTGAGTTAGGGAAGAATAGAAAATACACAATCAAAACTCCAAGCGGGCGAATTCTAATTAGAAACAGAAGATTTATCAAAAAGATATAGAAAATAAAAGGTAGCTTCACCAATACACGCACTCAAGAGGGAGGTGTGGAATATGATCTGACGGAAATAAAGAGTGAGTTGTCAGATACAGAAGGCCTTATCTTTTATTGTGTAACTTACCAGACACCAAGGCAAATTTGGATATAAATGAGTCGAGTAATCGTAGAGGGTATACTCTGTGGTGTCATATTTCCACTTTTACTAGGGTACGGATACTAAAAACCCCCTGTTATGGTGATGATTCCGTACTTGGCAATGAACAGTCAGAATGCATGTGATTCTGTCTAACCATGCTCCAGTATATTTTTGCTATGTCAGTGTAACTTGAAAGCTCTCTAGCAAATCTGCAGCATGTTGTCAGTCCAATGGCTGCTTTCTTAACTTTTGAACACATTGTTGATAGATATTTCTGCAAAAGCTTCGTGTCATTCTAATACTATCCCTGAGTAAATACGTGGTCTGTCCATGGTGAGTATTGCTTTTATGCTAAATGTATAGATAGGCACGTTCCTTTCAGTGATGTTTTTGGTAATTTTTGTCACTGATGTGAGAATCCTCGTTAATAACAAGGAAAGAGACTAAAAATGACTTCCAAGGCTCTATTTAAATACTTCTGTCGTATACGAATAGAAATGAGAGAAACAACGAAAGTGAAAGAGAAAAATATGAGTAGTAGTATATAATTTTCACTTACTTCAAGCATGCAACAATAATAGCATGTAGTACTCTGAAAGCTCCATTAGAAAACTCATTCAATGCATTAAGTTCGCAATGAGGATCGTATTTAGATCGTCCATCGAGCGAACTGTATGGATAAAGTAGATTTCTGTCATACATAGCTTTGTATCCTACAATAGTCGAGAATACTTCGTTGTAGGCGATATACTGATTTGAGGCAATATTAAATTTTCTGCATTCTTGAAAAATCTTTTCATCGTTCCAATGCGGATTTATTTCTACCATACGATCACAACACCAATTGTGAAAGAGAACCCATATTATCTGATTCATAGTGAGGTCTAAATTCTGGTTGCCTCTAAAGTCACCTAAAAAAAATATTGTTTTTGCGACTTAGTGTGATGATTAATAGTTAATATGGAATCAAATACAATGTATAAATCAGTAATACTTTTACCTTTAACACTTCAATGGCTTATTATCAAAAAACAGTTAAAAATGCGACTAGTATTTTTAAACGAGCAATAAGTCAGTTATTTCTTTGTGTACTAGTAGTTGAATATCTGATCTTAAATTAAAATGAGCGAACTAGAACATTTTTTAAACCGAGTAGGAAGGCTGTGATAATGCATCTGATTCGAATTTAGTGGGTTAGAGCCTCACTGTCGCCTGGCCTGCTATGTCTTTTTAGAAGTTTCCTCGTAGTAATAGGCAAATTCTTGGTCAGTAACATCGTCTTAGATACCTACCGCCATTTTCCACCCCATTCCCTCAGACCTGCTAAACGGGCTACGAAAACCTAAATAGACCATCAGATTGTGACAAGTTTGAGAGCTCTATTTTCGCATAGAAGCTTCGAAGAGGGATGAAAGGTATATCGATTTTGTGGTAGAATGAAATGAAATTTACGAGTGGCTTCTATGGATAACATATTGTATAGAGATATGCCCAGTCTACACCGATACATCCAAGAGAACATCAGAATGCTCTTCGTATAGGTTCTAACTTGTATCCGATTTGTTCTCAACCGTCTAGAGATCATCGACGCAACGACGGCAGCATTACGAGATCTTTCTACATAAGCCTAGAGTTGTTTGGAACATAACATTTCTAGTATAAATGGACTCTTTGTAGATAGATAATTAATTCAGTTTCAATATAAACGTTATAAAGATAAATTATTATTACCTCATAAATAAATTATGAATAAACTTTTACCTAAGCAATATTGTGAGTACAAGAATTTATTTTTTAATAGTGACGGATGACAGATGTCATATTTTTAGGTTAAAAAAGAAGATTGAATAGATATAGGAGAACCTGTAGAGATGACAATGGTTGGATAGTTGTAAGATGTCTAGTAATAATGTTAGAGCTGTAGAAATAAGAAACACGTACTACTGTTGTTGCTGTGAGTAGAAAGGAGTAGAAAATATATGACGGATGTCATAAAAGAGGCTAAAAGAAACTAAACAATAAAATGTAGATATTAAGTGACTACAACAGTTTAGTTTTTAATAGTGATGGATGAACGATGTTATATTTTTAGGTTAAAAATAAGATTGGATAACCTGTAAAAATAACAATGGTTGGAGAGATTTCATATTTTTTAGGTTGTTGGCTTAAAAAAGAAGATAAATGTATGACAGATGATTTTTTAGGTTGAAAATGTTAAAATAATCACATGAGAAACTGTGAAGATAATTCAAGTAGGTACAATCGATAATGGTATATTGTAATTGTTAAATTAATTGCTGTTGTATTTGTTTTTAATAAAGATAATTGTTTAACGACGATGATGTACGACAATGGAAGAGGAGTATCTTGTTATTAATATCCAATGACAATGATGTAAGACAATGAACGAAGAGTATGGCAATGACTAACGAGTACGTACGACAATGAACGAAGAGTATGACTGTGACTAACGACAATGGACGAAGAGTATTTTGTTACCTTGTTATTATTATTCAACAACGAAGACTTACGATGATGTATGACAACTACCGAAGATTTTCCAGTTCTCCATATAACGATGATGAGTAACGATGATGTACGACAATGAACCAAGTTATTAATATCGTCAAAGACGATACGAAAATGAGCGAATAACGCTGATGCAATTTCTACCTGCCACTTGTTCTCAATACGAAACTCATGGTCTTTTTGGCCCCCATTCCTACTATTTTGACAGCTGCATCGCATTGTTTACTTGCTCCTCGATGTAATGCCAATTGAATTTGTACGAATTTCTATGACTTTATCCGTCTATCTGTCCTTTTGTCTGTCTGTCTATTTGTCTACCTAAGGTCCTCTTGGCAATGCTAGATTTATTTCAAAGAAATGCAATTTGATTACGTCTCTTCTTCAGCTCCTCCAGAAGTCTCCTTCTACACCTTCTCCTGTATTTGCATTTTATTAATAACTATTTCTGCAGCGGTGCCGACTGGATGTTAGGTTCGATAACCTAATTTTGACAGTTAACATTAATATACGGACCCGCGTATAGGATAAAAATGCTGCGGCTCAAAAATGGCGTCTACATGAGAGGAATGACAAGAATAAAAAATGGCATGTACGTGACTGGATATAAAATGGCGAGGATCAAAAATGTCAGCTGCATTGACAGGTATGACAAGGATAAAATAGCACGCTAAGGTATGGTCCACGTTACAGTACAGCTACCTTCATAATGGATGTAACGCTCAAAAAAGGGGGCGTGGCAACGTCTCCTCTTCGTCTTCGAGTCCTCTAGACTTCTACGCTTAGATCATTGACAGTTGATACAGGTTTTACACCGGCTGCCATCTTGAATCCTAGGTTAGCCAACTTCGTAGCTATCATTTTTTAGGCTAGTAGACTTTTTAGCATGTTAGGCTAGCAAACCTCCTAGGTTTTTGACAGTTGGCGTCTCTTGAAAGGTCGCCGATTAACACGCCATTGAGACTTTTGATTACTGGCAGGTGACGTCATCTCGAGGCGACTCTTGGAAGGTCACTATCTACTGGTAGGTTAGAACGCTTTTACTACATATGTTAGGTTGGTAACACTAGAGAGATTCGGTTTGCAACACTGTTGATAGATGACATGACAGCTGACATGTGACATATGCCGCGCATGCGCAGTTTCTAGGGTCGTGACTTAAAAAAGTGGTCCTCCAAAGTAAGGCAGTCCTACTCCTAGTAAGCCAAGAACAAGAAGAATATTCCACGCTTATAGAAATTAAAGCAGTGGTACCTCAAGGAAATGTTCTGGGTCTAGTTCTTTACCTGTTGTTCTCCCCATCCCACAAACGCAAAATGTGAAAATAGCCACATTTGCCGACGACACAGCCATTCTTGACGAGTGAACAAAAAGATGGCCCTTTCAGCTCAATAAAACTTAAACAGTTCAGGTTAACTTCACTAACAAAAGATCTATAGAATACCTACCAGTGATACTAGAATTACCATATTCTAATTCGGCGAAATACTTAGGCATGAACCTAGATATAAAATTAAAGTGAAAAGAACATGAAAAAACGGGGGGAATAGTTGGCTATTAAATAGATATATATATATAATTTTACTGGTTGATGAATAGAAAATAAAACTCAATCGAAAATAACCTTTTAATATGCTCATTTTTAAAGGGGTGATTGGGGACCCATTTTAAGAAAAATGTATGTTCTAAACGTCTTAACTTTTGAGAAATAGGGTGTTAAGTTTAAAGAAAAAAAAAATAAATTTTTTATTGTCATTTTCATACGACTTTAAATATTTTTATAAAATTTGGTGTATGGCGTTTATACATTAAAGAGCATGTTTTGATCTGAAAACGTTTTTATTTCCAACAGAGTACTGGACTCAGACTAGATATTTTTGAAAACAAAAAGTAGTACGCCACTGCTTTCTCTTAAAATAAAAATTATATTTGGAGTCCCCGATCAATTTAGAATAAATTTATTATCTTGACTTTTATCGTACACAAAAAAATTAAATTTATACATTAATTTGCATCTAATAGGACCAATTACGAGAAAAAATGATTAGTGTAACTTTGAACAATAATTTATTTAAGAGGATTTCATTTATATGTTCGAAAACGATCGTATGAAAAAAGTAAATTAAATTTGTTCTAAATTGAACGGGAAGAGCAGTGGCGTACTAGTTTTTTCTTAAAAAGTTGTATGAAAATGACAATAAAAACGTGATTTTTTTCTTAAAACACCCTGTGCGTTTATCATATACATTCATATAAAGTTTTCTTCTTAAAATGAGTCCAAGAATCACACCCTTAAATTTTAGCATGTTATTAAGAAACACCCTGTATCTGTATCTGTAACGTGTGGAGGGTGGGTTACCCCACGACACTTAGGCCTCGTTAGGCCCATTGTGCATCCTCCTAAGATGATAGGCACCTCCTAGTTCGTGAGCCAGTCTACAGATTTAATGTAGTTGACAACGTCGTCAAGAGGTGCTTCTCTTATATCGGCCGGTGTTAGCCGATACTCGCCGAACACAAATCTTCTAATAAATGAGAGCGTCGAGCAATCGTAAAGGATATGCTCGATGGTCTCAATTTCTTGTTTGCACCCTTTGCCGAGTGCGGATTCTGACAGCCCATTGATATGGAGATGCTTCTGTACTTGACAATGCCTGTGACCACACGCAGATTCTGTCTAGTCATAGTCAAGTATGTTGCCGCAGTGTTGTCAGGATAACTTAAGAGCTCCCTGGCAACTCTGCAGTTTCTTGTTCCATCCCATTTTTCCTTGAATTTCACAAGGGAATGTTTTTTAATTAGGTCTGTCACTACAGATTTTGTCAGACCACTAGAAGGGCCAGGTCCAAAAAGTATTTGGTTGTCTGCTTTTTTGGCTAGTAAATCGGCAAGACGGTTACCTTTCGATGTGGCGTGACCTTTGATTCATCTTAAGGTGACCACATTGTTGGTGGATAATTCGGCCAAAGCTTCGTGACATTCTAGTACTAACTCTAAACAACACCCTGTATAAACAAGTACTGAAGCCCAGTATAGACTAACGGAATATAGCTCTGTGGGTGTGCCAGTAAAAATAACATAAATATAATACATTTTCAGAACAAAATATTCGGGCGAATAGTAAAAGACCCTTGGTATGTAAGTGATGGAAAAGAAATAACCGTATCTAATCGATACCTAGCTCCTTGTGGGACAGCTACTGGAATTGCATCCATTAAATCAGAGGTGTCTACTCAGACTACTTAACTTGTTATTATTTATACATCCTATTATATATTTGTCAAAGTTATGTTCATTGTCACGTTAATGTCAAGCTCATTTCTAGTTTAATAAAGCCTAGTTTTTCAATGGTTCTCATTTCAATTTATTAAACTAGAAATTGAATATGGAGAAGTTCCTACGACCGGTTCGTTTCGAAATAGACTCAGACTCAAAATTAGCTCAACATGAATGGACCCACTGGAAACAGACTTTTGAAAACTTTTTCTCTTCGAGTACAGACAAACTGAATGAAGCTACAAAACTTCGAGTTTGCATTAATCACATTTCTTCTAATGTATACAGATTGATAAGTGAATGCAAGACTTATAATCAATCAATTAAAATTTTAGATCAAATCTACAAAAAAACCTAAAAACATTATTTATGCAAGACATTGCCTATCCACTCGGAAACAATTAGTCGGAGAATCTGTGTATCAATATATGCTGGCGTTAGAAAGCTTAGCAAAAGACTGTGATTTTAAAGCTGTATCTGCTGAGCAAAATAAAAACGATTGTTTAAGGGACGCCTTCATCGCGGGTCTCTCTTCGACTACTATAAGACAACGACTTTTAGAAAATACATCTTTGAATTTGGATTCTATATTTAGTCAAGCACGCGCAATAGAAACAGCAGTTTTAAACTCAGAGACTTTTTCAACTTTCAATCCTACAGTTAATGTTCTAGTTGAGAAAGATAACGAATCTTCTAACAACACTGCGGGAAGTAATGCAGAATTGGTAGCGGCTGTATCTCCTATGTCACGGTATGATAATCGGAAATGCTATTTTTGTGGAGAACCATACCATCGAAGAGATCAGTGTCCAGCATCAAATTCTATTTGTCGAGCATGTCTCAAACGAGGACATTATGCAAAAGTATGTAAAAGCCGATCGATAAAAACAGTCGCAACAACTAATGAAACCCTTGCTACAATATCTCTGGTTAATTCTGTTTCTACAAAAGATCTAAATCAAGCTATTATTTTTATCAAAGTGAATGGAATGCCAGCGAAAGGACTAATAGATACTGGCAGTACTTCAAGTTTTATCAATTCCTCGTTTGCTAATCGTTTAACACTAACAAAGGTTCCAGTAAAAGAGAACATAAATATGGCTTCGCTGGATCATTTTTGTAAAGTGAAAGAAAGTTGTTTTGTAACATTAGAACTAGAAAATAGTGATTATACATATGAGAATGTAAAACTTCTTGTTATGAAAAATCTTTGTACCGATATCATTTTGGGTCATGATTTTCTAAAACAACATTCATCTATGGAAATGTCATTCTCTGGACCTAAAACTCTTTTAAAAATATGTAACCTCTTAAAAGCAGCAGTTCCTGAAGCATCCCTTTTCTTAAATTTATCACATGATTGTAAACCTATCTCCATTAAATCTAGAAGGTTTTCTGATGCAGATAAGCAGTTCATAGACACAGAAATACGGAAACTCCTAGCCGAATCTATTATTGAAGAAAGTAAATCACCATGGAGGGCACAAGTTTTAATAACAAGTAATGCCAACCATAAGAAGCGAATGGTAATAAATTATGCCCAAACAATAAATCGTTTCACTGAACTAGATGCGAATCCTATTCCAAATATTGAAGAGATTGTGTCTGAAGTATCAAAATATAAAGTATTTAGTACTATTGACTTGCAGAGCGCTTATCATCAAATTCCTATTCTTGAACATGAAAGACCCTATACTGCATTCGAGGCTTGTGGAAATTTGTATCAATTTTGCCGAATACCATTCGGTGTTACGAATGGCGTAGCTAGTTTCCAACGCGTCATTGACACTATCATTAGGAATGAAAATTTACAAGGTACTTATGCATATCTGGATGACATAACAATTTGAGGTAAAACTCAAGAAGAACATGATAAGAACTTGGAAAAATTTCTTAAAGTTGTCAACAAATACCAACTCACTTTAAATGAAACAAAATCAAAATTTTCATAAAAATCTATAAAACTATTGGGTTACCAAATTCAAGATAATACTATCAAACCAGACCCAGAACGTTTACGGCCTTTAAATGATTTACCACTACCAGTTAATAAGCAATCACTGCGTCGAGCTTTGGGTATGTTTTCGCAATATTCAAAATGGATCACAAAATATTCTGACAAGATTAGACCACTCTTAGAAGTTTCCACTTTTCCATTGACTTCAGAAGCGTTCAATGTTTTTGAATTATTAAAATCAGAAATCGCAAAATCTATGGTTACTTCCATTTATAAAGATATTCCGTTTACCGTGGAAACTGACGCATCTGACGTGGCGATTGCTGCTTCACTATCACAAGATAGCAGACCAGTAGCGTTCTTTTCAAGAACTCTGTCTAATAGCGAGAGACATCATTCGTCGATAGAAAAGGAGGCTTACGCTATAGGAAATGGAAGCATTTTCTTATTGGTCGCTGTTTTAAACTCATAACTGATCAAAAATCCGTTTCTTTCATGTTTGATAATAAAAACAAAGGGAAAATAAAAAATGAAAAGATTCAAAGATGGCGATTGGAACTTTCTTGTTTTAAATACGACATTATTTACCGATCTGGAAAAGCGAATTTTGTAGCGGATATGTTCACAAGGGTATGTGCTCACGTGACGCCAGAGGCAAGTCTAAGTAATCTATATCAACTTCATCAATCCCTATGCCATCCTGGAATAGCACGAATGGCTCACTGGATTCGTTCTAAAAATCTTACATTTACTTTAGAAGAAATAAAGAAAATATCATCTTCATGTACAGTCTGTGCCAAGGTTAAACCTCAATTTTGTCGAACTTCTGGAAAACTTATTAAAGCTACCAATCCATTTGAACGCCTCTCTTTAGATTTTAAAGGGCCTTTACCTAGTTCCTCTCCTAATAGATATCTACTAACGGTTGTTGACGAGTATTCGAGATTTCCTTTCGCTTTCCCATGCTCAAATATTTCTGCTGCGACTATAATTAAACATCTTTCAACATTATTTTCGATTTTTGGAATGCCTGGTTATATAAACTTAGACCAGGGTTCGTCATTTATGTCTCAGGAATTAAAATCTTTTCTAAATTCGAAGGGTATAGCTACTAGTCGTACTACTGAATATAACCCAAAAGGAAACGGGCAGATAGAGCGGGAAAATGGCACTATTTGGAAGACAATTGAATTAGCATTACTTGATAAAGGTTTACGAATATCACAGTGGGAAATAGTCCTGCAAGAAGCGTTACACTCTATTAGATCTCTCTTATGTACTAGTACAAATGCAACTCCTCACGAAAGAATGTTTATACATAATAGAAGATCAACTTATGGACAATCTTTACCCACGTGGATGTCGACACCAGGTCCAGTTCTAGTTAAAAGTCTTAATCGAGCTAACAAGTACGAGCCTATAGTGGAGCAAGCTGAACTTATCGAAGCTAATCCTTATTATTCTCACGTGCGGATGAATGATGGAACAGAAATAACCGTATATAATCGATACCTAGCTCCTTGTGGGACAGCTACTGGAATTGCATCCATTAAATCAGAGGTGTCTACTCAGACTACTTAACTTGTTATTATTTATACATTCTATTATATATTTGTCAAAGTTATGTTCATTGTCACGTTAATGTCAAGCGCATTTCTAGTTTAATAAAGCCTAGTTTTTCAATGGTCCTCATTTCAGTAAGTAACTTAGACCTTCTCAGAGATCTGAAAATGCCTACAGACAAAGAAGAGAGGAAACCCATCGAAAAAAAAAAACCTTATGACTACGTAAATATTGAAGATTTACAGTTCCTGGACAACCCATACCTAACTTGCTTCCAAGCCAACGACATGATGACCATCATCAAGACATTTGTGCCAGCTACATTATGATCATCATCAAAATATTTGTATACGTATTCAGCAAATTCGCAAGCCGCTGTCTGGGTCAATCTGCCCTTACCAAAGCCATGTTGACTCTTTGTAAGATATTGATGAGTTACACAAAAAACCTGGCTAATATTTTTTTATTTTTATTTTAATTTATTTTCACCTACTCGTAGTTTTATATTCATTTCATACCTGTTTTGTAACAAAAATCATCTGTATTAGCAGGAATGGCACATCCTTGTAGACTGATTGGTAAAAACATCGAATTCCTAGTCAACAACTTGCCATTCACAAACGAACGTAATCCATTACATTTTTCAGTACTGATGTCGTACGTAGCACTTAGATCAAGAGCAGCTGTAACTCCTGAAATCTAAAACGCGAAAATAATTATTAAATACCAAAAAATTAATTTTGGCAATACTTTAATACAGGCCTGCACAACATTTTATTACCAGTTACTACAGGAAAAAGCTAATTAATTACAATTTTGTGTGTCTAATATTATTGTAACATCCTTTGACACTCCACAAATATACACAGGAGTCTAAAAATATTTGTCTCTACAGCAGGCCTGCGCAACATACGGCCCGCCATTGTCGTTTTTTGGGCCCTTCGTCCGTTGACCAGTTTGGCCCGCCTACGTCAAACTATACATTTTTCAGTAATACAGTAATAAAATTACATTTAGGTATTAATTGCCTTTTTTAGGAGCTCGATAGAAGGACCTGGTTCATTATAAGCTGATGACCTTTTCTTTCAGAAGCTCGACAGCAGAAGTTGGTTTATAAATTATAAGCTGACGACCTTTTTTTTAAAATTCAGTAATTTATTTTTCTATTACTATGTTTTTTTGTACTTTTTATAATTGATTTGTAAGCTTTTATGTTTGATTTTTTAACAGTAGTCTACATTTTATAAAGGCAACACTTACTCTAAATCGCTCTGTAAATTACCGTTTATTTTTTAGTTATACAAGTTTTAAATTAGCGAATTACTCTCCAAGAAAGTCCAATTTTATTTACAATAAGTTCTTTTTAAAATTGACTTTGTGCTGTGCTTTTTTTGTGAAATCCAGTTTTAATTTTTGCCTCTATTTTTGACACACCCTGTAGGTTAATTCTGCTAGTAGATCTGCACACAATTAACTTTATCAAGCAGACTGATTTGTTTCCAGCAACTTGTTTTTTTATTTACCTCGATATCTTAATTTTTTTGTGAAATGTGACGGTTTAAAGAAAATGCTACATTTTAGGAACGGTCATAATTTAAATGACGGTAGAGAATAAACTACAAAATAAGTAGAGTGCTGTGGCCAACTCACAATATGACAACTGTCAAATATTCGTTACTTGGCAATTGCAGTTTAATTAACAGCATAACAAATATTCATTATCAGCATAATATCATGGTTTTAATGCCTACTGATGCAGCACGAGCAGTTGCTCTGGTACAAGACGACAGGTCTCAGTATTATGCTTCTAGAACATTGGATGTTACAAGGTCCAGAGAGATGTACAACGTTTCAATGAAACTGGTAGTTTTTCGAGATGAAGAGGATCTGGCAGACGACATTCTACAAATGTTCGAGATGATCGTTTTGTAACATTAAATGTTTTGCGAGAAAGAAATACTACTGCTGTCATGTCTTGAAATCGTTTAGAAGAAGTACATCAAGTAGCTGTTAACGAAATAACGGATTCGAAGGCGATTACAAGAACATGGATTACGCTCTAGAAGACCTGCAACTGGTCCGGAGTTACTTAGGAATCACAGAACAGCACGTCTTCGATTTGTCAGGGAGCATCAACATTGGACTGTCAAAGACTGGAGTTAGATTTTATTTTGTGACGAGTCAAGGTTTTGTTCATATTCTCCTGATGGCCGTGAAAGAATATACCGAAGAAGAGGCGAAAGGTTTAACCAAGCAAATTTTTCCACAAGACTCAGTTATGGAGGAGGATCGGTAATGGTTTGGAGCGGCACAAGCATGGAAGCTCGTACTGATTTAGTCATTGTTGGCGGCGAAGCAATGACAGCTAACCGATATATTAGTGATGTGCTAGATCCACATGTAATTCCATTTGCACCGTTTATAGGAAACGAATTCATGTTTATGCATGAGAACGCTCGACCACATATTGCGAGGATTGTATCTCAATATTTGGACGAACAAAAATTCAAAGGATGAACTGGCCATCACGTAGCCCAGACCTCAATCCAATTGGGCACGTCTGGGACATGATGGGCAGACGAGTTCATAACCGAGTTTCTTCTTCAAGTAATTTAAATTTTTTGAGAGATGCTTTGGTCTAAGAATGGGTTCAGATTAACCAGATGGAGATTCGACATCTAATAGAGGGTATGCTTCGACGCATGTAGGCAGTTAGTCGCGCTCGTGGGGCAAGTACCCGTTATAAATTTGTATTAATTATTAGTTTATTTGCTGTTTGATTTGTTTATAAAATATGTATTACCCTACTAAAACAACTACCTATTTTTCGATACAGGAATTAACAAATTTAACTAAACGGCAGCTACCCTTTTAACCACGGGCTTCAAAGACTAGCAGCGTTGCCATATTCACTGGTATCATTGTTTTAATAGAATTAGTATCGGAATGAAAACTATGTTAATCTTCGGTTCTGTTTAAAATTGGTAATCTTTTTGAAAAAAAGTTATTTAGAAAATAGTTAAGATATTTGTTGTAGAATGTCGGTAAAGAGCCAAAAAATTAAATTTATTAAAAAGTTGAAATTTTTGTTATTTTTCTTTAAAAATATAAGTTTTTTGCGGTTTAGCGAAATTCTTGGTTCATTTTTACAACGTTTGGCCTGAACCATTTTTTTTTACAATTTTTTTTTTAACTGCCTCAAATGTAAAATTGATTTTTGGCGGAGGAGCGCCCGTTATGTTTGCTCTTAAGATAGTACCTACCGTTTAAAATACGAGATAAACCAAAAATAATACTAATAATAAATTTTTATGTTTGATTTCATGAGGTACTTTTTACCATTTTTTTAAATAAATGTTCAGTTTTAATCCTGTGATATTTTTTTGTTGTTTAAGTAATTTTTACCTCATCCTTTAAAGACAAAAGAATTAAATATTGGTTTAAAGAAGTAGTAAAAGGCTAAATATGTTATTTAAAAATATTAAAAACAAAGAATGTGAATACAAACACTAAAATGTAACTTTCTACACACTTTAAAGTACAAATTATTTCTTTTTTAGTCCTTAAAATATTTATGATTTAAGAAAAATTCTAAAATAAAAATTAATCAGTATTTTACAGCTTGATCTCAGTACTTTATTATAAAGCAAAACTAATAATACTTACTTGATCTGCATACGACTTAGGGACTTTTGCAGTACAACCCAACTCGAGAGTTGTTTTAGTTGAAATTACAGGTATACAAGTAACATTGTATTGACTATAATAAGGATCAACGGAGGATACATCTACGTTGAAACAATTTGCAGGAGTGTTTGGCAGTTTAGTCATCTGAGGCGTGCAACAAGGAACAACATCTGAAATATATAATTAAAAAGAAATCCTTAAACGTTCGTAATCTTATTCGGGTTTCGAAACTGATTGTCTGAAACCTCTGAACATAATAACTAAATAAATTTCTCTATACTTAAGTTCAATTAACTTTTTTACTCTGTCCCCAGATATCTAAAATTCGGCATAGGTTCCATCCTAGTTGCCTCTAATCAAGTTTGATTTCCAGTCTGTCTTGCCTTGTAATAATTTATTTTTATTTTAAATTAATCCTTAGTTGTAGATTACATTATAGTATTTAAATAATTTTAATTGTGTCAATGGCCAGAGTAGTCGAGACACATTAATTTAATTAAAAAAGATTATTATCTTTATAATCAGAAAGCGAAGATAAAATCCTATTGATAATTTAAATAACGTTGAATTTAAGATAGTCAAGTAACTGAAGACCTGAAAATATGCAAAGCTGTCATTAAGTCGGTCTAGATTTCCTTTGTGGCTCAATTCTTAGGTCTTGACGGTTGCCTTCAAGGGAGAGAACTTTTACCAACACTGCTGGGTCGGAAAGGGCTCAAAATGGCCCCTAAAATTCGAAAAAATGGTTTCCTGCTAATATCTGCCAAAATATACAAATTAGACAATTTTTTGTTTAGATAAAAATGAAGATCGTATCATTATCTACAAAAATGGACCCCACCATTTTTTTCGCAAGACGAATATTTTTTGCAAAAACGGCCTTTGAAAAAGTCCGAATTTTTGCACTGAATAGAAATGTTAGTTTCTCACTGAATTTCCGCTCGAGGGAGTTGGAAATACATTGATTTTCATGTTTTGGATTCTGGATACCAATTGTAGATGGCGCCAGCGGCGTACCTCTGCTCACTAAATTATGGGGCCTATGAATGGAAATCCGGGCTTTCGGCAATTATTGGCGGATTCTACGGGATTTTTTCTGTAAAGTAGCGCTTGGGGTATCACATCTATATTGCCGAATGTTCTGTGTAATTTGCGTTTGCAAAATTTAATAGAAAAGTGCAAAATTTTTTTTTTTCATGTGGCAGTCTCAAATCCCGGCGCTTTGCCTAATAGTGGGTTACTAGTTTTAGAGTGTGATGAATATTGACCCGAGAAGACCCTTTATATTTTCTGCGTCTTTTGCAAAATTTTCGCCAACTTCTATCGGAACAATATAAGTCCAGGATTTCAGAAAAATAAGAAAGTTTCTGAAAAATTTCTTTTATTATGAAAAACATGTTGAAAATACGAAATACATAGCAATGCTTATAATTTATCATACGTAAAACCATTTAATGTCATCAGAATCATATTCTTCATCGTCTTGCTCTATTTCTTCCCCTCCTCCACGCGTCCCTTCCCCCTGTTTTTCCAACCCCTGTGTTGCTGTCTCGACAGCTATTTCATCCTCCTCCCCTTCAACCCCTTCTGGGTCTCGATCCATCTCTAATTCTTCCGGGAAAATACCTTAATTTTTGTTATAATTAAAACACTGTGTCGACTGACACGAACCACAGACAGGCGAGCATTTCAGTCCGGCTTTCAAACATGAACAATTCTTCTCGCAGCCTGTCTTGTACTGACAAAAAATCATCTTCAAGAATTCTTGAAAATTCAAGAATGACGTTGAATTTTTCACTTTAAAAACTTTTTTTTTAATAACTTAATTGATAATGATAAAATACTATCAATATTTTTCTAAAATACTATCAATAATACCGACAATAACGACTCCAAAAACAACAGAGATTGTATACCAACAAAAGCAGACGATTAAGGTGAGCGTGTGGCGCGTGGGTACACGTGGTTAGGTTATGATGGAATATCATGGATCTCAGGCGGATAGCGTAAAAATGGGGGAGATAATTCTAACAAACAGTTAAGAACCACGCTCACATATGAGGATCAATTGATAGAAATGGAAATGGAAAGGTGAGAATATCAGCTTCACTTCGGTCTGGGTATTAATGTTCAAAAAATGAACAGCGGAGAACAAGAAGTATTTAAAAAAAAAGTCCGGTTTTCCCTGGTGTGATCAATTTTTCCCATTTCTGGAAAATGGAGCAACTTTATTAAAAAAAAAATGCATTCGAAAAGTAGACACTCTAATGTTTTAAATGGTGTGCATTGAATAACAATTTAGTGAAATATGAGTTTTTAATTACTGCTTGTTTCAAAGATTTCTAGAACTCCGAAAACGTATGAAAAATGCAAATAAACAAATCAATTTTGTTTTAAAACGCGGTTATCTCGAAACCTGTCGAATTCCCGACAAAAATGATAGGGATCATTTTTGTAGACAATGATAAGATCTTTCTTTTTTATCTAAACAAAAATTCTCTAATTTGCATATTGTGAAAGATATTGACGGGAAAACAGTTTTAGTGTCCATTTCGGGCCCTTTCCGACGCAGCAGAGTTGGTAAAAGTTTTCGACCTTGGAAGTGACCGCCGAGACCTAAGAGTTGAGCCTCGACGGAAATCTGAACCGACTTAATGACAGGTTGGTCCCTTCAGTTACTGGACTAAGAAGAGAATTAGCTTAAATAAGATCACAGTAAGTGAATTTGTTACAAAATATCAAGAGACAGTAAAGTTTTAACAGCCCTGTGATTTCTAGAGGATTTAACCTTCTTTTGTTTAGAATTAAATTATAGCAAAGTTAGATAAAAATGGTGATTTTAAACTAGACTGTTAGTTAACTATATATTTTACTGGACAATGGTGAATATGGCTTTTAGATAAGTAATTAGTTCATAAAATTTTTAGATTAAAATTGTAGGTTAGTCAATAAATACAAGAAACATTTTCAAATAAAAAAAATAGGGTTCTCTTGATCTTGGAAGAATTCGAATATTATTATAGAGAACCATATTGCCTCAAAACAACTTCCAATTACAATTAGCTAAATAAAATTCTAAACAGAACTTCTTCTGAACAGAAAGTTAAAAAATAATTAAAAAAGCAAAGTAAACATATTAAAAAACTCACCTACTACGGTAACACTGATATCATGGGCTATGAATTGGAGATATCCACCAATAAAACGAATTATATCAGCAAGTAAAGTCGGAATAAACTTGGATGTTTCGTAACCGACTAAGCGTGCGTTTGGAAGTGCTTTTCCACTCTTTGCCACTGGCGGTTTTCTTATACCTGGAAACAAGTTATTGTTTTTATAAATTAAATAATGTAATTAGAGAACTTTTTGCAAATCTGTTTTCTTAGGAAACAAAGTATATTATACTATGTATATAAAATTGTCATGTCACATTTTTTTAAAGAATGGTTTTGTTACCTAATATTCCTCAAATACGCAACATTTTTCTTCAGAAAAAGTTTTCATTGTCAATTTTAACAAATAATTGTCATTTTTTTGGGCAAAATGAGTTTATTGCAGAGTTTTAAATTCTGTATCTTCCAGTGCCTAAAGCAGCTCTCTAACATTTAAAATGTGGAAACTACGGTGTATAATTGGTTGCCTATGCTCTTATACATACTCTTACACAAATGTGTAAGGCCCGAGTGTGCCCAAGTTAAGTAAGTTCCCATCCTGTAAACTGGATCGAAACCTGCTAGATCCATTCCGTACAACCCCCTGCTAACTCCTCTTAGGGTCATCAAGATCAATAGATTTATATGCCATGCCTTCTCTGGTATGTATTAAAATATTCGCTCTAGAAAACGATTTACCTCCCACTCTTTTGTCTGAATTTTTCAGAGATGAAAGGTCATTCTAAGGTTACACTTATTCCCGAGGTAATACAAAATTAGACTGTGCAGAAGGGCACTATCATCAAAAATCCAGGTATTGATTCCGCCGAATAGAGAAAAAATTACCCATTTTTTTGCTCCAATGTGCAATAAAATTTTTGTAGGGAGTAATTGTTTATACTTATTTAGAAAAAAATCATTTGCATTAGCCCTTACGGACGAAAAAAAATATAAACGTAAATATCTCGGTTTTAGCCCTTCAAAAAAGGAAAGCCTAAATGAAAAAAAAAAATCTTTATCAAATGTTCTCTTGTGTTGACAAGGTAACAGAGCCAACACCATATTTTTTGCTTCTGAATTAACAAAGATATAACAAGAAACGATGACAGATGTCATAGGTGTATGCTGTAATTAATTCTTACTCAATTTCGTCGACTTTCAGTGTATCTTTCTCTTCGCCTTCAACGTAGCATAGCTCTGTTTCTCTCTACGTGCCGGCTAAAGTATCACATTATTGATATGGTAGGATTTTTTCATTTATTTATTATAAAACTTCTCGTTAGGTGCCAATGGGCAATGTGCCATATTGTTATCTGTTTTTACTAAAGAATTAATAAGTGTATGTGTTATATATTAAAGTACCTAATAAATTGGGAAGAAATATAGACATTTTTGCGTCTTTATTACATCTACATTCATCCTGTGGCAGCTAACTATATTTGGGTAAGTTATAAGTTTTCGTTTAAAATTTTAATTATGGCTTTGTTGTTGCAAGAAGCAAAGACAAAAATGATATCAAAATAGGGATGTTCTTAATCCTCACCAAGTCAATATGCTTGTTGATGCAACAAACAGGATGGAAATTAGAGGTCAATGTTTTAATTACATATTTCATGTTTATCGCTGAGACCGAGGAAAAAACGAATGATATTAGACGAAGAATGGGTGGTTACTTTAGTGGAACAGCTTAATAAATTTGAAGTTTTTAAATATGGATCATCGAAATTAACTTCTATATTAACTAAGGAAATTTTTAGTGCAAAAGTAGAGGCCTTAAAATTAACAGCAAAAGAAAAGAGTCAAACGGCTTTAAAGATATTTTTAAGTATTGTTGATACTCAAGCTTTTTATAAGCTATTAAAGAAAATACAATGGATTGAGAACATCAACAGAAAACTCAAAAACTCTCCAACTTCTTAATCCTTAGATGGATAACAGTTTAAACATTTTTTTGACAGCATTAATTATGCCGAATTATTTAAGTTTAAGCTGACAGCCTCTCCGTTGTCTCTAACAGTAAATGGGTATCTCGTCACCTCCACAAATAAGAGTCCATTGGAAAGTATTTTAGAACAATATGGCATTACTCACAAAGACTTACCTACACCTATTGACATTTTTGATGGGATTGCAATAGTCCAAGCTTTGGGAAAGTCAAAAAGTTACATTTAATTTATAGAGTATTTGAAAACATTATTTTTAGAAATAAATTTAATGCTCAAAGGATAGATGTGGATTATGATCATTATAAAGAACATTCTTTCAAAACTAAAACTCGTCAAATAAAAGGAACCCAGAAATCAATTGATGTAGAAATTGATCAACCCAATACTCCACTTCCGCAACGATGGAACTTGTTTATTCATTTGATATTTTACAAAAGACATTTAACAAATTTTCTGTCTGAGCAACTTCTTTAAAATTCCATTCAGCAAAAGCATATTCAATTTGTAACAAGTGGTGGATTCGCGAATAACAATAAATATGGAACGAATTTGTGAACCATCCAAAGACGTTTTCTTAAATTCAAATCAAGGAGAAGCTGATACCCGTATCTTATTACACCTATTGTCAGCCAAAAGTTCGAAGCATTCACGCTGCATTATTGATTGTAACAATACAGATGTTCTAGACTTATTAATTTATTTTAAGAAGTTTTTGACTAATGATATATAATTCAGAACAGGGTGAGGATACTCAAGACGATTTCTAGCAGTACATAATTTAAATTTGCCTGCTTTTCATTCTCTGATCGGTCATGATAGAACCAGCCAACTGTCTGGCATTGAAAAAAGAACCTACCTTAAACACCATCACCTTTTGGAAGGATTTGGCACTGATCCGTATTCTAAAAACATATTCTCTAATCTTCAAAATAAAACTGCCAATGTTACTTCCATTAACATTTTGAGGGGATTAATGGCTTCTTTAAAAACCATCGCTAAATTGCCAACGACTGAAGACGAGCTAAGATTACATTGTTTTTACCAGCTAAATATTTGGCTAATAAGGGCCGATCTTTTCACCTTTGAGTAAAGTTACGTGTATGTTTACTTGACAGATTAACATACAATAGCCCTATAGTTTAATCAGCAAGTAGTTACTTTAAACGTTACTCAGAGGTGAAAAGATTGGCCCTAAGCTGTTTAAAGCCTCAGATGCAGCTTCCTAATGTTGAAGAGTATGGATGGAAAGTAGATCAAGATGGAAGTCTGATACCCACTCTAAGACTCCGCCTGACCTGCCACCAGACATAACAGAACTTACATCATGCAAATGCAAAAAGGTACTATACAACGATAATTTTCATAGATGTACAATATTTTTTTTCTACAGACTCTTCACGTTCTACTAAAATGCATTATTTATTTAATAATTAAGTACTAACATTTTTTGTAAGGAACCGTAATTTTTCTTTTTGAATTGCTATAGCTGAGAAAAAATTATCAAAAAATATTATCTAGGCCTACATAAAAAAATCTGAAATTGTATTTCTTCCTTGCGATGATTGCTCTCTAAAGCTGCCCCCCATGCCCCTCCCTCTCATCGGTCATAGATGTAAGAGAAAATGCGAACAGTATTTAGTACAATATTTTAAATAATAATATAATACCACAAGGGTTCTGGGCTATTTTTTAATTTTAATTATTATATACTATTAAATATTTGTTTACCCTTATTCGGCGGATTTTTATATATTGGGAGCTTCGTCTATTTTGTTTACATTGCATTTAATAAACAAAATAATAAAAAATAAAAAAAATATTAAAAAATAATAAAAATTACCATCAGAATAATTGGGATCAATCCACCTGCCATACACCTGATTTGGGGTTCCCATTGAAGGATCATTTAAATTATTGCAAGCCCCATTCAAGGGTCGATATTTTATAGCTTCTGGTGGACAAGACGTCACAGGTGTTCCACACACGACAGCTTCATGGTACTTAACAGTTGTTATTAAAAGCAAATACACCGAAAAAATAATTGCCAATAAAGTCATGTTTGTATAACCAATTTTACTATTGGTTTGTGTTAGTTTGTTTTATTTTCAGAGTTTTATATACTAAATATAATTTAGTATTAATTATGTAAATCTTTATGTATATAATTTGCTTTAAATTATGTACATATTTACGTATATAGGGTGTTTCCTTATTTTTTTTAGACGAATTGTTTAGATAATCTCTCTAGCCTAATACCATTCGACTCTAAAGACCCTAAGAGCATCTCTAGAAGTCATGCCAAACATAACACCGCTACAAATATTCATTCAAGGCGAAGCTGGGTCTGTTACATATAGACTACACAAAGTTTCATTACCCATAATCAATCTATATGAAGAGTTTGAGAAGGACCACATATTGGAAATGCTTTCATATGAAAGGCTCTCAAAATATAGTAATAAAAAAATATAGGGTAGTTTAGGTGCAAATGTTCGTGGACAGTTCGGAACAAATTTTCGTTTTTCAAGTTGGAGCCACAATCCTCTATTAATCCGAGTAAGTAAGTAAGTCATGGTGCAATGATTGATCATTACATCAGACAACTTCACGCATATTTTGCATAGCGTATGATTTTCAAATCGATTCATTTTTAAACAAATAGGTAATTTTGTTGGTTTTACTTGCTGTGCAATATTCTTTATCGCAACAAAACGCGAGTTATTTAATGTTTTGAACTGTCAAAATACAATGATCACAGCCTCCTACGATTGATGCTTGCTGACGCTGGTTATGAATTCCATACCATTTTAAAGCGCTCATAACGCATGTTAATAAAAACGCAGAAAAACAATTTTCTACCACTTGTAGTTATTCAAAACTTACGTAAAATTAAAGAATATACTATTTTCTATTTTCAAATGGTATTCCCATGCAACTACAATGAGTAGAAATAAGCAATTTGAAGGCCTAAATAATTGCAGCGAAACATTTTTTTACGTCGGGCCGCTTGAAAACTTCAAAACTGAAATTATATTCGAGGTTAGGGTCTTACTTAGTTACCATGACAACTCAACAATCAAGGCGGCAACACCTTTTATGTTTAACTGGTGACTTGGAGAAAATAATTTGCATTGTTGAGAAACGAAAAATAAATTTTAAAAATATTTAATTTTCAACCATAATTCGGCGTGGAATTTTCTTACCGAATACCACGCGAGGTCAAATTAATATCAGGAAATTTTTTGACCTCTAGTGGTATTACTAGTGAAAATTCACTAAGCCAGAATATTAAAATATTTAGAGCACTCGTAGGTCTAATAACAGGGCATTGTTTGCTTAATCAATATTAGCATAAATACTGAGAAAACAGATTTACATTCTGTCAGAAGAAAACTGCAGTATACAGTAGAATGAGATTACTTACAGTTGAAGAAAAAAGCCAAGGATAATTAACTCCACCTGAGAGCTACTTCCTAGTTTATGGAGTCTATTACGGTCCTTACCAAATCTAATCTGATCTATGAATATTTAAACACATGATTAAGAAGACTAAATGAAGCAGAAGGTTGTAAATGTCGCCTAATTTTTAAAAAGTAACAAAATGAAGCATGCAGCATGAATGGATTTAGAATTCAGAAAAATTAAAAGATTCTAATAAAAAATAATATATTAAAAAAAATTCTATCTTAGAACTAATAAATTCCTTCGTTCATTTTTTTTTTAATAATTAATAGAAGGTTATTAACGTTGATTTTATATTACGATACGAAAAATTTATTGGATAAAATTCTAAAGATTGTGGTGTTACATTAAATCAATTATTTTCAGAAAATATCATCAGATCTATTTCAATTTTTTTTTATTTAATTTAAATTTTCCCTTTTAATCTTCAAAAATACCGGTTTCTTATATTTTTTAGCATCCTAGACATAGCTAAGCTCTAAAAGGAATATATGCAATATTTTTCTAGATACTTTTGAAAAAAATACCTACTCTATCAAAACCCAAATATATTGGTATTGTAAAACTCCTCATATTGTATATAAAATATTTCTTTAATATTGTTCAATCTAAATACATTCACAGTGAAGTATTTGTTTTGCAATCTACCCTGTAAATCATTAGCTTAATTTGAAAATATTATTTAACATAGATAAAAGAAGACTCATTCATGTGTTAAAAAAGTTATATCTTTAATAAACAGCAATAGACTATTTTAATTTGGAAAAAATATTATGGAAAACCAAATAAATTTAAGTGCATACTTTAAATGCTATTTATCATAATAATTAGTTTCACCCGAAATTATACAGTAAATGCTGCTATTTTAGACGTTTCTACAAAGCGATTAACTAAAAACTAAGGGACTCCTTTATACACACTTGAGTCCGGAAAAATTATATCAACTAGAACAATACAAGACAATAATGTAGTACAATAAGTATATTAGCAAAAGCAAATTTATAAATGTGATTAAGTAAAAAATAACTATTTAAAAAACAAATTCAAGAAATATAAATATTAGTTGTTGCTACAATGTACGAAAACTTCCTGGGGACACTTTTTTATAAATAAAAAAATTATATCATCTCGCAATTGTGAGTTAGTATCTCGCAATTGTGATTTATTATCTCACAATGGGGCATGTTCAAAAATTTTGAATTTTTTTTATAAATAATAGAGATGAAAATAAAGCTACATTTTTTTTAATTTTTTTTTATCTATTCATTTGCCAGAATTATGAATTTTTTAAAATTTTTGACGTCACCGGGAATAGACCAATAGGAGCTAGCGCTACAACGTTGCCGGTTAGAAGGTTTACGAGAAGTGATGTACGTTCGTTTGTGTACTCCTTCTTACTTTTAGACTTCTAAAACATCGTTAAACAAATATCTTTTAAATATATAATATCAAATGTTTTTTGAAAGTATTGTTTCTGTTTAAACTTTTACCATGTTTAAAGTTTCATTGTTTTAAAAGTCACTTAATAATTCAGAAAATGGCAAAACGGCAGCACTGTATGTCATCTGTCATAGTGTCTCGATCAATAATTTATTTGGAATTTGGGTGTTTATTTTGTACTTTTTATAAATAAATATTATGACTACGAAAAGTGTTCTGTTCCAGAATGTGATAATGATTCACATTCATCTTCAAAAATATTTACTAGTGTTCCTAGAAATTTGGAAAGAAGAAAATCAACCTTCTACTAGCGATGTTTCTCGTCAACTTTTTAATAAAAATACACCGGATATTCAAGATGTAGCAGCAATTTCTGCTAATTGTCTCCTTCAGGAAATTCAAAATGAGGCTACTATAAATTCTTAGGTGTATGACCTAAAGTGGGTATTTAAACAAACTGGTTCCTGGATCCCATATAACGGCAGATAGGGGGTTTAAGAATATTCAGTCATTACATAAAAACATGGGATGCACTTTAGTAAGGCCACCTAGTGTATCACAGAATGAAAAAAGTGCTCCAGAAGATGTACAATTGTAACAACCACCATCACTTAGAAAGTAACTGTTGTCACTAAATACTAATGTAGTGGCCAAAAGGACTCTAGTCATCAACGGGGGGTACACTGTAAGTGTAAAGGCAGCGACTGTCACCAGCCACAGTCAGGGGATAAGGTCGTTAGAGCTTATTCACTCTCACCGTGACAAAAAAAGGAAAAGAAAGAAAAAATAAAATAATAGGTTTAAAATAAAAGAATTTTCCCCTGTGATGAATAGTGCGAGCGGATTAAAGAAATGGTTTGGCAAACTGACAATAGGCACCTATTGTCCTTACTCGGGGGTAGGTTCGCCGGGGCTTCGCAAAAATGCCCGGAGTGTCTTTTGACAAAAGGGGAAGGTAGACCTGATGAAATCGAATATATTTTGGTTAAGAAATAAAAAAGAACATCTAAATAATTATTCAGTTATCCAACTCTGGACTTTGTTAGATAGCTTATCTGAACTAGGGGTTGTCCCTCTTTATAGAACTCGGGCAGAACTCAACAACTCTTAACACACATAAGATAAAACCAGGTGAACGTTTAACAACTTAATGTATTTAGCTCAATATATTTAAACATGTAACAAATTTTAATCATAGACAAAAAAAACGTTCAAGTAAAACAATATGTTTGGAGGTACAAGATCGACCCTGAGGTTCTCGCCTGATTCGGTAAATCGATAACAAAATACCGATAAATAATGTAAGAATAGATAGCAAAAAAAATATCAGAAATCCCGTTGGATCTTGTAGCTACCAAAGTCAAAAAAATAAACCATATCACTTCCTATTAAAATCTACGATGAGAGGTAACAAAATAACTTGGCAAAATGAAAAAAAGAGAGAACTGTCACAATTTTAATGTAGTGAAAGAGGAAGGCTTACCTTGCTCGAAACGTAGTTTCGATTTCACTAAGTTTAAATTGATTGGCTGATATTTATTATTAAATCACAATTTAAAAAATTACTTTATGATTCCCGATATACGATTTATCGGCGTCGATGGGTAGTCGGACAGCGTAACGTCCGGCCCACTCAGTAACTGTCCTTTTCCCTCGTTCCCACATCATTTTTATATTGATTGAGACGTGCTTTCTTTGAAATTTTTGGTCAACTGATATATTTAATTTACTTTGATATTATAGTAACTGTTTACTATTTCTAAGGTCAAATGAAGAAAGGTACTTGAAAATTTATATGAGATTTTTATGTAAAATCTTTAGATTAATTAAAATAATTGCCAAATTATTACAAGGGATCGGTTGGAAGATGACGCTTAAAAGTTAAGAAATATAAAGACGATTCAAAGAAATTATTCGATATTGCTTTATGTAAATTAGCTTTTTTTGATACATGTGGCTGTGTTAAAAAACGCAAAATATCAAATATTAAGCAAACATTTATTTACGATCAACGAACTGTAAGAACATTTGTTATTGGAAAAATAGACGTTACTGAAACAAATAAATTAAAAGCCAAAGAAGAAAGAAACAGTAAAGATCAAATCGTATGCAAATCAGCTTCCACTTAAGTTTGAAGTAGACAATGACAACATTGAAAACTTTGAACGAGATAGTATTTCTCAGTCTGAGTCTGATATATCAGTAGAGCTTGAGAATTTGACAGAAAAACAAGACGCTAAGTCGGAGCTTCCATCAACATCAGGTGGCAGTACAAGCCAGCAAATGAGATTGCCTATTCCCAACCTAGCTCGTATTTCTGACCAATGTGGCATTTTGGACCGTTCTACAGCGGCGCTTGCATCTGCTGTATTACAGGATTTTAGACTTATTTCGAAAAAACATCGTCTTCAGTTATTGACCGAAGAGATCGTCTAAAACACCGTTTCATTTACATAGATTTTGTCTCTAAATTTGTACTTTGAAATTATACCAGAGATATGTTTATCAAAACGAATTTTTGCAATTTCCTTTCTTTTAAGAGTTGTTTTAGTGTAAGAAATGTTATAGTAATACGAGATGCGATAGGTCAATGGGCCATGTTCACATGTGAGATATGTTATTCTAAATAATCAGTTCGTCAAAAAAGCTAAAAGTTTTTAAATTAAGCCCAATTGAAATTTAAAATTTGAAATTATACGTCATCGGGAATAGACCAATCAGCTTGTGTCGAAGTTTTTTTTGTTATACAAAACCAAGCCAACGAACAAACCGACACACAGAATGTCGAAGTGAACGCACATCTAAGTGACATTAAAAATTGACACCACCTAACAACTAACCTTAGTTTTTTGTTTTGGTTTAATTTTATTATTAATTTGAATTTATCTGGATAAATTATCCTGTGGGATATAGCCCAATAAAGGAAGAAGAATATGAATTTATCAGCTGTATTTATAAAAGTTGAATCAAGTATTTTTCCCATTGTAAACGAAAATATGATTACCGAGATGATTACTGAATTTTTTAACAATACTCAGTTTACAAAAGATAGAAAGGTAACTTTATTTATAAATTGTTTTAATGGTAGGTAGTTACAGTTTATATGAAGCAATACACCTTATAGTAAAAAATATTTATCTCAGGTTTTATTTTTAGATCTGCCAAGCAAGAATATGGAGATATTTACTTTTTCCATAAGAGAGAAGGAGACAAATTACACCTTAACATAAAGTACAGCAAAAACCTTATGATGTGGTTGTTGTATTTAACAAAAATAAAATTTTTAGTGCACAATGCTTAGGATATGCTGAATCTCAAGGTTTGTAATATTTATTATGCTTTTTTGTTTTTATATCACATATAATAAACAGTGTATAAGGCCCTTTATTCCTATAAATATTTTTTTTCTAATTTTGACATATAAAGAGACATTTTTTGTAATCGCAGCAATTGTTAAAATAATCTAGAAATAGATTTTGTTAGTGAACCTAGTAATAATTATGATACCAAAGAATGCTGCAGAGCACCTATGAAATTTTGAGTTAAAACATATGCCATATTTTTAGGCTATTTTTATACCCTTTTTAAAAATTTTATGCTCCTCGTTTTGTGCAAAACTTAAAATGCTCTTATAGCTTCGAACGAAGTCAGCAAAGCACCTCTGTTTTATAAAGTTTTTTCTGTAAAAACAGCAACACCATATATTTATGCACTTGAAATATTATATTTTTAAAAAATACATGGTGCTTGCTAACCTTCGAAAGAAGCCAGCAGAGCAATTCGGTTTTTTAAAGCTTTTTTCTAAAAACCACACCCCATTTTTAGACTCTTGAAATATTGTAAAACTTTACTAAAAAAATTGCTATTTTTAAATAATACAGGGTACTTTGTTGGAACAAAGTCAGCAGGACACTTTAGTTTTTTAATATATAAAAATAACTACTTATGACACATGTTTAGGCTGTTTTAAAATCCTAAAAATGTGGTAAGTATATTTGTTTTCAGAAAAAAAACTTTGAAGTCAGTAAGGAATTGCGAATTTTTTTAAAAATGCCAAATTTCGAATATTTTATAATATTGTAGGAGCCAAAAAACGTGGTGTGGTTTAAAAAAAAACTGGGGTGCTCTGCTGGATTCGTTTGAAGCTAACAAAGCATCCCGTAATTTTTTATTTTATAATACTCAATAGCCTAAAATGAGACATAGCTGTTTAAACAAAAAATTGTACTTTTAAAAATAGCAGTTTTTTTCGAAAAGCTCTATAATATTTCAAAAATGTGAAAATGTGGTGAGATTGTTTTTTTTTAAGTTTTGAAAATCCGAGGTTCTTTACTGGATTCGTTCAGAGCTAGTAAAGCTCTGCTCGTCTTGTTACATAAAATAAGGCATTTTGTAGCTGGTTATATAGTTATTTTGTAACTGCATATCTAACCCTTTTATTTTTTTCAGGAGGTTGTAAACATGTGGCTTCATAGAAGAAATGAGGAACCATCTGTAACATCTACTCAGTGTTATTGGAAAGGCTCTAATATATCAAAATGCGTAAATATTGATGTACACTTGGCTAGATTGTTAAAGAAACCTCTTCATCCACTACAGGAAAATAAATCAGTACTTGTAAATTCTTAGGATTTGTATATATATTTTTTATTTGTAAATAAATTGTTTTTTTACTTCATTTTTTATTAAAAGGTTAATAAATAAAATTTTCACAGATTTTTATATTTTTTTTTGTAAACAATAATTGAAGAGTTTTTATTAAAAATTACCAATGTTAATAATAATAACTTAAGTCAATATTATTCTTTCTCCTTTTTTAAAGCTACTATCAATAAAGGTATTACTTTAGCTTGACCTATGATCAATTTTTAATTTTGTGATATATTTGGTTTGACATTGGTTTGACAGAAAAAAAATTATAATATTAACATTGGTTGTTTTTACTTAGATTTTCATAAAAATAAACGGAACTGCAAACATGTTTTACTATCGTAATAACGAATAGCAACATTACATTTTTTTTTCACATTTATCACTGTTGTCATTTTCATAAAGGATTGATAAGAAGGCACACTTTCTGGTTTTTTGAAAAAGGTGGCAAGAATTGTGATATTTTTAAATTTATCACCAGTGATACCACATGTAGTTACCCGATTTATTGGAATATATAGACTTTGCTACCACATTCAACTGAACTTGGTTGTTTTTAATATTTATCACTGTGACATAGGCGTTTTTGTTAAAATGTTTCATTTTAAACTGCTGTAAATAGGTGCCTTTGTTTTGGTAGTTTTATTCCCAAAAAAATCTATGCATATACAGGTACTCATTCCTCTTTGATTTGCTCGAAAAGAAAATTTTATAAAAAATTACATTGGCTGTTTAAAAACTCATTATAATCCCTAAAATGTGATAATTAGGTAAATTAAATTAAAAAACAAACAAAAAAGTTTATTAAATTAATATTTACTCTTACAAAATAGGTTCTTGTAAGTTAACAAGCAATTATGCAGATATTACTAAGTAAATGTACTTGCTTAAAATTCACACACGAATGTGGTTTTAACATGTTAAATTAACTAACCCTTCTTATAACTCTTTCCACATGTATTCTTAGAGATGCTATTCTTTTACTTAATTGTACATCTTCTGGAGAACTTTTTTCATTCTGTGATATACTAGGTGTGGCTTTACTAAAGTGCATCCCTTGTTTTCAAGTAGCTGAATATTCTGAAACCCCTATCTGCCATTATATGGGATCCAGGAACCAGTTTGTTTAAATACCCACATTTTTCTATTATTTCTTTATCACTAGTTTTTCCACAAAATGATGAATAAATTCGGTATCTTCAAAACTTTCAGGAGATTCTGCATTTGGTTCCAGAAGGGTTTTTAGGTTATACACCTAAGAATTTATAGTAGCCTCATTTTCAATTTCCTGAAGGGGACAAATAGCAGAAATTGCTGCTACATCTTGATAATCCGGTGTATTTTTATTAAAAAGTTCACGAGAAACATCGCTAGTAGAAGGTTGATTTTCTTCTTTCCAAATTTCTAGGAACACTAATAAATATTTTTGAAGATGAATGTGAATCATTATCACATTCTGGAACAAAACACTTTTTCGTAGTCATAATATTTATAAAAAGTACAAAATTAAACACTCAAATTCCAAATAAATTCTTGATTGAGACACTATGATGACAGATGCCATACACAGTGCTGCCATTTTGCCATTTTCTGAATTATTAAGTGACTTTTAAAACAATGAAACTTTAAATATGGTAAAAGTTTAAACAGAAATAATACTTTCAAAAAACATTGAATATTATATATTTAAAAGATATTTGTTTAACGATGTTTTAGAAGTCTAAAAGTAAGAAGGAGTACACAAACGAACGTACATCACTTCTCGTAAACCTTCTAGCCGGCAACGTTGTGCGCTAGCTCATATTGGTCTATTCCCGGTGACGTCATACATTTTAAAAAAAATCATAACTTCGGCAAATGAATAGATAAAAAAAAAATTAAAAAAAAAGTAGTTTTATTTTCAACTCTATTATTCATAAAAAAAAATTTCAAAATTTTTCAACATGCCCCATTGTCAATATTTAGTGATTGGTTCTTGCTCAGCATATAATTTTTTGAGTGGCCTATTAGAGTTATGGCCAAAAATTAACTCGTATGGGGTGAAACCATGTGTTTTATTGATATGAGCTTTGACTTCTTGATTGTGTATCTGTGGATACCTATGAGACTTTGTATATATTGGTTTGATTTTATTTGTATCAATAGAATGTTTGATTTCACTGTCAATTGACAGTTGATTAGTTTTTAAATAAAATATGTCAGAAAAATTAATGCAAAGTTGGGTAATTAAATCTTTTTTCTCTTCATTAGAATGAACTAATGGTAATTTATTTTTTATTTCGAAATTCCGGTCGTTACACGTTTTAATTTCTTCGGAATTGTAATTATTTACATTATTAAATGATTCTAATTTAAAAGTGGAAGAGTTGACAGTTTTAGGAATAGCATTTATATCATTATGACCTGAGGTGAAAAATACGCCGTTTTATCTATTTTTACTATCGCGTTTGGTAATTTGAACTTCTCGGTTTCTTGTCCTAACAATAAAGCTTCTGTGTTTCTCGGATTACATTTTAATTTAGACATCTGTTCTACATGGGAACCTATAGTAATTTTATTATCGTTTATTTTTAAATTTTCATTTTCATTTTTGCAATTATCTATTGGATCGCTTTCTATTTTAAATAATGGCAATGTTTTAAAATTAGTTATGAGTTCTCGGTTTTTTATATCTACAATGCATTTGTATTGTTCTAGAAAATCTGATCCTAGTAATCCATCAAAATCAATATATAAATCACAGATGTATACTTTGTGTGGATCATTTTTTGTAAATGGAATAAGTACAGATTCGTTCATCACTATTTTTTGATCTGTTATGCCTTGGATAGTAACATTTTCGCGATATCTATTTTTATAGTTCAAACAAGTATGTGGTTTAAATACGGATATATCCGCGCCAATATCGATCAATATTTTAAAAGTATTTGTTGCATCTTTTATGTAAAACATATTTTTTGAATTAACTGTAAAAGCAGGACTTATAGGAATATCTGTTCCGGAAATTTAGAATTCGGAGTGAATTCGTCTAAATTCGAAGTTTGGAATTTCGTTTCCAGATTGGAAAATGTGAAAATGTTTGATTCTGATTCAGGGTAGGTGGGTCCGTTTTGACTGGACTCGTCAGAATTTTCACAGTAACTATTATCAACGTAATAGTTTGTAAATTCTGTGCAATTTGCGGATTCCTTAAAATTTAAAATATTATTAGTATAATGATCTTTAACCTGGTCTTGATTATTAGCAGTATAATAATCATCCAGTGGTTCTAAACTATTAGCAGTATAATAGTTATTAAATGTTTCTTCATTATTTAAAACATGTGCGTCGTAGAAAAAATCATCTACATATTCTTGAGGTTGGTGGAAATTGATATGAAAGGTTCTTCGGTAGTTTTGATTAAAATTCGGGTTAGATTGTGTATGAAAGGTTCTTTGATTGTTTTGATTAAAATTCTGGTTTGATTGTGTAACGGATGGTCTACTATAATTTACATTAGGATTAGGCTTAATAACTGATTCACGATTTTGAATTGGAGGCCCTTGTCCTCGTTGTACATTATAAGAATTATTTTGGAAAGGTTGAGTTTGGTTTGAGCCAGAAGAGCTCGGGAAATTCCCTGCAGAATTGTTTCTGAAATTTTGAGCTTGTCTTTGTCTAGTAAGGTATTCATTGATTGTATGGCCAATACGTTTACAAAATGAACACTGTTTGACAGGAAAAGTTGGTTTGCGTGTATTAGAACTAGAAGCTTGATTGGGATTATTTTTTTGGATTTTTTGAAATTCAAAATAACTTAACTGAAGTTCACGTTTTATTCTAGTTGCGGCTAAAATTATATTTGTAGGGTTTTACTTGCCCTGACAATATGTCCCATTTTAGGATCTAGTCCGGTTAGCAAAGTATTTGAACTAATGATTCCACAAGACGAGCTTGTGCGGTTTTTTGTTCTACGGTTAAAGACTGTTTACCAATTGCAGAATGCATTTTGGCCTCATGCGTTTGTAAACGCGCAATAAAAGTAAATGGAGTGTGGTTTGAAAGCTGACGCATTCTTTGCAAATCTTGGATAAGTGAATTTAAATAGCGCGTATCGGAAAAATGTGTTTCTAGCAAACCTTTTATATCATCCCATGAATTAGGATCTCGTGAAATAATTAATTCAGAGGCTCTACCTTTTAATTTATTTTTTATATGAAGAATTAGAAGCTTTTTTTGATCATTTATGCACATACGAATGGCAGTTTTGCAAGCAAATTATTTAAATCAAATTCCGGTACTATTGAAAAGATTTCTGAAAGTTTGTACATTTCAATAGAAGGAATTGGATCTTGAGGGTTATTATTTGCTGCGGATTGACGTGTTTCAGGCATTTTAACTTGTTAGAAAAATATTCACAAAAATATGATAATAGAACGTAAAAATGTTGTTTCACAAAAAATATTGAAACAAAAGAGAGATTCTTACGTGAATGATGTTTTTATTTTCGTCTACTTAGATGAAATCAGGTTCCGTAAGCGTTGCTACACCAGGTGGGCCAACTGCATGTTCCCAATACCGCAGTAGTTGGAGTGTTGTTTCTTTGAGCGTTGTTCTTCCTTAAAGGTTAGGAAACCACCACATTTAGTTAGGATATCCATGTTCTAAATGTGTTGAGGAATTCTACTGACTGTGCCACTGTTATATCTTGAATAACACTAATAGGTTTTAAAAAACTAACTGAAGTTTTAAGTTTGTGTCACCACTATTTATAACATAGGTAAAACAAAAGAAATATCTAAAAGGTGTAATGTGACGAAAGTGTTGCATTTACAAGAAATGCAACTTGGCTGAATATAATCCTAGAGGTCAATGATAACCATTCTAGGAATTGCAACTAAGCATTATTTAACTTTAGATAATTTACTATTATATAATATATAGTGTGAATTTTTTATATAACATGCATATTTATTTCCAGTGGGTCGTTTGTGTGTGTTAATTTTTCGACGTAACGCATTTTAAGAAACTTTTGGCCTATTAACATTTGTCATTCGGATACAAAATATCCGTAAAACCCTGCTTTTCACCATAAATATTATTGGACAAATTTTTCATAGAAAAAAAATAAATTTCTAAAATTTCGTTTTAAATTTTGTTTCGACTTGAAAGTAACTGGTCGGAACGAACTAATCCGAAATTATACTTCCTGCAATTTTACTTTTCACCAAATTTAGTAGGTATTTATGTACCTACCAACCATATATTATTATTATTTATATTCTCTTTAACACTCTACTGACCGCATACTTGTCAAAATGTAGGTGAAATATTATCACCGAACTTCAGCATACCATAAATAACCAATCATTACAATACTAAATACTTTCATGACAATTTTCTATAAGCCTCCTTCCTCAATATCAATATTCCTCAAGCGTGTTGCATACGCACACGAAATATTTTAGTCTAAAAAAAATCGCTGAAGAAAGTGTTTCCTTTATAATAGCAGTATATATAGTAAAGGGTACCTAAAACAATCATTACTTTAATGTGAACCAGAGGTGCGAACAAATGGGGAAAGTCGTGGTATATCTTTTGTGCATAGGGGTCGCTCTAGCAAGTCCCACCACTAAAAATGATGACTTTCAAGGATTAGACAGTCTTTTAAAAGTAAACATTCAAGAAAAAACGTCTAAATACTCATAATAACTTTTAAAATTTTTAGTTTGGTTCTGATGTCGATATCAGAAGCAATGTTGTGGAAACTGGCAGAAGTGATAGTGGTGACATAGAAGATAAAATTGAAAATTATATTAAAAACCATGATGTTACGTTCGATTTACCGGTGATTGGATCAAAAGTTACTTTGGAAGGCAAAAATTTGGATAACGATGAGTTTGATATTAAATTGAAATTTGGTAGCGAAGTTCAAGGTATTTATTTATGAATAGTTATTTAAAAAGTATATTTGGTTATAGATCATGGATCTAATAATTAAATAAATTTCGTTGAGGAGCAAAATTTTGTGTGATGTTTATCCAACTAAATAATATTTATTATTATTATTAATATTATTATTATTTCCTTTATTTAGCTAGTTTGCTAATATCACAATATATAAATTTAGTAAAAATATACATATGAGTCAAAACACAGATAATTTAGATACAATTAAAACTAACTAAAATTCTATAGGTTGTTACTGTTTCTGAAGAAATATCCATCAATTAAGAAATATGTCACTTTGACTTTAAATGTAGTTACAGACGTTACTGATTTAATTTTCTCTGGAAGTGCGTTATATTGATTTAGACCTTTAAAAAATAGTGAATTTTGTGTTGCACTCTTAACAAATGTTTCAATATAAAAGTTATTTCTGTTCTGCGTTGGATAATTGTGGACATTAGAGTGATAATTAAGCTTCTCTTTTAGGTACATTGGAAGTTACCCGTGTTTAATTTTGTAAATAAAAATTAGCGCATTCTGTAATAAGAGACTTTTGATTACCATCCACCTCAAAGTTAGCATTAGATTAATGGAAGTATATTTTGAACAGGATAATATTATTTGCATAGTCCTATTCTGCAGCTTTTGTAGTCGGTTCAACACATTTTAATTTAGTAAAAAGAGTTGTAGACACAATAATTAAAGTGAGGTAGAATTATAGTATTATATATAATACATTTATTCCACTGTGATTAGCCAAATGTACTTCTAAATAGGAAATTTTACTTAAATGCAATAGTTTTGATAACAGTGTTGGCATGATCTATGAATCTCATCTGCTTGTGAATTTTTCTACTAACTGTATATAATTATCTCCAATTGTTATGTTATATTATTTATCAACAAACTGTGTATAGTTATAGTTGCTACTTATCAGCATACATTTTGTTCTATTTGTGTTAATTTTCAACAAATTATTGCAACACCATTTATAAACATGTTGCAGTGTTTTATTAACAACTCTTACCAAGTTATCTGAATCCTTAGAAGAAAAATATATTAGGGCATCATCAGCAGACAGGTGAATGTTACATTGACCCTTGAAATCAACAATGTCATTGATATACACTAAAAACAACAGGAACCCAATATACTTCCCTGCGGAACATCTCTGATATAGTTAATTTCCTCTGACAAAATGTTATTTACTTTTAACTTTTGTTTCCTCTTAGATAATCTACACACCACTCCAATGCTTGCTCTACTATATCCATACTTTTCAATTTTTTTATCAAACGGTTTTGATCAACAGTCTCGAATGCCCTTTGAAGATCTATAAAAATTGCCAGTGTTAGATAGTTTTTATCCAATTTATATTTCCAATCATATAAAACACACTGGATAGCTGATTCACAGTTATTTTTGCTTCTGAAGCCCGATTGTATTCTAGTAATAAGTTTATTTTGTTCTAAAAAATTAACAATTTGTTCATTAACGACCTTCTCAATGATTTTTTTGCTTTATTTGCGTTTTTTGTCTTTGGAACAGGCACTACCATAGCATTTTTTAGAGCATTAGGTATTTTTGAAATTTCTAATGACGAATTTATCAAATTTAAAAGTGGTTCTAAGAGGTTGGCAGAACGGTTTTTTAAAATATTAATGTTAATGTCATTTGTGCTACTTTTATATTTCATACCGTACATAGTTTAAATTTTTCAAGAAAATGTCCATTGTGTCTGTCTAAAATTTGATGATCTGGTATTGTATGATCAATCATACTAGCAATCGATTGGATACTGTCTATGTAAAATTTATTAAGAGCATTTGGCATGTCAAAAATATTTTTTATAATAACATTATTTTCTAGTTCAAGTTCAATTAAATTATCCGACTTATTATTTTTTGAAATCAGACATTCAAGATATTTTCACATTTCCTTTGAATTTCCCCTACTTTCGTAAATATTTTTCTCTATATGTTTACTTTTTTCCATTCAAATTACGGTAACGGCCCTATATCTATGCATTTTGTATTCATTCCAATTATTTTCTGTTTTTTCTTGTGAATAATTTTTACATGCAAGGTCTCTGTACCTTGTGGCGGCTTTTACATTTTCATTCCACCATTTTTTGTATTTAGGAAATATTTTTATTTGTTTTCTTGGCGCTACACAATCTAATACGTTTAAAATATTTGTTACAAAATTATCATATTTTGCATTAATGTCATAAGAGTATATTATGCAACGATCATGTAATGATGGTTATTAATACACGAGCATTAACCGGGATACGAAACGAGCCAAAGGCGAGTTTCGTATGGTTTATGCGAGTGTTTTAATAACCATTACATGAGAGTTGCATACGCTATTTTTTCTACACCCGATAAATAATCAAGACCTATAAATATTCTATTTATATTGGTATTGAACACAATAACAGTAATTACTCGTATTTCTATAAAAAATTCTACAAAATTGTAATTAATGGTATTACCTTGGGTACTGGTATTACCACAGATTTTTGGGGCAAAATATTTTGTACTGCATTTTCTCCTTTCTCCTATATGTGTGGAGGAGTGTTCTATATCGCTGATATCAGACATTTTAATATTATAATTATCGAAGTTTAGCTATCTACGAAAATTTAATACGTTTTGACAACTAAAACAATTACATAGGAATTTAGGACAAACGTCAAACATCATGCTTGATTGAAAAATTGTAGGTTTCTATTGATTAAAAATCTGTATCATAATGAAAAATCTGTATCATAATGGGTATCATTATGAAACGGATTATGGGCATATAAGTGCATTATTATAATACGGGTGTAGAAAAATATTATGACAGTTCCATGCTAATGTTGAAAGTTTGTTATTAATTAAATCAAAATTTAAGTCCTTACCTCTGCTTTCAATTTCAAAAACAGTTCGCCCATCACTATTTAGTAGCACATTTGTTAAAAGCATAAAATGATCTGAAATTCTTGTTGTTTTGATAACACCAGCTGAAACCGAGTCAATATTTGTTATAACTAAATCTATTAGTGTACCTCCACCACTTCTATTTGGTCTTGTGCATTCTGTAACAATATTTTTTAATCCATTATCAATCAAAATATCACTTAATTTCGCACTGTAAGTGTTTTTAGTTAACACGTCAATATTAAAATCTCCAGAAACAATAACTATTTGAGAATTATCACATAAATTTTCTTCAGCTCAAGTGCTAAAACAATCTAAAAAATTTATACAGCTACTGCTAGGTGACCTATATAAATCTACAATTAAAAAATGTTTGTTTCCTAATATTACCATCACAGAAACAATCCAACAAAATGTTGGAATACAAAATTTTAAAACCTTCAGTTTACTTTGTACATAAATTAATGCACTTTCTGTGTGTCTACTTTCACTGTCAACTCTATAATTTTTGTATCCGTCAATGTCTATTTCTGAATCAAAATTATTCATACTAAACTTGTTTTTTTTTACAACACATAATTAGAGATTTCATTAATGTTGGCCAACAAGCTTTCAGCATTTAAATATAATATATTTATTGTACTTTTTAAATTGGAGTTTGAGACTTTGTGGGGAAAACCCTTATTAAGTGTGGGTGTGATAGATACGTTATCAAAAGGAGGAACAGTTAAATTATTTAAACCTGTCAAATCTATGGAACCCAAGTTATTATACACTCAAAAATATAAATGTAAAAGATATAGTAACCTAAATAATAATACACTACACACTTCTCCCCTAGAAGAGTATCAATACCCCCATCGTTCAGGTAGTTTTCTAATTATTTGAGGTCTAACACCAGTAGTGGGATTACTATCGAGACCCTTTATTAATCCAGATTGTGTTGGTACAGAGCTAGCTGCTAGATAAGGTTAACAATCTTTTTCATTGGAGAAATATCTTTTGTCAAGTTCATTGTCATAACAATATTGAACTTGATTAAAATGCTTTTTCCAAAGAAAATTACTGTTAAATTTTATCTCCAGAAAAATCGATTAACGTAATAATAGTGTCTAATAAAGAAGCTTTGAAAAATTTACTTTTATAATTAGAAAGTGGCAATATGGACATAGCAGCTCCAGAATCTAACTTCATTTTTAACGAAAAACTATTTAATTCAACATTTATAACTATAGGATTATCTGACTTCTGGAATAAACAAAGAATAGGAAAATCCTCTTCGTTTGCATTTGTGTTATCTATATTACTAGATTATGACAGAGTTTCATTCAAATAATGCATTTTTTTATATTTATATTATTAAAGACCGAAGCCAGATGACCTTTAAGAGAACATCTATTACAAATATAATCACGAAATGGGCATTTATTTACATAATGTGGATTGCCACAACGAAAACACCTTACTTTACCACTTAAATAAAAACTGTCTCCTCTCCTAGAACTGAACTCTTTTGCGGTACCCAACCCGACTACGTACCTTTATTTTCTAGGGAACTTCTAGTAATTTCTGAAATTCGATGTATATCCATTTCAGCTTTTATTTCTTCTTTCAACGCATTACCACATTCCAAAATACCTTCCTGGGTTGCTTCTCCAGTTAAAGCTATATTTAAAGCCTCTTTAAAACGTACAGAACTTTTTTCATTTAACAGTTTATTTCTAACTTTTCCTGGATTATAGCCAGTGATAAATTTTTCACACAATTTTGTATTAAATGCGGTACCAAATTCACAATACATTGCCAATTTTTGATAACGTGCAAACCATTCCTGGGCACTTTCAGATATACGTTTATTTGCAACCCTTCAACAAAAACGACATTGTTCCTAATAAAAAAATCATCAAGTTTTCTAACAATATTTTATAATTCACATTTTTCCGGTTCTTCAGGTACACAAAGAGTTTCCAAAAGTTTATATGCATCTTGATGCAGACTATTAAGCAACATTGCTCGTTCCTGACCATTCTCTGTAATCTTATTAGCGAAAAAAAATTGAGACAATCGTTTCCAATGCACTGACCAGTCATTAACGTTCGGATTAAATTCCTGTTGAATTCCTATAATCACAATCCTCGTCGCCAGAAAATGTGGTGTTTACCCAACTTAATAATATTCGATTGCAAGATTTATATTTAATATGACAATCTCAGAATGACATTACATACATAATATTATACACTTAAAAATATAAACGAAGAAACCATAGTAACCTAAATAATAATAGACTACATTTTGTATCTGTGATTGTTTCTTAATAATAAATGAGTTTGTATACCGAATAAAAATTCTGATTATATCCAGAATAGCAAGAACCCTTTATTAGTTTTATACGTTAGCTTTATCCTAATAAAACTGTCCTATGGTAAATCCAAGACCCTTTGGGAAGTAGCAATTTGTAACTTTGAGAGATCAATCATAAAAAATATTCTGATTTGCTCTAAAAAATCAAGAACCATTTATTTGTTTGATACGTTAGCTACGTCCTAATAAATCTGTCCTATATTAAATCCAAGACCATTTGAGAAGCAACAATTTGTGTGATCGATAATAATAATTCCCAGAATTTTCAATTTTTTAAATTTTTTAGATCGAATACAATTTCTGATTAAATCCAGCATAGCAAGGATTCTTTTTTTATCTACTTGTTCTGTTCAGACCTGATTATATTTTTTTACTCAGTATACATATCCCTATAAAGCTATCCTAATTGTTGAGACTTTTCAATAGGCATTCAATTCAACATGTTTTGTTAATAATCTTCTGGTATCTCTTCTTTTTAACCGACTTCAAAAAAGGAGGAGGTTATCAATTCGTCGCGATATTTTTTTTTTTTTATGTATGTTCAGCGATAATTCTTTAACACGGTGTCCGATTTCAATAATTCTTTTTTTGTTAGAAATGGGGTACTTCAGGGGTGGTCCCATATAAATTTGGTCAAAATTTAAAAATTGGGTCTATGAGAAACTCCTCAAACTCTTCATTTTTTATGTATGTTTCGCGATAATGCTTTACCACCTTGTCCGATTTATATGATTCTTTTTTTGTTAGTAAGGGGATACCTCAGGGGTGATCCCATATAAATTTGGTTAAGATGTGGTGATGGCATCTGCACGTTTTTGAAGTCGGTTTTTTTAAATTTTTAATTTACACTTGTATATCTAATGATGTGAAAGTAGCTTAAAAATAGTATTTTTCAAGATATTGACAAATTTTTGATTCTATAATATATTTTTTTCTGATTATTAGTGATATTTTAATTCTAAGATGTACTTGTGTTTTCATAAACTAAATTATAAATCTTAATACGGTATAAATTAATTTTGTCATCTTAGACGTGTGAATATTTTCTGATCCATTTTAATTTGCAGAATAACATATGATTCATAAGTTTTGCGAAATATTTCAGAATTAAATATTTTTAAAAATCAAATATTTATTTAAAAGTTATTTTCTAAATGACAGTTCACATTGTTCTTTGTCCCGTTTGAATCGGACCAATAAAAGCAAAGATATGAGTTATTGACCTTTTGTCTTTACCACTGCACATGATTTTTCTTACATTACGTCTTTTTGGCTTTGTTTTCTTCATTTCCCTTGTATAGTTTACATTGGTACCTGTCAACGATAGTCGTCATCTTGGTTACTTTAAATTATCAAACCGCGAGTTCATCTCTGTAACGGGTGGAGGGTAGGTTACTCCTACGGCACTTAGGCATCACCAGGACCATTGTGCATCCTCCTAAGATGATAGGCACTTTCTAGCTTGTGAACCAACCTACAGATTTAATGCAATTGACAACGTCGCCAAGAGAGGTGCTTCTCTTATTACGGCCGGTGTTAGACGATTCTTGCCGAACACAAATCTCCTAATAAATGAGAGCGTCGAGCAATTGTAGAGGATATACTAGATGGTCTCATTTTTTTTTCGCACCCTCTGCAGAGTGCAGATTCTGATAGCCCCATAATATGGAGATGCTTTCGTACTTGGCAATGACCAGTCAGAATTCCTGTGACTAGCCGCAAATTCTGTCTAGTCATAGTCAATTATTTGTTTGCTGCAGTGTTGTCGGGATAACCTAAAAGCTCCCTGGCAACTCTGCAGTTTCTTGTTTCAATCCATCTTTCCTTGAATTTAATAAGGGAATGTTCTTTAATTAGGTCTGTCACTACCGATTTTGTCAGGCCAATAGAAGGGCCAGTTCCAAAAAGTATTTGGTTGGCTCCTTTCTTAGCTAGTGAATCAGCAGGACGGTTACCTTTTGATGTGGCGTGACCTTTGATCCATCTTAAGGTGACCACGTTGTTCATGTTTACTAATAAGCTTGACTTCAATCCTCGACTTATGATCTTGAAAGAGACAGAAAATGGCAGAATGGACTTCAGCAATTTCCAATGTTAATTTACATAATTCTCATTCTCTTGCAGTACCTTTACTTTTTCTTATAACTATGAAACTGACTAAAAACATTTATATATTTAAATATGTTGACCCAGACTACTCCACAAGCTGTAAGATTCTTCGGATCTTCCTCATAAGGGTTTGGACATCTTCAACATCAAATTTTTGAATCTTAGACATAATGCTACATCGTAGTTGGTCTCTATTTTGGCTAGATTAACCATGTAATACACTTTTTGTGATAAAAGTATTCAAAATTATTCAAAATGGTGAGTCTTTGAGGGTTGTTTTGAGGGTTATTCATTTTCTGCACATTATTTTGTTGTCTAAACCAGTTTTGTGTTTTTCTCGCATAATGACATGAAGCCAAAACATTTATTCGTCTTTGAAATGATTTTCTTTAATAAAGTCAGCCATTTTATTAGGTATTTGTCAATATAGCGTATGCTATCTAGTGCTTCGTCCTTAACATGGTTAACATATGGCCTTACTAAAACTCTTTGAAGATATAACACACCTTACCAAGATGTGGTCTACATTTTGCTTTTTTAATCTTATATTGTCTGGACATTCTTTTAGGTTATCTATATAAAATTGATGTAGAAGTGTCCCAAAGTAAATATTTTAATTATAATCGACTTTTAATTGCAAATTAGTTGTCTTTGGCAATATATTTGACAACTTTCTTTAAAAATTCTGAAAATAGTGCTGTGGGAAGTATTATTCGCTCTGGTTACTTCTGGAAGAGATACTTTAGCATATCTTACTATTCTTCTGCACTGTTAGGGGTTGAAAAAATGTAGTATTCTACTTTTTCAGAGGTTCTGGCATGAAATACCCTGTTTTACCTTGTTCTCGAAAAAAATTATTTCATCTCTTTTTTCGGCACACTCTGTTAGATCTTCAGCAGGGTAATGTGGATCTCAAGACTTTAACTACCCTTTAAAACCCTCTGTATTTTTGAGTTGGTAGTACTATTGCTGATTTTCATCATGCACGAGTAGGTTTTTCAATTGTCTATTTTTTCCTATTCCTTCTTTTTCCCTACAACCACGATCCTAATGATCCAGTCATAAATGTTTTAATATTTGTTTTTGTCTGCAATCATCCTTGCAATTACGTTTTTTGGGTTTATATACTGTTTTAGCTCTTGGTAAGCTGTAAAAACCTTTCTCTGTTGAACTTTACACACTAGAAGTATGTAATTCGTCAACGGTTTCTTTTTCTTTTGGTATTGGTTTCAATAGATTCGTTTATAAGGAACTATGTAGGGTAGTACCGTTCTCCTGTATTTACAGTTTATGCTTAACTTCAATAATTGTTGGATCAGCCTCTTGGTCCGTTGTACTTTTTTAGTTAGATTGTTCCATTCTGCCTGCCATTTAGCAATTTTATTTTTTTTTTGCTTCCGTTTTTTCTGCATCTTTTCTCCAGAAGCATTTCAACAAATAAATCGGTGGAGTGTCGGTGATTACCGTGAGTGCCTCTGCGGAGGTTGTTCTGTATGCACTGACTACTCTTAGTGAAATCCTTCTTTGGAATCTGATCAGAAGTTCTCTACACCCCTTTATTTTTAGGCTTTCTGGGAGTGTCGATTACGTTACTCCGTACAGCATTTATCGTTTCCAGTTACTTGGTCTTTAAATGTTGGGCATCATTTTGAACAATATATTTGTTTTTTGGTCTACCTTTTTTACAGCTCTTTTTATATGTTCTCCAAAAGATCAAATTAAAGTCCAGATAAATTCGCAAATACTTTATCGTGGTAAACGGTATCATCTTACAGTTTTTGTCGTTAGTTTGTCCCTATTAGCAATACTATCTTCCGTTTTATGGTAGGTTAGCTATTAATCAATTCATCTTTGTAATTTTCTCTTATTATCTAAGCTAGATCATCTAGAAATGCAATGCTATTACAGTCTTTTGACAATTGTAGGTCAAGAACTTCATCGTATAAGATAGTCCACAAGGTAGATCCTAGGAAGGAACACTGTGGATGTGTTTTTATTTATGTAGTCTATTAATATGAGATATTCCTTATAATTTTTTGTCTTTAGGCGTTTAAAATTAGGCTGTAACTAATGTGATGAAGGCCACTCAATTCTACCTTGTGCTCTCTACTTCGTTATGCAATCAGTGTATAGCCTTAATTGTCGATTTACCCATGCTAAACCCGGAAATATTATAGTTTGGGGTATTCGCCCAATAAAATTATAAATAGCTTAAATTTCCAAGTTGATTTGTAAATGTAAAATTTAAGGCTTTGTCAACAAATGCAAATTTGTTTCCAAAACCAACTTGTTAAAACATAGGAATCACAAAATTAGAAATCAATCTTCTTTTTTGCAAAAATTAATAAGCCATAAACTATATTAATATGTTTTATTCTTTACTGTCAATTGGCTTCTAATTTGCTTTATTCCAGTCTTCCAGTCGGTTTTCTGCTTTGCTTCTTTCCAGTATACCCCTTAACTTAAATGTTCTACTGGGTCTATTGGGTTTGTATCTTTATTTGTTTTTTCAACGATTTTATGGCAAACAAATGATAATTTTCTTCAATCTTTTCTGCTATATAATGTATTATAATTTCCAGGATATTGATCTTCCTCTAGGATCTGACTCTCTCTGTACTACTATTTTTATTTCTTTTACTTTTCATCACTTTCTTGTTCTCTCATTCTACATTTGCTACGATTTTCCACTCAATTTTTTTAAACTTTTTCTCTACTCTAAACAATTGTCATTACTAGTAAATAACTACCAGTATTTAAAGTAAATTAAACACACCTCATTTAATTTAAGAACTTGGACTCTCTTCTTCATTAACAATATTTTTTAGCTCGCAAGAAAAAATCCAAACTGAAGAAAATGTTCGTACCAATTCTGGTCTTCATCGTCATCAAAGCCATGACTCTCATCCCATTGGCGTTGGGAATCTTGGGAATTAAAGCATGGAACGCTACTCAGTTGTCGTTTATATCGTTCGTCTCATCTTTAGCAATGGCTATTTGGAAACTTTGTTCCAAAGTAAGCCATGAGCCTCCACAGGTCATCCATCAATCGTACGATCCACATCTGCATCATTTTCATGATAGACAGGATGCTGGAGTACAACAGATGGCGTACTCTGGATACCCGCAGCAGTGATGGAATATTTTGAATTGCATATTTATTGTTATTTATTTTTTGTTTTAATAAAGAAAATAAAAACAAGTTTAATATCTTTTAATTTAAATGTTCTTTATAGATATACATAATTTTCTTTCAGCAACAGATTTTTTAAAAATAACAAACAAAATGTTTGTCATGCTATGAGTCAGATGAATAAAAGGAAGCAAATGCTTATACTTTAGTAGCGTTCTGTTTTGTTTTTTTAATTCTGCATAAGTTCATTTCAACAATTTTAAGTAAAAGCATTTGCTTTTCGTTTATTCATTTGACCTATAGACTAAACAATTCCCGTAGTGAGTAAATGCCTAGTTGCCAAGTTATAGATGGTTTCATTTTCACTTTAGTTTAGATTAGGATATTGTGTTAAGAGTTAATCTAAATATAAGGAGCAACTACGCATTTTCTTACCACAGGATTTGGGTTTTTGTTTAGTCGTTACCATGACAAGTGTCTCTATGGCAAGAGTTTTTCCGTAACTGATTACAGCTAAATTAAATTATCTGTAACTTGGCAACCACGCATCTCCTCACCATGGGATTTGGCTTTTTGTTTAGTCGTTACTATGTCAAGCGTTCCCATGGCAACAGTTTTACCATAACTGATTTTGTCTAAACTAAAGTGAACATAAAATAATCTATAACTATGCATTTCCTCACCATGAGATTTGGGTTTTTATTTACTGGTTACCATGGCAACGATTGCCATGGCAACGGTTGCCATGACAACGGTTGCCATGGCAACAATTTTTACGTAACTGATTTCGGTTAAACGAAAGTTGACCCATGAAAAAAGGAAACTGAAAAACTCTTATTAAACATGTATTAACATGTCCTGGTATTTCATATCTACATAATAGAGGGGTGCTAACAGAACAGATATATAGAGATTTTAATAAGCTTTGATTGGAATTTTTTGAACTCAGGCAGTCCAGAATAGTCACAGATGGTTTTTCCAAGAGCAGCAGAAAAAGGAAATTGAAAAATTGAATCCTATGAAGACACATATATAAATATTAGGAATATCTGACGACTCTATATGTAGCAAATGTAAAAGGAGAAACGAAACTGATTATTATTTTACACCATCACCAGAATCTTAAAGCTGAAAGGAACCACTTTTGTAGATATTTAAAGTATACTTATGTTAGGGAGACGTCTTTAAAGAGCTTTGACTTCCCATGCAATCAAGCATTTTCAGATGAGGTAACTTACGTCAAATGGATATAAAACTAGTTATTCTTAAGTAGGGGAACCTGTTGTACCTTGGACATCGTTGTACCTCGAACATAACTTCAAAATTCAAACTACGCGGTACTTTTACTCAACGGGATGAATGCTAGTCATGCGCCAATGAACATACGACAGTCTAAACAGTATTTTAATCGTCTGATGACTAAAGTAGAATCGTGAAGTGGCTTTTATTTTTTTTTTTTTTTGTTGAAAATGTAAGTTATTTCTTTAAAAGTATATCGCAAATATTTTGAGTATGTTACAATTAACAGGTTGGGATTTCCCTCAAATAAATTAAGTGGTTATTTGGCCCTTATTTTGTGTATTTTTAACCGATATATTTCTAACCTCAAATTTTCTATGAATAATTGTTTGACGAACCAACACGGTGTTGTACCTTGAACATAATAAACACGATGTACCTTGGACATATTCAACGTACAACACGATGTACCTAAAACAGGTTCGAGGTACATCATGATTTAATAGAGGTATTATATGTCTTTAATTAATAAATTTCTTTACAGTTATTGTTGTTTTACAACAAAATATGCCACGCAGCAAAACTGGATTGAAACGGGATCCGCCAGATCCCGAAAAACTGAAAAGTGCGATACAATTGATAAAAGAAAAAAGACTTACAGTCTCAATTTATGACCTTGCTCAACTCGTAGGAAAGGCGGTTCCTTTAGCTTTTACACCGAGCAATATCATTCAAGGATTTAAAGTAACTGGATTTGTTCCTCTAAATGAGAATATTTTTTAAGATTTTGAATTTTCTCTTTCGAATGTTACTGATCGCCATGATCCAGCTGCAACAGAAGGCAATATTGGTAAATCTAATCAGCAGCTGACTAATAATGTTCAATTAACTTCTAATTGCCTTGCTTCCACACAGGCGATTACAAATATTGGAGATGTCCAGGCAGAACCTTTGCCTTTAACATCAAGTGCTTTTATTAGCCCTTCCATGATTAGGCCACATCCCAAAGCTGCCCCACCCAAGAACACTCGGGGCAGGACGAGAAAAGGGAAGATCGCGCATATTAACTGATACCCCTGAAAAATTGATCATTTAAGAACAAAAACAAGTTAAAGCAAGAAAAGTACAGTATCCTGATTCTTCATCAGAAACTTCCACATCTGAAGATTTTTCTTTACAAGATTCGAATGATTTCGACATTTTTCTGATTTAGATGTGGGCATAAAATCAAACAAGAATATTGGAACATCGGTATTAGAAGCTACACAAATATCTTACCCTCCTCCAAGGTACGCAGTGGGGGATTTTGTTATTATAGTTTATGATGCCATATTTTTCTTAGGTAAGATTCTGGAAACCACCACCACCTTTAATTTTTGGAAATGGCCAGAGCGAATAGACTCGATGTTTTATCTCTGGGATGATATTCTAAAACATATTTCTCCCCCTAAGAATAGTCATTCGAGGTAAAGGAGATGTGGAATATTGATGATAATTAACAGAACTTTTGAGTTACTAGGCAGTTCTAAACATTAGTTTTTATTTTTATTCTTCTTTTTAACAATGTAATACATTTTAAAATCACAGTGAGTTGTTTTATTCCATGTCACTGCATCAAAAGTATCGTGTTACATATTACCAAAATATATGTCTAAGGTACATCTTGCCTGTGTTCCAGGTACACCACCCCTGTTGTACCTTGGACAATATATATATTTTTTTTAAATGTTATTTTTTGAAACAAAAAATGTATATTTCTTTACAAAAAAAATATATTATACGCTTAACAGTACATATTATACAATAGAGGGTATTAGGTGAACCTAAACAATATGTATAAATAAAAAAATAAATAAAAAAAAGAAAATAGGTCCGAGGTACAACAGGTTCCCCTACATTATCCATGCTCTAATTGGTTGAGTAAAGCTAGAAGTGCCTGCATTATCTACTAAGAGGTATTTTAAAAACTCTGCTATACTTCTAATATCTTAAATAAGAGTTGACCTTTGGTTCAATCTTATTTGTAAAATTTGGGATTATACTCTATATTTGTCATTTTTTAAAAACTCTTAAATATTTTTTTCTAGTATCAAAAAAACATCTCTAATGTATTTTTTTTGCATCGCTGTAACTTTTTACGAACAATGTTTGTAGACAAAAATTACTCAAGTATGACATCCTTATGTTGACATATCCATTATCTATAATAAACTTAGATATTCTGCTAAAAACTAACGCTCCCAGACAAAAAAAAATGTTTATTTAAATTTAAAACAAAAATAGATATTTAGTTTATAAATATTCTATTTCTTTTGATATTTGTGCAGTCAAATTGAAAATAAATTTGAAATATGAAAATCAGGAGAGATATGGCAGATATTTTAGCATAATGATAATAAATGAAATAATTAATTATGATACAAAGAGTCGGTATTAATTATAGATATTATATCTCGCTTTCAAATTTTCTAACATATTTTGTCCGTGTCAAAAGCAAGTGTAATAAATAATATATTAATATAGGGCGTGGTATTTTCTTAATGTTCTTGTTTTTATTTTGAAATTAATGTCTACAATTTTTACCTGGTGATTTTTGTATTAATTATTTTTGGGATATTGAAAATTCTTGGCATATTTCAAATATCTTTGGTCAGGGAGATAATCGACTTGCGTTTAATAACTCCAGTGATCATTCTATATCTTTGTTGGAAATGCCTTAACATCTCAATAAGTCCTATCTATACAGTCTCCCAGACAGCACAATTCAATCCATTGGATGTCCATCGGAAGTTCATTCATGGACATATCGGCTGTCCAAAGGACGTCCAGCATTTTACCAAAGGACATCCAATGGACATCCACTGGACTATACAAATGTCCCACTCCTGGACGTCCATTTGGACTCCATGAAAGGTCCATATATGGACTCTTTTTGTATTGCTTTTGGACAATTTATGGACATCTGATGGACATCATCACCTATATTAATATGAAATAAAATAATTGCAACTATTGACTTATTTTTATTGTCATAAATAATATCAAGCATGTATTAGTTTTATACACCCTCCTTCCTGTTGACCTTTTAAGCCATTTTCTTAAGGTTATTTCGCTTACTTTTTAAGCAGCACCATTGTCACTCTCAGCAGCAGCTAAAAAAAGACATTACATTTTATACGAATATTGAGTCTTAAATCAATCGTTTAATATCAGGCAAAAGTGATAGTTAAAAATGTAAAATTTTTAGATAAAATGTTATTAGCTAATATGAAAATATGCATTGACTAATGCACTTTACCCCTATACTTACATATAAACAAAAAAACTGCTCATTGTTTCTTTAAATTACAATTTTACTTTCATGCCATCATATTATGTGAATTCTTTCGTAAGGGTATTAGAAATTATGGAAACAAACCATCTTTTTATAAGTTCGTCATGTCCTTGTCCCTGGTTTTGGTAACGGCTGAATCTAAAATTGCAATAAAAATATGTATTTGTGAATTGTGAACATAAAAGAGAAATAACTTATGAAACCACTTTCAATGTATTATTTCTTAAACGTTACAAAACGATTCTATTTTATTTAATAAAAGTAAAACTTACAGCTTCTTTAAAAATATTTGTATCTTCTAAATAGCCTTCTACTTCTGCTAACGTCTCATGCAGTACAAATAGAAACTTTTCTTCTGCTTTGAATGTTTTCTCACCTCTTAGTTACAATAATAATTGTGTTGACATCATCTCGAATTTGCAGCATATTAGTTAGCTCTTAGTAAAGCCATTTTCTTAAATAGGTAGGTACATCACTTGACAAAAGGTCTAAAAGAAAGGGATTCTTTGAATGTAAATCGAAAACATAAAGTTTAAAACATAATTGATAGGTTATATTAGTTTAAAACAAATGATTTGCTTTTTAATTTTTAGATTTTTAAATGATTTAATTAATAATTATACTTATTTTCTTACCAGATAAACATCTATGTGCTACATATAGGCTGTGTATTCGATGGCTGTTTTCTTCTTAACCTCTTTCTTCTTTGACTTTACCTGAGTGGCATTTTACTTTTCTATCTTGTCAACAGAGGCGAGAGGAGAGGAAAATTATTTGATTTATTTTAACTAAAACCTAGTAGTAAATAAATTATACAAGAAGAATTATAATAATTTATTATAAGTTAGTCATTTTTATAGTGTAAATCATGGATATTTTTTGGACATCCATTGGACTTCTGAATGGGTATATCCATTGGATAACGGAAAACGGATGTCCAATAATTATCCATATGAAGTTCATGGACATCCAGGACATTATTTGGACAAATTATGGACGTCCAATGGACGTCGTGTGCTATCTGGGCTGGTGCAATGAAAAGTATCCACCCCCCTTTTCTTGGTTCCCTCAGATTTAAAGAAGAAATGCTTGAACACATTGATTTTTGTTTGGAAGAGGACACATGTTTTTCTTAATTGCATCATTAACCCTTCAACCCTCGAGCAGTGGGGTGAACAACCCCTATAATTTAGATAGGAAAAGTAATTTTATAAGAAATTCAGTAATACCAATACCAACTTTTTATTATTTTTTAATATATAGGATGATTTTCTATTTTCAACATTCTCCCACCTTTGCAATAAACTTATTGCAAACTTAATAAAATCATCAGGTATACTGCAATTTTTCAGGAGCTTTATTAGCTCGCCCATATCTCGAAAACGTCTTATAGCTCTCTTGAGATTTATTTCCATTTTTTGTACCTTCTACATCTTTTTTAATCTCTTCGCTAGATGTTTTAGTGTTTGAATAAATTATGGAAATACGTCCTCTACTTGCTATAAATCGTCTCAAAGCTAGAAGAAACTTGTAGGTAGAAAGAGATTCTACAAGTTCAAGATGAATAGCTCGGTATATGGCGTATGTAAATAAACAAATCCATACTTTATTGCCACCTTTTAAAATTAGTGGTCCTGCGTAGTCAATACCAGTTACTTCGAAGGCAGCGGCCTCTTTTATTTGATTTTCTGGTAGTGGTGCAAAGAGTGCCTTCATAGCATTCTTACTGTCTCTGGCAAATTATACATTTAGACATGACATTTTTAAATGTTTTTCTAAATTTTAATATCCAAACTCGGTCTCTCAACTAGTTTATTAAAATTTGAATTCCAGCATGTATTAAAAGTCGATGTTCTTCAAAAATTAGCCTTGTAACGATTTCATGGTTAGCAGGTAAAATAATTGGGAATTTAAAATCAGTGATATCTTCTTTTAATGACAAACTATACTCTGTTTTTAAACTAAGAGGAGCGAATTGAAAAGTCCTATTTACACAGGGAAAAATAACTAAAAAAGTAACTAGATATCATTTTAGCGGTAAATTTGAATTTGTCTTGTATCATTTCAAGAAAAATATTTCAAGACTTTCTTATGAATTCATTGAAGTCAAAGTTGACACTAAATTGTGCTCATTTCGTTTTTGATTTATAATTATTGTATTTTAGTTGTACTTTTATTTTTTCCCTACTTCGTCTCATATCGCAGCTCGGACCAGTATGTTGGGAAGGGAAGAGAATCGCCCAAGCAGCGACCAAATGTCAGTAAATTGAGCAAAATGTCTCCCAACAAAATAAAAAATAATTTACATTTTGAGTTTAACATAGAGCTTTAATTCGATATTTTATTCACTGTTTTATAAGTAACTGTGATTAGAAAATTATATATCTATTATAATAACAGAAAAGAAAGTAAATAGTAGGTTTTTCAATTTGATGGAAAAATTAGAAAAATAAGTATGCCAGTTATTTTTGTTGAAATGAAATTAAGCACCTATCATTACCTATCTATTACAAAACATATTTAGGAGAAACTGAAAAATATGTAGTTAAAGAAAAGCTTATTTAAAATGAAGAATTTTGGCAGGTACAAAAAAAATTAAAGTATTTTTATATTTCTTTATAGGTATAGTTTAATTTGTAATATTTTTTCTTAAAATTAAACTACAAGATTACCATTAGTTTGGATTTTCAAATTAAATAAGGGTTCTTTCTTCAGGTAAAATGTAGCAAAGTTCTGAAGTACGATAGGATATGTTTGCAGACAAGTGTTTTGAAATGAAATAAATCAAATCTATACGAATTTTGTCTCCTTTTTAAAATTTAAAAAAACATTTAGGAACATAAACACTTTAAAATGATCATGGACGAATCCCATATTTTGTGATAGTGTGTAGGTAGCTTACAACTAGTTGATTAAATTAAAATACACGTTCGACAAATCTTTTACACATTCGCAGAGTTTAATATGTGTAAGTGTAGTTATAATCTTTGCAGTCTATTTTATAAACTACATTTAGTTGAGTTGCTTTTGAGTTTGGGTTTAAAATTTGAAAATAAGGTTTCGTTGTATCGTTTCGTTTACGAGCAATTTTTACATTATATCTAGATAACATTTTTGACACTTGTTTAGAAAGTCCTTTTACATATAGCAATTTAATGTTTAAAAAAGGGTGCCACACCAAATGTTACAGTGATAACACTTTATTTATACTTTTGACTATTTAAGTACCAAGCTATTTATTTAAAATAATAAAACAAGGTATTTGTTTTAGGTTAAATAATGAAAGTTTTGGAGGCCACAAATTATGGACATATTCAGATGGCAATACCACTTTTAAATATATCCAAAATATTTTGTAGTTTTAAATGTTAATTAACAATTTTGTAAATGGTTTATTTTCAAATAAATAAAATTTACTTTAATGTTTAGTTACATTTTAATTAGAAATTCATCAATTTTTAGTTAAAAAAAAAATTAGTAATAAAGTTGTAATTTTTTTTAAGTAGAACACCAAAAAGGCAATATTTACCAATTTATAATATTGCGGAAAAAATGCTACCATATATTCCTCAGGCTTAAATATAATGATTTAACCCAACTTATATCAGTCCAAAAGTAGATGATTTCAGAAATACAGAGTGTTAAAAGTTCAATTTAGTTTTTCATAAATAATTTTTTTAATAAATAATGTATTTTTAAAATATTTGGTTAGGAGGGGTTTGTGGGGTGAAAATTTTAAAGCTGCTCCGATTTTTATTGTAAAATTTAAAGAACGCCTTTTTTATAAATCCAGATTTCTCAAAAACGGCTGCTCAAATCTAGTCTTACCACTTATACCTTGCAGAACAAGAATTTTTATTTAAGTTAAATACAGAGTGGCGCTTAAATGTGTGTAAGGTACAACAATTTTACAATAAAAATGAGAGCAGTTGTAATTTTTGTATACTACACTGTAGTTTTGTTTTTTTTTTTTAATATGGGTTAGAAAAACAACATATGAATAGTAGTATTTTTATTTTGTAAATTTGTTATAATATTTTAATTAATAATAAAGTTTGAAAAATAAAACAAAAATACATAAGAGGTACCTATACAACATAATAAGTGAAAATACAAAGTACATCTTGACATTTACATTGAAACAGAAACAAAAAACACTAAGTACTCAATATGTTAATCTACATCAGAAGATTCGTTGTGTTTTTAGCTGCCACTTCATTTGTTTGTGCCTCTATCAATTCTATGGGATTTAACTCGCAGTGATATGGGGCAGCCACTATACAACTTTATTGGTTTCTTTAGCCTTCGGATTTAATTATTCTGTAATATAATGACTTATTTTCTGAAATTAGCAGTAAATAGCGATTTGTTTTTATTTGGAATCCCCTATTTAGAAGTAGTTTTGTATATTTAAAATTTGTTGTAAACTTTAATCCTACTCTACACCAGTAATATATTAAGGCATTTTTGATAGTAAACCCCTTAAAAATTATATTTTGTATTTCTTGAAATATTATTTATTTTTTATTGTTGTTTTATAATAACTAGTGTTCGCCCAGTGGTCGACATTCGACCACATTCATTATTGAAAATTTGAGGAAAACTTGCATTTGCATTTATATGTTTCATCTTCAATTTCATTTTCAGTCCACTTTTGGCGATTTATGTGGGTTGGAGGGATTGAGATTGAAAATGGATCTGATTTGATTCGGCCTTTGGTCCCATAAATTAAATAAAAACAAATTACCCTCCTCCTACACGGCAAGGCGAAGTGACTTGTCCTTCGGATATCATGTCGGACATCGACAACATTCAAATTATGTGCATCTTTATGTTGCCAAATTACGTGTAAAAGTTGATATCACTTCATATTTAAATAAATTTAATATTTTTAGTATTGTAACCATTCTTGTCAGATTTTCTTAATGACAAAGGAATTTTTTCAACTTTTCGACTATGATATGATACATTTTCCATCGCAATCATAGGATCATTAAAAAACTTTGTAAAAAATGTAGAAAACCAATTCTAAAATACTTCGGATTTCGTCTCGTCAAGGTAAATGTATTTTCTACAAAACCTTCAGAATTAGCATGTATATTAAGGCACCTGTTTTTGGCTTTTCAGGCCTGTTGATAAACCTTATTATGATCTTCATCAAAGTAAAAGCTTAGCCTGTTTTCTTTTCTATATTGTTTAATGGATTTTAAATCTACGTATATAGTGTTCTATTAATACACTTTGACAATTTCTTTTAAAACATCTAAAATAATATATACAAAATAAATAAACAGTACATTTGACTGGTCAAAGTTACAAACTTACTTAGTTATTATATCTCAAGAAAGTATATAAAGATGAATAATATATATGTGGCAAATTTAAATGTTTCAATTCTTGCAAAATTTTATTCAATCTAGATAACTCATTTTTGAAATAGAAATCCTGTACTAATCTTCGAATAGCATTTATCATCATCAAATGTTTTTAGAACTCCTCGTCTTTCATAAATACTTTTTAGACTAGATATTGTTCCATTATTGCGGTATTATTTCAATAATCGGTAAGAAAAATATTGAGTATTTAATATTATTTTTAATTTGAAAGTAATGAGTAAAACTTACCGGCAGCTTGAGAAATTTGGGATATAACATCAACAATTTTGGTTTTCGTATTATTATCCAATACCTATTTGTACATATTTATTACTTACTGCTTTTCTGAGAGACTTGAATAGCCTAAATTCATTCGTTTTCGTTGTTTTGATGGACTCCGTGAGGATCTGTTATAATAGTATTCGATGTAGAAGGATCCATAATCGTAAAAATTCAATACAATTGCTTACTAAAGTTTTGAAAAGAACTTTTATTAAAGAAATAAAATAAAAAACTAAGTTATAATGATGAGATGTCAAAGCAATAACAAAACTTAAATTATACAATGTCAGAATAGAAAATAGAACTGTCAACAGTAGCAAAAAAGTTATGTGTGAAACTGACTTCAATCTGACCAATTAGAAGTCTACAGAATTGTCAACTTAAATTCAAATCGCTCCTCTTAGTTTAAAAACAGAGTATAGTCCTAACCCTCAGTAAACAATTTTCATCTCGAAAAACTTCCAAATTATGTACGGATTTTATATCTAACGATCCGAAACTCTATTGTTGTATGATTCTTATAAGTATTATTTATGCTGTCTCTAGTTCTCTATATTGTAATTCTCCTAGAGTTTTATTTCTTGGATTCTTAGCATTAGTATAAAATCGAACTATCCAAGCAACCATTCTTAAAATTTTCCTGTATTTTGAAAAATAACCTAATCTCTTGCTAAATGGTTCAACTGTGCAAGAAACCGTGGTTAAAACAGTTTTCCGCTTTTCTAGATCTGCTTCTTGTGAGTAAACTATTTCAGAATTGGGCCAAAATTGTGTTTCTTGTCTTAACCATTTTGGACCCTTTCACCATTGACATTCTAATAAATGTTTACCTTCACAGTCTCTGGATGGTAGATCAGCTAGATTTAATTCTCCATGCACGTGATACCAGTCATCCGTATTACTATAGGTACATATTTCTCTTACACGGTTTCCTACAAAGGTATTTCAATTTCCCTGTGTCTTAATCCAACTAAGCACCACCATTGAATCAGTCCAATAATAGGTTTACATGCTTAAAATATTCTACTTACTCCAATGAGAGATGCCATCAAGTCTTGTCTAGGAATAGTCATTGGTTTGATCGGAGCAACTCTTGATTTTGCCTGTAAAAGCTGTACTAATACTGTTCCATCTCTGTGTATAGCACGAAAAAATATACATTTGGCAAAGGCTAGCTTACTTGAGTCACAAAATACGTGCAAACTAGTCTTAATGACATTGTCCAAAAGGAAAGTACAAAATTTTTTAGGTATATGTATTAAACTGATAGAAAATTTGATTTTCCACATACAAAATTGTTTAAGAAGAGGTTCAGGCAGCTCTTTGTTCCAATTAATTTAGCTTTTCCAACTTTCTTGTAAAATTACCTTTGGTGTTAGAGATACTGGACAACTGAATCCAATGGGGTCAAAAATTTTCTGCGCTAACGATAGAAGTCCTCTTTTTGTAACTGAAATATCTTGTATCTGTCTCAAAGAATCAACATCACAGAACCAAAACCATAACATTTTCATTTTCAATGTTTTGTAAATCTATGAACCCACCCTTGCAATTCAAACCGAGCTTCATTCATAAGCTCCGTTGATTCTTTAATAAACTTTTTTTAATCTTCAAAGGTATCTACACTTGTGATACAGTTGTCGAGATAGAATGAATGTTTTAACCTTTCTGCTGTGATTTTAAGATGGTCCGGTGCTTTATCTAAATTATGTGTTATTGTGGCCGCTAGTAAAAATGGACTAGACGATACCCAATTCTTTTTTAATCTCTCCTAATATTATGTTATTGCTGATGCCGCAGAACGGCTCAGGTCCTACAAAGGATGTTTGAGCCCCTTTCCTTACAAGACTATTACTCTGTACCCTGTTATGTCCCGGGACCCAACTGAGAGTAACTCTATTTTTCTCGCCTAGCTCATTCATTTGTTCTTGGCATCTATAATAATAATAATAATAATAAATCGTCTTTATTAAGGGAAAATAATGTATATATGATTACAAAGTTTTTTTTTACAAGGGAATATAAAAAAAAAGAATAGTGATGCAATAGTGGCGAAGTCTAGCTGTAATAGCTACTCCTACTTAACCACTAAAACACCAATGTATAAAAACAAAAACAAATAAAAACAAACAAAAAAAATATATTTGCAATGGAGCAAAAATTCCAATAATTAATTTTTGTTTTTTTTTTATTTATTTTTTCTATATAAAGCTAAAAAATAGTATTCAAAAATATAATCAAAAGTAAAAAACTAAAAAGGTCAATTAAATCTAAGCTCAAACAAAATTTTGAACGTAATATTTTTTAAAGTATTTTTTAAATAAATTTATGTTTAATTTTTTTAATTCTAAAGGAAGAGAGTTGTACAATTTAATAGAATTATATACAAAACTTCTTTTAAATAAGGCTGTTCGATGACGGGGTATTGTGTAAGTTGTGACGTCGCGGAGGTTTCGATCATGAATTGTTTTACGAGTTATAAACTTTTTAATTAGTGGGGAAGAGCTGTCAATGCATTTTATTAATTTATGAAAATAGTTACCTAAATGGAGTGTCCTGCGTTCCTTCATATTAAGCCAATTTAATTCTCGTATTTTAAGAGTAACATAATCATATTTACGAAGATTAAATATTAATTTTGTGCACGAATTTTGAATTTTTTGAATTCTATACTGAGTGTTCAAGTCTAGGCAGGGTCCATAGATAAAATCGCAGTAGCTTAGTTTGGACAAGACGAGAGTTTCACTGAGTTTTACGTAGATTATGATTAAGAATATGCCTGCTGGAGTAAAGTAATTTTAAAGATAAGCTATTTTTTTAAATTGGCCCCAAAATCCTATCCAGATCTTTGCTTCACCATTAAATTTCTTTAGTAATGTTTTCGGTAGTTTAAAATTTCTCTTTGTTGTTTCAATTTTCGCACTACTACCTATACTATGCGCTTTAATTTATTTTGTTTCTTCTTCACAAATTCTTACATATTTTCGCTTGTACTTTATGAATTCTTCACAATAAATCTAAGCTGTTTCTACTTCATGTTCTATATCTTCTACTGCTTTGTCATTATTGAACAGTAAATCCTTAATTTTATCGTCTAGAAGCTAAGTCTAGAAGGAATAATCTATCGGCTTTGCTCTCCAATCCATCCATTCTATACACTAACTCTGGTTTATTCAGAGTAGGTTCACTGTATAAGACGTTAAGTTCTCTACAAGTCTTAGTGAACAGTCTTCTTAAAGCAGTTCTTTCTTTCTTCAAATCATTGAGATTCTCCATTATGCGTCCTGTCACGGTCGCCAAATGTTGTAAATGGAGAAGAATTTACTAAGAATTGGTTCAAAGGAAACGAATATTTTCAGTTTTTATCAATATATTTTTCTGACAACTCTTTACAATCTTTCAAACAAATTAACATATCCTTTCAAAAAAAACTCTTCGAGACTATGACAACTTTTTATTATTTTTTAATATATAGGATGATTTTCTATTTTCAACAAATATTGTTGGATCAAATTTCGATTTTAGCGCCCTTTTGAGGGCAAAAATTAGGACCTAGCCTTTTCTATTTTTCTGAAATTTAATGAACAAATGCTCGGACACATCGATTTTTGCTTATAAAGGGACGCATTTGAAGCATATTTTTTAAACCGCGTCTTCAACCCCTTGGTGGGGACAATCACACCTTTAAAATTTTAAAGTGGGAAAAGTGGGAGAGAAGAGGTAAATATTTTAAAGGACAAACAATTTATTTTCTTATGATACCCTATTTATTGGATTTTATTTAAACAGTTAATCAAAAAACGGCTCTAGAAACCTCAACCCTGCAGTTTTGGTATTATACATATTAAAAATTCACTTAAATTTGGGTTATTAAGAGTAAAAACAACTACAATTTCCTTTGCTGTCATGGAATCTGTCAGCTTTTCGTCCTTTATGCCAATTCCCAGCTGTTTAACTGCTGCTTTCAAGTTGTCACATGGTATTAGGGCTAGCTTACCTCTTCCGTCAACGAATTGTGTAATCGCCATTGGTGTGAGGTCTGTGTTTAGTGTGTGAGCTACCTCAAGATGTACTGCTCGAACTGCCATGCACGTAAAAATGACTCCCCACCTCTTCTTTTTTCTTCTGCTCACTTCAACATAGATAGGTCTGAAATAATCCATGCCTGTGTTCACGAAGGCCCTTACTTCACGACTCAATCTTGTAAAAGGTATTTGTCCCATAAGAAGCATCTTGGGTTGTCTGCATACTAAACATTTTGAAAAAGCTCTTTTAACAGTTGTTCTTCTATTTACAATCCAATATTTTTGTCTTAATTGGTTTAATACTAGTTCCACCCCAAAGTGACGACATTACTCATGATAGTGTTTCACAAGAAATCTTCAATAATGTTGCTTGGGACGATCCATGTGGATTAATAAGTCGGGTACAATATCCGGAACCTGAAGAAATCGCGACATATTCTTGAATTCATCAAGAAAATCAATCTGATGGGATAGAAACTGTCAGGGGTACAATAAGCCTAGAGCTTCAGTACAAGTGGGCTTTGAACCACGCCCTAATTCAGATGATGATGATGATGAATAAGTCGGTTCTTCCATTCAAAACGAGTATTCCATCTTCTAAACTAGGGTTTAGTGAATAAATTGTAATTTTCTTTGGAATTTCGTTACCAATCTTTAGACATGTCATTTCCTGGAGGTAGCATTCTATTTGGTAAATTCTAATCCATCTTCTTTCAGCGTCGGTAGTTCTTCTAGCGTTAGTTCTGCAGGAAAACATTTTTTCTTTAGTTTTTTTGATCAATCTTTTACTGCACGCTGTACGCAGCCATTTTAAGAATATCTTTATATTGGGTAGAAGTAGTTTATCTTTTTCCACTACAGTCGCAAGAATAGTGTATTTTCTTAATTTCTTCTGTATCTAAGAAGTTCTTGTCCTTTGCCGGTTTTTTAGGCCATTTTCTCTCCCTTTCTTGTAGAAATGACGGCCCACAGAACCAAGTATTCAAGTTCTGTGGTTCTGAATACCTTGTTGCATTACAATCAGTGGGTACCCAGTTTTAATCCTCTCGCCTGGTCAACTGCTGAATTTCTCCATTTTCAGTATTTTCGTTTTCAATGAATATCTATAGGAAAATGTTTCGAGGTAGATGCATGTGGAAAATGTATATAATTAGTTTATCCTCTAAACATTTATAGAGGTGCTGCAATAGGTTGTACAAAATAACCGGAAAAAGCCTATAATAACTAGATAGGAAAGTCATGTGTTGGACACATCAGATTTTTTATAGTGTCAAATTACTAAATTATATTTTGTTTTTTTTTTTCCTAACAAAACAAACTAATATCACTATCCGTGAAACAAGTATCAGGTAGTATCAAAGTATAAACTAATAACATAACTAATAAATAAATAGACTATCGAGTGTAGACGACACGGCACTGACTTATTATTTATAATTTGTTTTTCCGATGAGAGTACATTTAATTTTAACGGATCTTTCAATAGGCGTAATTGCCGTTACTGGGATGACAGTAACCCACATTTATTCCGTGAATATCATACCCAACACCTTGAAAAAATAAATTTCTAGTATGGCATATTAGGTAACCATATTGTAGCACCACCTTTCATTCCTGGAAATTTAACTGGTGAAGTGTACCTAAACATGCTTGAAGATGAAATGGACCCTCTTATAACAGAAATATTAGAAAATGACCCAAATCATGATGTTGGTCGGTTTCATTTCCAGCAAGATGGAGCACCTCTGCACTATATTGGTGCTGTAAGATAATTTTTAAATAGCCGGTACCTTGGACGGTGATTTGGAAGGAGAGGTCCAATTGAATGGCCTGCAAGGTCACCGGGTTTATCGCCTCTGGACTATTTTCTTTGTAGATACTTGAAAAATAAATGTTTTGGAACGAATCATAATTCGATAGTAGATCTTCGTCAAAGGATAATAGCTGAATGCAGGAGAATTACACCTGAAATTCTACAAAATGTTCGCAATAGATTTGAACAAAATTTGTATTATTGTATGGAAGCAAATGGGTCACATTTTCAACACCGGTTAAATTATCGTTTAAATAAATCTTTAAAAAATCAATTTCACAGTTAATTACTACCTCCAAACAAAAATCGAAGTGTCCGAGCATTTGTTCTTTAAATCTGAGGGAACCAAGAAAAGGGGGGGTGGATACATTTCATTTGATCATACTGTATATACTAAGCATTTTAATAACCTTGGATATGTATTGTAAATAAAATTGAGTTGTGAGAATCAAATGTTCTGCTTGATTTAAAATAATTTTGCTTTTCATATCTATTTTTCTACATTATATTTCAAGAATCTTACCTTCTTTCCCACGTTCTTTGACATTTTATGTAGAGGTACTCACACCTCAGTTTAAGATCATTTCCAGAGCAGCCGTAGTATAAGTTTATTCACAACTGGTTACAAGCACAGGCTAGTTATTATACCTTTAAGATATTAGCATTCGTAGTAGCTAGACTAGTTCTGTTACTCCAGACTACAACCCCACCAGACAAGTGATGTTTTATCTTTTTCCATCGCAGGAGTGTTTGTCTTAAATTCCCATCTTGTTCCTGCATACCTGCTTTTATAGCCTTATCTATATTTACCTTTACTTTATTTATAATAAAAGACAATAACTAAGAAATATACTATTTAATAAATAAATAAAATAAATAAATAAATAACAAAAAATCAAATTCTTTCAGTGAGGAACATAACCACTATAAGCCAAATACTGCGAATCGCTTCTATCTAAATCCCAACCAGCATGTATAACAGCAGGATGCTCATCCTGATTCACCTTGGTGCAGAATTTCCAGAAAGCTAACGCTGCAGCAGTGGCGAACGAAACGAATGACAGTTGAATGGCGTTCCAGGTCTTAAAAGCCAAAATACCCAAAGCTAGAGGTATAAAAACGACGGCCTTGAGAAGGACGAAGAGGATGATTGGTAGAAAGAATTTCTTGAGTTTTGATTTTTTTCTGGCTGAAATAAAAAGGAAAATTATAAATTAATAATTAATTCTAAATTGTTTTATTTAAATAAATAAAAATTAATTCAAAAAATTCTGTGAAATGTCGCCAAACTCTATTCAATTTTAATTACGTAAAGATAAGGGTAAGGTGGATGAAAAACAAAACTTGCCAGTGCATGAACAACCATGGAGGTGCAATTCTTTATGTTTCCTATAAGATATGTATTAATAGTAATTACATCTCTGAATAAAGCTTAAAAAGACCTTTAAGCTTGATCCTTTAAATAAGTCGCGTTTGCACCATCATAAATTTTAAATAAATTATATACCTAAGATATGTTTCATCAAATAATGAATGACCGCTCCCAAATCAATCTCTTTATTATATTGCGTCTCCAAATTACTTATCCTCATTGGAAAAATCAAGAATAACGACAACAAGCTTCTTAGCCGCCATAGAAACACTAATAAACTTATCATCACTTTACCACGGCATAAAAAACAATCGGCAGGCCCACTCTCCGCTGATCGCATACAAATAATATACTAAGAAAATTTGACCTTGACGATGCCATTCGGGGGTCTTAGTCAGGGTCGGATTAAAGCGTATTTAAAGATTTTGTAATAAAATAAGGTATTGATAGGCAGGATCGTATTAAAACAAAAAAGCTTCACAGATTGCGCCAAATAATTAGCTTGTTTTTATTGATGGTCTTAAAATTTCTATTAATATTTTTAAAGTGAAATATATGAGCAGCCTTAAATATAACTTAGGACCGATTCCACCGTTGGGTTAAACGAAGTTTAAAATTACATTTTTACATTAACAATGTTATTTTAATCTCCGTTTAACACAACGGTGGAATCGACCCTTAATAACATATATTTATGGAAATCGGGGACAAGGAGCGTCAACTGTTATATCGGAATTAATTAAATCTAAAAAAAAATTACAAACGCCGGATTTAGTGATAAATAATTCAAAATTGTGATGAAAAATTATTTCAATTTTTGTTATTAAACATACAAAACTATTATTTGACATTTTTAAATTGCCAAAAATATCTTTATTTGCTTTTTTTGTATGCTTTATAATAACAATACATGGAGCTTATATCCAAGTCTTCGTGTGTTAAGGCATAATGTGTACATACATCGCAACGTTGAATTTTAAGACATTTTTTTATTAAAAATCCGCATATATAATAAAATTTTCTTAAAAAATATTAATATTTTGTGCATGCAATTCATTAATTTGGCAGCATGTTTACCTTTAGCGACATATGGAATAGTTTTGTGCAATTAATACTCAGTCGGTAATATATGTAATGCTATTTTAGCTTGAAAATTGGCGGGCTTTTGAATTTACTTCGACAAAATATAAGAATTTTACATTTTTAATAGCACTGCTTAAAACACATGATTTTGATTGTGACTCATTACTAATTTACTACTTATAATTTCTTTAATGGCTAATTAAGATTTTCTTGCTTTTTGTAATGAAAATACTTTAGATTTATCAATATTATAAAGCTTTGTTATTCGCATATCTAGAATAATTATCAAAATTAATATCAGAATTAAATTTTTGTTAAGCATTTCAGTATTTGGGAATAACACAATTACGATTAATATTCATTTTTTTTTTCAGAAAAAAAAATTATTCCATACAAAAAATTCTGCTTGTTGAAGAAAATTACATGAAAAAGTTTCCTCTTAAAGTTATGAAGGAAAACCGAAAGGAAAACTGTGACTTTTCTTCGTAAAATCAATAAGGTAATACAGATTTTTTCCTTTTGTCAATTTTAAGTTTCTTCATTTATTAAGACCATGTACACCTGACCTAACATATTAATATAGTAAACCTATTTTTTCGTCAAACAGAATTTTTTTATAATGACTTTTTCCTTAAAATAAAAATAAAGATTTTTCCATTTTGTCAACTCCATACGGGAGATGTTTAAAATATAACATTTTACTTTAAATCTTAATAATATACCTACATAAGTAAATATAAATTGACGTTAAACTTTACGTGACGTTAACTAGGCACCTACCTACATCTTACTAATAGCTTTATAACTGACAAACTGACTCATAAACTGGGATTTTTTTAAAATTATACCATACATACCTAATAAGATCTTTAAGAAACCGAAAAAATCTTTTAATACAGTTTATTCATATAGTTTGTTGCTGCACAACTTTGCCCAGACATAGTAAAACACTTAAAAGTTAACAAATTAACACTGGAAAACAACTACTATATAAAAAGTGTCAAAAATATCTATAATTCTAAAAAAATAACAATAACTACATAATACAAACATCACAAACAAAATAAATTTAAGATACACGCTACTGATTCCGTGCTACTGCAACTTGTTTGTTTTTGTCTATATAAACGACGACAGTGACGCCACTGGCTTGATTGAGAGGTTGGACCCCAAAATGGCAATGTGCGCGTAGATGTGCGCGTAGCGTTGCCGCCAAGACAAGTTAGCCTGCCGATTGTTTATTATGCCGTGACTTTACTATGTGATAAAATAGAAGAAGAAAAAGAAGAATAAAAAAAGAAGAAACAATAACCTTTTTGTAGGCTAGATCAATGACATATATAGATTAATAGACTGCTCATCCATATATAAACAAGACGACGAAAAGCGGGTCATATTGCTTGGCTTGCCGAGTGCTCACCAGGCAGAATCGGTCTGGCCCAAATGAGTTTAAAACACATATTTCATCAAAGTAGGAATTGAATTAAAAAAAAAAAAAATCTGTATGTTTATTTTAAGACAGGAGCTTGGCGTTAGGTATTTTAAAAAAAGATTTTGAGTCGTAACGTCTAGTTTCCCAATTTTCAAAACATTTTAAGAGATCTAACCAATTTTGAACATAGATATAAACAATTTTACACTCATGTGTATATAACTAACTTTAGACCATGACTACTGTATAGTGGCACTATTCGGACACTTGATTATTCTTTTAAAATTTATTTCGCATTATAAAAGCAGATATTATGCAAAAATTGAATGAACTTTTTAAAGATTTAAAGTTAGTAGCTTTTTCACATTCTAAAGTTTCTCCCTTTAGACAATTAAGGATTATTTTGGCGGTGAATGTGAATGATTTGATGAATAATAATAAAATTCCACCAGTGGAAATCTGATCAACATCATAGTAAAATGGACTAGGTACAAAGTGCAATCTTAGTTGACGTCAAGATCCGTGTACCTTAGCATCGGTAAGAGGGAAATAAAGATAACGTACAACTAAGCTTAGTCGGTGTAAGTTAGCTCAGATTAGTGGTAAAAAGAAAGCGACTAATAATAATAAGAAAAGTAATCCAGCTAAAACAAGAATTATGGCTACTGTCTTTAATAATGATATGTTGCCAGTACTAGTAGAATGTTAAGTGTTGAGTTATCTTCTTCAGGCAATGGTTGTACGTATGCATAATTTAAAATGTTTGGTTAATTATTATTATTATTATGTTTAATGTGTTTTTGCAGTTAATAAACATATATCTACTACTGAAGCAGATAATGAAGATTTGTGTGCTGCTGAATAACTTTGCTTAATTTACAAAACTTTGTTTAAAAGCAGAAAATTGGGATCGATTGTTCAACACAAGTGAAGAGTGGTGATTTAGTTGATCCGTTTTCAAACAGAATTGTTAGTGCTAAAGAACTATCTACTTTAATAGGATTGCAATCCTTCCAGTTATTAGCCACCATTGTGGAATTAGTAGCAGAGTTGTTTCTAAAGAATAGAAAAAAGGAGATCAGTTATGTCTGTAAAGGATCAAGTTATATTTACTTTTATGAAGTTGAAAACTGATATGCAAGATATAATGTCTTATTCATTTTATTTGGAGTGAATGAAACTTTTTATCGTTAAATTTTTTAACAGTTTTTAATAAAACTGGTAGAAGTTCTTAGTATGGTATAATTCGGCCTTCAAAACAAGAAATATTAAATAATGTGCCTCTATGTAAGTAAGAGTACTACTACTTGATTGTACCGAAATCCCAATACAGCAAGCCAAATGTCTTTGTTGTAGGCTAAAAAATTACTCTGACTATAAAAAGAGGCATACTATTAAAATATTGACTGGAGTGTCACCTACTGGTCTCATTACTTACAAAAGTGAAGCATATGGTGGTAAACTTCAGAAATAGGCATTTTTTAACAAAGTTCAATACTTGAAGTGTGTGAATCATTTCTCGATAGTAAAATGTTTAACAAAGGTTTTCTTATTGGAAACATAACAGAAGCTGAAGGTATACAGCCTCCTTTCCTCAATAAAAAAAAATCAGTTCAGCCTTCAAGAGGCTTTACTTAATGCCAAAATTGCCACAGCTAGAATTTACATAGAAAGAACATATCAAAGAATAAAAGTGTTTGTCTCTCTGTATTGGTACTATTTTTCTTCTATTTATATTGAGTTTTTATTTTACGATACTTCTCTGTATCTAACTAACTTTTAAAATGTACTTGTAAAGCCCAAATAGCTCTAACTCGGGCCTTTGAATATAATAATATTTATCTAATTGTATTTACAATAAATACTTTATTATTATTAATATCATTATTATAATTAATTATAATTCATAAAATTATTATAAACGTATTTACCTTGTACCTACTTGTATTGATACTTGCGTGAAAAATGAAATGTTACTTTTTATATTTCTGTAGCTGGTCTTACAAACCTTTATAGAGCAATTCACCATTTAAATTTAAAAACAAAACAAGTTTTTATACTCAAATAATTAAAAAACTTAAAACAGAACATAAGTATAATTAAAACTAAATAAAATAAACAATTCAACAAAATGTCCGACTGAGTAATGACAATGAGAACAAAATCTCAACTAGACTAAACTTTCTTTAAAACCGGTCCTGTGAAAGGTTTGTTTACCAGTGAGCACTCAAAATTGAGACAAAAGACAAACATTGCATGCACTAGACAAAGAGAAAACATCTCCCAGTTCGACCCACTTTTCATCGTTTTATTTACGTATGGATAAGCAGTCTATTTAAACTATATATGTCATTGGGCTAGATCGATAGCCATAGTTGATGCAGTGTTTTTACTTAAAATGATAGGGTTTAAGCTGACTAGTATTTCTATGTAAAAATTTGAAACATTAACTATTATATCCTAACTTTTTGGACAAAAATCGTATTTAATTAAATTCTGTAATAAGTTCGCTAACATAATAATATAATTAGTTACCTTCAACATGTTTTGATGAAGAATCAAATTTTCTTGACCTACGAGGTCCATATTGTGGTGCTTCTAAAGATTCTTCATTTTTGGCAATCGGCGTGACATTTTCTAAATTACTATTTTCTTCTTTCTGTGTTGTAATAATGTGATTACTAATCTGAAACACAAAACAAAAATTAATTCTATAAAACCTGGTGCCATTGAGCAACCGCTTAACGCTCAATAGATTGTGGTCTTTTATGATGCATTTACGAAACGATTGATTATATCCACATCAGTCAATTTCTGTATATTAATGTTAGACAGGCAGTTAAAATTATCGTTTAGGTTATGCTCAGAGGAAGGAGCATTAACACTGCTAAAATAATCAGCAAATCCATCCACAATACTTTCAGGACTGTCATATAGCGTTTTGTCCTTATGTAAGGCTCTCGGAATCCTTGATTGATTTTTTTTTTGTTTTGAACAAAATTTTCAACTCTGGTAATATAAGTACCATATGCAATTTTAACAAGTTTTTTAATTTCTCTTAGAGTTTTAAAATGATTTAAATAAATTAAATTATTAGTTCTTTTGTATTTTTTATGAAAAAAGTTTTTTCTACGACCGTGTATTTTTACCCACTTTCCCGCACGCATTTTAGTTTAGAAAGTGTCACTTTCCCGCACTAGTGCGGGAAAAAATCACTTTCCCGCACTAGTGCGGGAAAGTAAAATTATGAATATTTGGCCTTACCTATTGTATAGTTTTTTTACCTCGGATGTTATAACTATTGTTACAATAGGTAATTTAGTATTTTTCAACTATTCCATTTAATAAAATTTACTTTTTTTCTTGCTTTCTGTTATAATTTTAATTTTTTGGAAAACTTGAATAATAGAGATATTTTTATATACCTTCTGTATATTTTTAAAAGTCAGACTAGGCTGTGACATGTATGGCTTGATATGGTTGCTATATGGTAACCAAGGCGTGTTATTGTTACAAAAACGTCAAAGTTGTTTGTTGAAGCGTCAACTGAATTAAAATAAATTAAAGAAATAATGGATTCATCGGATGAAGAGCTGCCCGAAGCCATTTTAAAAGCTGCAAATGAAGCACATTTGGAGGTGTTACCTGCCAAATCACGAGGAAGGTATGAAAAACAATACGACCATTTTGTCACATGGTGTAAACAGGAAGGGGTAAAAACCTACAAAGAAGAGGTGTTTCTGGCGTATTTTTCGCACCTAAGTAAGTTTTTGAAATCTAATACTTTATGGTCTCGCTATTCGATGGTGAAAAGTTTAGTAAAAATAAAACAAAATTTGGATATAAGCCAGTTCCATAAGTTAACGTCATTTCTAAAACAAAAAAATGTTGGTTTTCGAGCACAGAAGGCGCAGGTTTTTACCAAAGAAGATATATCCAGGTTTATGTTAGCCCCTGATGAGGTATACCTTATGATTAAAGTGAGTACCATTTTTGCTTTAGCTGGTGCTCTCCGCAGAGCGGAGCTTGTAAATATCACTCTCGATGATATACAAGATAAAGGCAATCTGATAGTTGTGAAAATTTCCGATTCTAAAAATCATTCTTCAAGATCATTTGTTTTATGTGAAGAAATAAATAATGGAAACTTTCTGAAGCTGTACAGAAAGTACGCAGGTTTACGACCACCTACCACTCCGCATCGCCGCTTTTTTATTAATTATAAGAAGGGAAAATGCTCAATTCAGTGTGTTGGCGTAAACACCTTTGGTAAGATGCCAACAGAGATTGCTGCATATTTGCGTCTACCTAATCCTGGACGTACAGGACACAGTTTTAGACGTTCTTTAGCAACATTCCTAGCAGACTCAGGTGAAGCGATAACCAATATAAAACGTCTCGGTGGCTGGAAGTCCACTACTATTGCTGAAGGCATTTCCGATTCTAAAAATCATTCTTCAAGATCATTTGTTTTATGTGAAGAAATAAATAATGGAAACTTTCTGAAGCTGTACAGAAAGTACGCAGGTTTACGATCACCTACCACTCCGCATCGCCGCTTTTTTATTAATTATAAGAAGGGAAAATGCTCAATTCAGTGTGTTGGCGTAAACACCTTTGGTAAGATGCCAACAGAGATTGCTGCATATTTGCGTCTACCTAATCCTGAACGTACAGGACACAGTTTTAGACGTTCTTCAGCAACATTCCTAGCAGACTCAGGTGAAGCGATAACCAATATAAAACGTCTCGGTGGCTGGAAGTCCACTACTATTGCTGAAGGCTATTTGGAGGACTCCGAAACACAGAAGAAAAATATTTCGAATAAAATTCTTTCAAATAGAAATGACTTGCAACCTTTGCTGCCACCGTCATTTTCACCTTCATGCGACCTGCAACCGATGTCACTCCCGTCCACGTCATCTTTTCAATCTACGAGCGTTACGACTATTAATTAACACCAACTAATTCCTCTGTACCGGCAATTTTACATAATTTACCAAATGCTACAAATTGTGTATTTAACATTAATATCCATAATAATTAGTTGTTTTTATTTAAAGATTTGTATATGTTGAAATAAAATAATTTTCCAAAAATAATTTTTCCTACTTTTTTGTATATACGGTCGTAGAAAAAATAATGTTCCTAACTCATGCGTAAAGTGTCTTGCCCGAACTCCGCTTCGCGTCGTTCGGGCCAACCGCAGTCGCGTGCGGGAAAGTAACACTTTCCGCACTTGTTAGGAAAATAACTATTTTTGTTTAACTTTCTTTATTAAACTTAAATCAAACCACGGAGGGTAATCATAACTACATTTTTTGCGTAATGGAACAAATAAATTAAAAAGTGAGTTTAATGTAGAATAGAACTAAAAATGACCAGTTCATTATGTCCAAAGCATTGTATAGACTTGGAAAATGAGCTATTAACTTGAAAATTAACGTGAATATCAGTCTTGATTGAAAAGTTTACAACAAGTGCAGGATAATTAAAGTATTCTGATACTAAGGGTTGAGTTTCTCGACATAATCGCAAGTTGCAGTCAAAGTTACACAAACCCAAATCTAGTAGTCTATTTCAAGCATTAGGTACATTATTAAACTAACTAAAATTACATAAATGAACAAAATCGTTAAGAATTGTCTTTTGCCTATCTTGAACGTTGACATTGTTAAAGGACGGTACATTGAAATCGCCAATCAAAATTATGTTTTCATATACAAATATGAAGTTTGAAAGCAAATCAAATAAATCTTCAAATATATTATACAAAACATAATGAATAAAAAAAATAATTAATTGTATAGTAATCCCTCTTTAACTTACCCCATCTTTATTATTAGATATTAAAGGAGATGCTGTTGCTATTACTAAGAAAAAAGCTACAACTACTATTATAACTTGCATGATGTTTCGCAGCACTCTAGACACAAACTTTTAATTAAATGATTTCACTAAAACAATATACATATTATTTATATAAGTGTGTCATTTTTCATAAAGGAAGTGTCAATAATTTATTTAACCAAAACAAAAGTGAAATTAGGTAACGTCTTTTATGGACAAAAAATGTCGTTATTATTTGAAATGTGTTACTGTTAAATCCGTTAAGGACGCTTACGAGGGTGTTCTAAATGTTTTGGTCTTGGAATTTTTTATTGGAATCTTTAATATGATTTTAATATTAGTTTTGAACTTTTGATTAAAATAATTAAATTCCTAGTTAACAAATGGTGCCCTGGTGTCTCGTAATAGGAATCCCTACGAGACCCTGCGGCCTTAAAAGACACCTAAATCTTTTAGGGAAATCTGATGACTCCCTTCCGTATATAGAATATGTGAAGATGAGGACAAAACTCCTATTCGCATACAATGCCACTGTAGGAACCTTAAATGGGAACGGGAATGGTAATTCGGAGTACAATATCCGGAAGTTGAAGAAATTGCGAAAGCGCCCATCAGAAATATTCTTGAATTGATCAAGAAAATCAATCTGATGGGATAGAAACTGTGAGAGGTACAATAAGCCTAGAGCTTTGAACCACGCCCTAAATCAATATAATATGCTTTCTGTAGCCATTTTTATAAGTCACTCTTTATAAATTTTTATAATTACAAAATTTTAAGCATAGCCGCCATCTTGATTTTTTTTAAATAGCAACATAGGTCATGTGATATACCATTTGAAAGGATTTAACACCCTAATTACAAAAATGTATCACACATGGGCTCTAAACACAACAGAAAGAATATTATTAATAGGGAGCGAAGGAGGTTGTGAATTTGACACAAGACGTCAAATATTATAACAATAACATTAATCGTTGATTAAGTTACAAGAGACAGTGTTGTATAGTAAAATAATTTGTTAAATTGAATTATTTCAAAGTAATTAGTAATAATGAATCCATTGACCGAAAAGGAAAGAAGTGAAATACTTATGATGGTTGGGTATGGAGAAAAAAAAACGCACACACGAAGATTTAGCCAATTTGTTCAATGGGCTAAAATATGCGCAAATATTTAGTTGAAATTCTGAAATTTTGGATTTTGTATGTTGAATCGTTTAAGCACTATAGGTTTGGTTCTATCTTTAACAGCTACCCTGTATATTATTTATATGTTGCAATGATATTTGTTTTAAAAAATTACTTTTAAAAAACCAAATTATTTATTTTCGCAATACTCTATAATAATAAACCATATTAATTCCAAATAATCTATTACTTATACTTTTTAGATCAAACGAGTATAAAAGAGATCTGGTATGAGCAATCTGATTTAAAAAAGTGGCATTTCAATGAACATAGCTCGTATTCTACTACAAAAATTAAAGTCTGATCTTCTTGTTTTACTTATTGAATATTACATAGAAGATACACGTCAATACATGCAATACAAATTATTGTTAGCAAATCTCATGTGTACCGCAAGGTTCTATTCGCATAGAGTTTTCTAGAAATACATCAAATTAGGCTAATTTATGGCGAATGGAGTAGAACTACTAAATAAAAGATGCTTACAAGAGCCGTACTTTTAGTTAAGAGACATACAAATATTTTGAGAGCAATTATTAAGCCACTTTTAGAATATTGTTTCCCATTTTACACCTATTTTAAAGTAACAATGTCCATTTAACAATGTCAAGATTCAAATAAAGAACATTTTGATTACAATCAGGAATTAAAGTCGTGCTAAATATTAAGAGAATATTTTATTTTTCATATAAATGGTTTCTGGTCCTTCATATAATTCTTTTTAAAATTAATTTCTTAAGTGGTATGTAATGATACTCAAATAACACATGATTTGAATAGAAGATCCAACCCAATTCTGTCCACGCACAATTGAAAAGTGAATACCATCGTCCATCATCAGCATACCAAATCGCACCGGATCCAGTAGCGGAACAACACCATAAACAAAAAAAGAAAATCATTAAAGAATCTTATTAATCAATTACATATTCAACCAAAGTCGCCCCCTGACCTCTATAACGTTCGGTATATAACTGCGCCCATATCAATTTATCATCATTATTATTTTCGTTTATTGTCCGTGAAAGATGTGGAGGTACTTCCTAACTGTTATCCTACTTGCTGCGAGCTCCTATGGACAGAGCACCCCCAAGTCAGGGGATGAGCTGGTGGCAACCGTTTTGGACAACTGCGTTGAGATGGATTGCGTGAAACAGAACGTGTTGGGATACTTGGATAACGTACTTCACATCCAGAGTGATGTTAGGAATACAAAGGTGATTTTTTAAGTGATTTTAAGTATGTGGTTATGTGAGAAATTGCCCTAAATTGTAGTGAGTTATAGTCAAAAAATATAATTAGTAAATTTAACGAAGAATTTATATGGCGATAACAAAACTGACAGAAATAGCTTTGTTAGTTATCCACTTTGAAGAAAATCTGGTAAATATAATTACTTTTTAACCGACGTCAAAAAAGGAGGTTCTCAATTATCGGTATATATTTTTTTATGTATATTCAGCGATAATTCTTTAACACGGTGTCCGCTTTTAATGATTCTTTTTTGCTAGAAAGGGGATACTTCAGGGGTAGTCCCATATAAATTAGGTCAAAATTTAATAATTGGGTCCATGAGAAGATCCTCAAATTCCTCATTTTTTATGTATGTTTAGCGATAATTCTTTACCACCTTGTCCGATTTCTATGATTCTGTTTTGTCAGTACGGGTGGTGCCTCAGGGGTGATCCCATATAAATTTGGTCAATAATTGGGTCCATGGTAAAATCCTCAAATTCTTCATTTTTTATATATGTTTAGCGATAATTCTTTACTACCTTATCCGATTTCTATGATTCTTTTTTTGTTAGTAAGGGGGTACCTCAGGGGTGGTCTCATATAAATTTGGTCAAAATCTAAAAATTGGGTCCATAATAAAATCCTCAAACTCTTCATTTTTTACATAAGTTTAGCAATAATTCTTTACCACCTTGTCTGATTTGTTTAATCCTTTTTTGTTAGTATCTCAGGGGTGATTCTATATAAATTTGGTCAAAATCTAATAATTGGATCCATGAGAAAATACTTAAACTCTTAATTTTTTATGTATATTTAGCGATAATTCTTTACCGCCTTGTCTGATTTCTATGATTCTTTTTTTGTTAGTAAGGGGGTACCTAGGGGTGGTCCCATATAAATTTGGTTAAGATGTGGTGATGGCATCGGCACGATCTTGAAGTCGATTTTTTAAAATTTCTTTTAATACTTGTCTGTTACTCTAATAATAAAATTATTATTGTTAGACTGATATAATGGTACTTTCTCAACTCGTGCGTTCGCAACTCGGGCGTAATATAAAACTACCTGAATTCGTCGCATCTCGGGCGCCCTCCAAAATTGTGCACCTGTGAGTTCGCAACTCGGACGTCGACGGGATATGAAATTTGACCATAGTTTATGTACCCTGATTCTGATTACAATCTGATTCAGGTAGTAATGCATTATCGAAAATTTAAGAGAAATAAATGACATCGTAGAATAAGCTTTCATTTTAACAGATAGCGAGCATTGAAAAGTTAGTTAATGTAAAAAAATTGAAGATTTTACCATTACGGTTTATTTTATCGAAATCATGTGTAGAATAAAAAATATAGAGCATGATATTGGGATCATTTTCAAATTATTGGCGATTTTTAAAATATTTCCGAAAATAATTTGGTCACTAGGGGTATTATAAGTGAAAATGAGAAAAATTCGAATTTTGCACTTTACCTCAAATTTCCCGAATTCGGTCTATTTTAGAGAAATGTATGGAACAAAAATTATAGAGAATTACATTGTAAGCAACTTTTATTTGAAGAATTTTCTTTAAAATTCGAATTTTGTACTTTTTGTCAAAATTCTCGAATACGGACCATTTTAAGGAAATCATGAATATGATAAAATAATATATAAATATTACGAAACGCCTCAGAAACATTTCTAAAACATTCCTAAATTGTAAAAATATCCTGTAAATGTAATATTTCATATATTTTATAAATAATAATTTGAAACCTATCAGAAATATAACATACTGATATTTCAGAAATGTATCAAACAACAGACGCAAACTTCCAATTATTTAGAATATATGGTTTTCTCTAATATAAAATTATAGTACTTAAAATAAAATGACTACAACATAACCCATCTTCTTTCTCTTCTTACAAATGAGAAAATTTTCAAATCTTGGCCATTTACAACATAACAAACATAAACCAACTTAATATTTCAAGTATAATCAATGAAAATGTTTAAAAATATGATTGCAATAAAGTAGAATAATTAATATTTTTAGGTAAAATATAAACAAAACGTCAAAGTGTTTCGATACAAAAACGTTTTAATTACGAGTTTTATGTAATTTAAAGAAACGTTAATATTAAACGTGTATGTATCTTAATATCCAACTTTCGGTTAAACCACAATTACATAATAACATTTAAAAAGAATATTAAAATAAACTAGAATAATTAATATTAAATTAACGTAGATATTTGGTTTACATTATTAACCAAACGTTAAAAAGGTTGAAATACAATAATATTTTACATGTTATATATATTTAACAAAATGATTAACTTTTAGTTACATAACAACGTTTAAATATAATATTAAAATATAGTTAAATAATTAATATTCAAATAAGGTATATATTTAGTTTAAAAAATAAACTAAACGTCTAAAACCTTATATGCACCCATTAGATATCAATTTTTATGAGTCGTATACGATTTGTCAAAAAAAATATTTTTGGCCAAGAGTAAAGTACATTCATTTTTGACAAACCTCGTATACGACTTATACAATTTGATATATGATGGTTGTATTTTAAGGTCTGAGATCACGCACAATTTTTTATGAGGACATTTTTTTCATAAAATTATTAATAAAAAAAAGTTTTCCATATACTATCCTAGTATACGGCTCAAAAATGTGATGTATTTTAGGTTTTAGACCATCCACAACTCTTTATGCTAAATAATTTTTTTTTGATAAAACTAATAAAAAAAAGTTTTCCATATGTAGCCAACTTACACAGACACCCTACATAAAAAATGTATTAAAATAAAAATTGATTAGCTAGCCGAGGTAGGTACACTATTATTTATCAATCTAATTATATAATAAATAAATTACACTTTTTTCACTAAAAACTACAATTTCAAATGTCATAACAATGTAATGTAAAGATTATGTTCGCATTATTTAAAAACTGGCAAGCTCCTCCTGTACGGCACTCTGTATATAATTTTAAGTTTAAGCCGAAAGCACCTTCTCAGGTACCGATCCTTGAACGCCCGAGTTGCGAAGGGTATTTAATCTACCTGTAGCCTTCCGCCCGAAATGCGAAAAATTAAGGATTCCGCCCGAGTTGCGACGCACGAGATGCGCATAAATCGATATAATTATTATTAAATAATTTTTATGACAGTACCCCTGTAGCACACATTTATTGGTTCAATATTGGCTAGTTCATATAGGGCCGAATTATAGTTTGTCAGATTGTTTCTATAGAGGCCCATTATTGTAAACCAATGTTGAACCAATATTGACACCCTACCTAGGACCAACATCTGAAATTTACCTGGGTCCAAGACTAATAATTTATATACGACCAATATTAAAAAGTTGTCTTGGACCAGTATTGGCTGTAAACATGCAGCCAATATTGGGTGAAATAATAAAATGCTTTTAATATTTATTTATTTTTTACAATTCAAAGTAAGTTTTGTAAGTTTAACATAAGCCATTACTCCGCTACGACTATAAATTCTTCTTGGTCATTCTCTGTCCTCTGCATCTTCCAAAAATAGTGAAACTGTCTTCTTTATTTCTTTTTCTGTTGCATCTTTAAACCGTCGATGCACTGTCCCTTTAAAAAAATATCTAAATTTGAAATTATTCTACTGAAATACCCGGTGATTCATTTTGGACGGCCCGTTTGCGGAGAATCACTAGCTTTGGTGATCCAAAATGCTCTGTCGATTTAAAATAACAATACACTGTTGTCGCATCTAAAAAAGTAACAGCAACTTAGTTATTTTTGGGAAATCCTATATATTTAGGCATTTTTGAATCATCTAAAGAGTTCTAAGCAAATTTTATGCTATATAGTATTTAACTTAACCATTTTCGAGATATTAACAGTTTAAATTTTACATTTTTCAACTTTTAAGGGCTGTAAAAGCTAAACGGTTGAATTTAGATGAAAACACATCCCAGTCTTATTATTCTATAAATTTTGATGTGACACAAACTTTAATTTCCACCAAAAGTTCCGGTTTGGGTGAAAATCCGATTTATGAAACACTAGGATAGGGAGGTGCAACCCGTTTAGTTTCTACAGCCCTTTAAAATTGAAAATTTGTGCAACTATCTCGAAAATAGCTGAGTTAGGGTAAAAATTATATGGTATAATAGGTATAAAACAATCTTAGAATTTTTCGGAGGATTCAAAAATACGAAAATATACAGGGTGTTTCATTTAAAATAACGAAGCTGCTGCTACTTTTAGGTAGATGCGGCAGCACTGTAAAGTTGAAAATATTTTAAATCGAGAAACCATTTTTGAAAAATTCAAAAACTTTAGGTTAGAGATTTTCGGTAAACATCTAATATTGGGTGTTAAAAGTTTTTGCCATTTATGGAATTGTATGGTATAGCACTGATTATTTTTAGGTGCATAGTTAAATTTTGTACAAAGGTGCCTGTATCACATCCAAAAATAACTGGAAATAAACAATTATTCCCTAAAGAAGTTATTAGGTAGGTATCAAAGAGGTTTCCAAATATATTTGGAACATCGTGCAGATAATTTATCTGTATATGGAAAAATAGAACTTTTTTTTTATTTTTAACCGACTTTAAAAAAGGGGTGGTCCCATATAAATTTGGTCAAAATCTAATAATTGAGTCCATGAGAAAATCCTAAAACTCTTAATTTTTTATGTATGGTTAGTAATAATGCTTTACCACCTTGTCCGATTTATATGATTCTTTTTTTGTTAGTAAAGGGGTACCTCAGATGTGGTCCCATATAAATTTGGTTAAGATGCGGTGATGGCATCTGCATGTTTTTGAAGTCGGTTTTTTTAAAGTTTCAATTATTTCTAATACTTGTTTTGTTATTGGCTCCTCTGACTTGTTCTCAGATGAAACTGCAGTCTATTGACTTATTTAATTCTTAATTTTTTTTTATTTTTTTGTAATAAATGTCCCAGGTAAAGAAGCTTTTACGATTATTAGAAGCTGAACATTAAAATCAATAAGCAATTTTATTCTAACCTAACTTAACTAAGGATGAAAATCTTAATAAACTAAGATTCTACCCACTAGTGTACCTTAGAGTCTAAGAAACTTGTACACATAATTATCAAGTAATAAAAATGATTATTAAAAATTTACACGAACACCATTGCCCCTGTCTCTTGGGTCAATAGCGTTTTTCCATAGGGGCAATAGCGACTGATAGGGGTTATAGCTGTATCGATTTTAACATTGATAGGAGCTCATATGTCTGTGCCAATAACAATCAGAAATCAGAATTCTGGGCAGTACATAATTTGGCTGTCGAAATAATCAACTGGGCATAATCCTGGTATCAGTTGGAACAGACCTTATAAATCAATATAAAATTTTATTTAAAACTCAAATAAGTACAATAACTTCTTTTAATATTACTCAGTAAAAGTTTAGGAAAAACAATATAATACTGTACCTAACACATTGTATGTGACAATAAACATAAAATATGTATTCTATCTGATGATTAACAACAAAATTCTTACATTAATTAATTTCTACATTTCCAAAACAAACACCAAACAATAAATGTGACTGTTGTCTTTTCATGCTATCGTTTAACCTTGGTTCAGGTAACTTCATTATTATGTAATTTTTAGAGACAAATGATATGTCTAAGGCTTGGGGAAGATAAAAAAACATCAAATTTTTTACGATCCACATAGTACACTTTAGTATATTGACTTGGTTTAAGTTCCACCAAAAGGTAATCCAGTTTTTTAATTTCAGATATTTCGGAATCGAAATTTATTTTGACGTCACTCTCGTTGTTAGTTACTTCCATAAACGAATCGCTACTATCAGAGCTTTCAATTAATTTCTGTAATTTCAGCTTTTTGGTAATAACTGCATTACTACCTTTATTTTCCTTTCCTTTGCATAATTTAGTAACTATTTTTCTTTTTACACTGGCTGCGTTTTTTGCCTTTTCTTCTTTTTGTTTCTTTTTTTTAACTCTTCACGAAATTGACTTGAATTTCTAAGTGTTTTGTTTTTGGAATTTCGTTTTTTTTCTTGTTTGGTACTTGTTGGAAAAGAAAACAGATCACTATAAGAATTTTTTACTGTTTAAATTATAGATGACGTCGAAGATGCTGTCATCTACAGAAGGCGATTTCTGCACAATATTTTGAACACTCGGTAGTGTTTTTTCATTTTCGGTTTCAATTTTAGATGTAGCTGCGGAATCGTTCAAGGTATGCGTAGACATATTCTTATATGTTTTAACTAAGGAGTATATTCCACATCCTGAGCCTTGTTTTGTTTTAGAACCGTCGGTGTAGATATGAATCGTATCTGCCACTTCCGGCTCTTCTATTTGTTCTGTTTTAACTTTATATGGCTTATGAAAGATATATTTCGGTGAGATGAAGTCCATAAGCCAACTACATAGTACTAACCATACAAGACTATACCATCAAGTAAAAAGGATAAGAATTAAGGAATGCCCACTGATATAGTTAAAACCACATACAAATTTAAAAAAAAATCAAATTCAAAAACCAGCCAGAGAATCCTGTAAACAAGAACCTCCCATACAGTTTGATTTCGACTGGTATACATAGGATTCAAAAACCAATAATGGAGCCGGTGCTGGAATCTTTGGACTTAAGTTGATTTCGCTGAGTCTAGGAGAATACGCAACAGAGTATTCTAGGCCAAAATAATACGCATATAACACTATGTCAGAGAAATAATAAATCTGTATGTATCAAGCAAAACTATTATCATCAACTCTGATAGCTAAGCAGCCCTAAAGACAATTATCTCATCAGAAGTCAAATCTGACAAAACTAAGCAGTCAAAACAAAGTGACCTTTGCCTCTATACCAGATCTCGAAGGATATCAGGGTAATGAAAAGGCCGATAAACTATTCCGAAAAGGCTTAGATAATGATATGAGAGGCTCCGAATCCTATGGAATTGCTTAGGCATTTTGTAAGGCACCTATCAAACAATAGATGCGAGAAGAGTCTCAGAAATGATAAAACAACTATCCAGGCCAGTTCATTAAGAAACTATAGACTAAGTTCACAAAATATCTACTGGACCACAAACGATAAATCGTTAGGATAAAATAGGTCTTATTATCGGACACTGTTACTTAAGAAGGCACAGTGTTATCAATATAGCAGAAGAAGCAACAATAGGCAGTTTCTGGAAAGAGGAGACAACATTAATGCATGTCATGTGCCAGTGTGAAGGCCAGGCTAGATTAGATTAAGGTTTTTAACACTATATCAAGAAAAGCCAGATGCGTGCCGAGCCACTGTAATGGCTACTGATTCTAATAAGAAAGACAAAGCTAGACGACACTCTCTAAATAACAGAATCCCACAATAGATGGACTAGGACATTGATCTCTTCGCATTTTTCTGAAATAAGATTTCTCAGTTGTTTCAGATTATGAATTATCCTCAAAAAAAATCTTATGGTTGAATATGGAATTTCAGTATTTCTGCTTATTTTGTCACCAAGATGTTGGGTGCCTCGTATATGCCAAGGGTGACTCGAGGCCGAACTTTTGGAAAAGGATTTCTATTAGCCATTTCCTTTTATATATATTTTTTAAATAATATTCTCATGAGGGCGTGGCTCCCTCCCTGAAGCCGCACTTGGCTGTTGCACGGTCTTGTTGGAAACACTCTTTTTGTAATTCCTCATCATCTAATTGATTTATTAATTTGTCACATTTTAAAAATCGTTATATTCAAACACTTATTCAGGGTATTCTTTAAGACATTTAGCCATGCATTCTGTAATTGAATACCATTTTTAAATTTTATTTTCTTTATAAAATTTTAATAAATTTCACACAAACGTTTTGTTTCAATATCAAAGATAAAATGTCATTCTGTGGAAGTGGCTAACATATCTACCCAAAAGATTTATATTTCACATTATGATTTTATTTGATTTAAGTGATTTTCAAATGTTACTTGCCATTTAACTATATTATGAATATTTTAATTGAAGAGAATTACTAAATTTATCCGAAATTTGCTTTAGGCCTGTTGATCTTTAGTCTAGCTTAGACTGATGCAGCTTTCAATGTACCTTATATAATTAATTTTATAGATAATTACTCTGTCATGCTAATCCAACAAATATTTTTGACCAAATTGGAATTTTATTATAAATTACTCTTGAATAATGATAAAATGATTTATTTGTTTCAGAATATGGATGCAGCCATTTTGAAACGAGTTGCCAGAGTATTTAAAACGAATGAATTTAGGTTCAAAGTACCTGAAGCACTGATGGAAGGAACCCAAATCGTTTACAATCCTAAATCAGGATTGGATATCGATATGAAAGAAACTGAAAACGAATGTAAGTTTGATGTTGATGCAAATCATATATTTTCTTGATTTTATACCTATATGTTTTGTCTATCTAAAATAAAAATAGAAGAAAAGCTATTTGACAGAGTATGTAGGAACTAGAAACTTTAGACCATATGAGATTATTTTAATACATAAAAATACCTACCTACTCTTCTTTTTCATTCTTTTTATTCTCTACTAGTATCTAGAACCTACCAAAAAGTAGAATTCTAGTTAATATAAGACTCTAGCAGCAAGAACCAAACATTTGAAAACATTTACTATTGACTTTCAATGCATTGTAACAATATTTTTCCAATCTTGTAGCTCGTGGTCTTGGTTTGAAGAAGAAACTCCTCTTGCCCATTTTGCTCCTGTTTAAATTGAAGATGAAATTGTTGCAGCCCATATTCAATGTCCTACTTTACCTTAAAGCAACCAAAGCTCTAATTATGAGCAAGTTGGCTATTTTGATAGTTATTGGATTCGTTGCCTACCAATTGTTAGGAAAATCAGGTAAGTTGATCAGTAAATTAATCATTAAAGTAAGTAAATTGATCAATAAAGTAATTAAGTTGATCAATATTGTAATTAAGTTGATCAATAACGTAACTAAGTTAATTAATAAGTAAATAAAGTGCTTAATAATCTCAATATTAAGTAAAATAAGGACATATTTATTTTTACATTGCTTTTAGGTATGCCCATGGCCATGTCTATGGCACCAGCTGAACCTCCCTCTCCTCTCTACGGGCCACCTTCTTCTCCACCACCACCGATGAGCTCTTACGACCCCTCTTGGGAACCCAACAATGGTGGCCCGTACCAGAGGATGTACACTGTCTCCAGTGATCCCCAAAGCCTTGCTTATTCTGCATACTTTCCAGGATCTTCTGGAAGTTCAACGAATCGTCCTTAAAGATTTCGGTGTTTCGAAAAATGAAAGTATTTATGAATCTTAACTTAATAAACTATTTATTTTTTCGTAAAAAGGTGTTTTATTGCTTTAATTTCATTATGATAAAACCAAAAATCAAACTACACTTTTGGACTAAAAATGGCGACGATTAGAAGCATGTTGCGACATCTTTTATCTGTTATCTAAGGCAACTCAGTAGAATATGAAGAATTATTTATTAATTTGCGGGCGCCATCTATACGTTAAAATCACAATTGCTGGTGAAAACATTTAGGTATCTACTTACGCAACGTTGCCAAAGGTTTAAAAATGTATGAAAATCTAAGACTATTTTATTTAAATAATCTCTTTTACATGTTATTGTTGTAATTGATAATGTTTGTTATTGTGTCTACAAAATAGTTGTTATCGCATATTAATTATGAGGATATGAATGTATATTAACGTTTTGAATGCACGAATACGTGTATTGTGTAGTAAATTCCTGTTTTTAGCAAAAAAAATTGTTAAAACAGGTTTTAAAATAACTAAATTATTAAAATAATTATAAATACAATAGATGATTATATTTTTATAAGATGCATATGATGAATGAAAGCACAAATCAGTAATTAGAAGCAAAATATGTAAAAATAATAATAATATACTAAATAACTAATAATTCATAAGTAATTAGGTATGTACCTAGTTTTAAAGTGTATGTTAAAATAAAGAGAAATAAATAAAGTTAAAGAATTAAAAATTCCAAATATGAGTCTGTCATTGGTCAGAAAGTTCAGAACTCTGTGGACATTACTTTTCCGACTAGGTGGATCGGTTGAAATAAACCAGGTTTGTAGCCTCCTAGGACATCAGATCTAAATCTGTGTGATTTTTTTAAAATTTATTTTGACTTGTCTGATCTGCATATTTAAAAAATCAAGTATCGCCTAAGTAATCATCTTGAGTGTCCTTTTTGCATTATATTATTTTCTTATAGCATATTTAACAGGCACCTCTAGATCTTTCAATGTATGATATACAGGATGCCCCCGTCCCCAAAACATACCAATAAACTCTAAGAAGTGATAGAGAACATCAAAACGAATTTTTTTTGTTTAACATATGTACGCAAATAAGACGTTTGTGCAGAAAAAAGGGAAAAGAAAAATGGTTGTAGTCACTTCTGTTTATTTCAGTGATAAATAATTAATATCAATTTGAAAAATTATCAGAAGTTAAAATTAAAATAAAATAACTTAAAAATTTTATTGCAAAAATTGCATTGTGTTCACTGACTCGCAGATCCTATGGAATATTCAAGGAGTAGCTTCTACATGTGTTAAACTAGCCATTATTATTGCAGTTTATATAGGCCGACGGCGTCGTAACCTTGACCAGGCCGTATAAACTAGCAACGCTGATATTATTCCTTTCCTGCTGGGACTAATGCTAACTTTCTGTAGTTTTTACATTAACTTGTGCAAAACGTATTGGAAAGCGTTCTATAGCCGGTACGGTTTAAACGGGTTCTCATTGCGGAAATATCTTTTTAAATGTGTAGCATTTTTATACTCCCATATCACGATAACCGTAATAATTTAGATAGGAATTAATTTTGAACTGATTGAGATAAACGAATTTATTTAGCAATCTATAATCTGATTTATGTTGACATATTTTAGCTTTGTTTTGTCGGAAGACTAACAAATTGATATATATATATATATATATATATATATATATATATATATATATATATATATATATATATATATATATATATATATATATATAGACGGGATGTTTATACATAGACGTACCATACATTTACTTTAACATTAACCATTTACCCTTAACAAATATATGAAAAGTAGGAATTTATAATGTCAAAATTATTTTATGTTTTCTACTTTTACTAAATTATTATTTAAATAATTATCTATTAATCTAAATGCCTATTTTATATACGCCTATGTTCATTTACTTGTGCAGTGTCCTTGAGAAATATTATTTAAATTAACTAACATCCTTTTCTCTGGTTATTATTGATTTCATACTTACCAATGATTTTCATACTTTCCATTAAGGATAAAACGCTTATCAAATCGGTAAAGGAAAAGGCTGAAACCTAGATAATCTTCATACCCATCATTCCTCATCCTCACTTCGTAGATATAATTTGAAAAGAAAGAGTAACCACACTGGGCTTGATCTAAAACCAGTCATCACATTTTTATCTTTTTCGAATCTTCTATAAGGTTCTGTATAAAGGTACCTCTATCTATACAGACAACGGTTTTGAAGAATAAGTAAAATAAGTGACATTGACAACTCTCTGGTGCTATGTGAATGGGTACAAGGTATAATAAGAATATACCCTTTCCACTTTTAAAGTAGGTATAAAACGGTACCGATGTAACACTTTAAAATTTTTTAGGTTTTAAAAATGCTTTAATATGTTCAATAAAATGATATTAGTATTAAAGTTATTTTAAAACATACTAAAAGTTCTTACAACTTATTCTTATGCAAATAATTTAAAATAAAAAACAATTTGCTCTTAATGTCGTATTGGTCTTATACTGGTTTTATAACACTCTTGACATTGGCTATCTTAAAACAGCTTGGCAATTTTAAAGGAATAAATAGCAAGTTGGTTTTAAAATAATCCATTTTGAAACAAATAGTTTTAATGTAGTTTTATGGAGTACCCTTGATGTATTCATTAAAGCCCATTAAGAAAACTAATTTAGCTTAAACCTATATATTCAATAAAAATTCTCATTAAATCTAAGAACATAATTTTTACCTTTTAAAGAGTACATTAAGAATATTTTAAAGCTTAAACGTTTTAATTTAGTCAGTTGGGTTAAAAAATGCCTTTTGAACATTTGACGACTTTATTAAAATTAATTCTACTATTACCTACTTCATACGTGAAATGTAATGTAACAAAGTGTACCAGTAATATGCAAAGCTTACTATTTTTCAAATTAAATTAGGCACATAAAGATGAAAATTCAGTAAATGCAGAAATCACAAAAACGGCAAAATTTGTGAACTTAGGATTTCATTCGTATGCTTTAAAATAATAAAGCCACGAGGTTGAACATTTTAAAGCTACTTGGTTTTAAAATGAAATGTAAACAGACATCTGTGAGAGTAATTGTACTTAAAGTGGTAAATAAAAGGCTGTTTTGTAAGATTTAAAATGTTCTATGAATTTTCAATCAGTTTTAATTTAGTATTTGCAGCAAATATATTTTAAATGCAAAACGTCGGTTACAAGATTTAATACACACATTCATAAAAGCGGAACGTCAGTGAATAAGTTTTAATGCATAAATTTAAAGTTGCCTTGAAAAACTCTTTAGGAATATAAAGTTAAAACTAAATGGTTATAATATAGTCTTGAAGGCCTCTTTAGTATGGGCCCTTTTTGGTTAGATGCTGCTTTATGGTGATCTTGGGGCTGCTCTTTTAGGATGGGACCTTCTTGGCTAGAAGCTGCTTTATGTGGGTCTTGAACCTATCTTGAAGATCATTTGGATTTATTCAAAATTGTATTGTATAGTTTTAAAGCGACTTTAAAGATCGCAGTAAGAGCATTAGTGTTGCTTGGGTAGGTATCGATGAATCCATAGAATCCATAGAAGTTTGCTGTTTTAAATATCGCTTCATCTAGTTAGAACATCAGACCTACCTACAGTAATATTTATGAATCACTAGCTAGTTATACCTCATATTTATTAATAAATAATTAAAAATATACAGAGTGTTTCATTAGTAATTGTCCATATCGTAAGTACAGAGTCACTGACCCAAAATATGATTTAAACTGAAACCTTTAGCTAAAATATCCCTTCTACTCATCTAATTGAGATTTTAAACATTATTTTTGTCCCCTGTTACACATAATATTTTTTGTTTATGCTTGGAAAAAGTTTATGTATGTTAGGCCACTAAATTATTGTGAAAGATAGTGTCTCACTATTATCAGAGGTGTACGATAGGGGTAGACTTAGCTTCCCCCTCTACATTCTACGTCACTATCGCATTCGCAATATATTTTTTATTGATTTCTAACTAAATCTCTTGTCTCATTGTGATAGAATCTGTGGTTTTCGAGATATTTGTGGACAAGGATATTTTGTTCTCAAAATTCTCAAAATGCATTCTCATAGCCGCAAAAATTGAAAAGATCAAACTAGATGAGAGGTTTATTCATTTTTATGATCAAGCTTAGTGCAATCGACGAAACTTATGTGCAAACATTAAAAATAAATTATTTAGGGACCTTACTTTTGACTGCAAATATCTTGAAAACCCATTGATTATATCTCAGTGACTAAGAAAATATTAAGGAATAATTAATATGTCATTATGATGCTTACAACAGTGGCTTATAATTTAGAGCCAAGTCACTATCCCTAACTTACTCCTCTAGTACCAGCGAGAAACTATAATTTAGAATAGTGTACTAATATGTTTTAAATTTTTGCCAAATATCTTCAAAAAATATTGTAAGGTATCGTAACAGTTTAGAGGAATAATATATTTTCATGGCAGCCATTTTCGACCGGTCCGGTCCTGCTCTACTGCCATAAATCTCTCTCTGCCTTATTTGGGTATTTTACAGCCTCTATTCTCTCTGTTACCAAGAAAATTCGACAGAACAAGTCAATTTGCGAAATCCTTTTGATACGTCCATAGACATCATCAGTAAATTATTATGCTGGATTGTAGTAGATCCTTCGATGAACGACAACAAAACAACAATTTTGTGAAGACACCGGTCTAACTTATTCAAAAAACGCCACATATAAACATAAATAGTCTTAGTTTGCCGTTATAACTCAGTTTCAGTTAAAATATCGTTCTGTTCAGATAAATATCATTGGTAAAAGAGATATAAATAATCAGTTTTATATTTAGTACAAATAAATAAAATGATTAAATAAATAAGTGTTAGTGAACATAAATTAAAAAAAAACAAACTGTTTAAATAAATGAAACTTTTTGATATATTTTGAGTTAAGTATGTAGGTCCAGCATTCTTCAGTTATAGTCTGAATAATTTTTAATGAAACGCTCTATATATATAAATAGCTTCTTGGCTTATTACTATACAGGCAGGCTAATTTCAAAAAAGAACTTTTTGAATTTCAACTTCAATTTGACATTTCTCTCTTCACTATTAATGAAAGTGATGTAACAAAATACAAAGAATTTATATTTCATATATCTAATACAACTATGAAACATTACGGTAAATGACATGGTCAAAAAAAGAGATAAAAAGAGAAAAAAACAAAATCACAGATACGACCAGAAGATCAAGTGCAAGAGGAAGATTAAAGAAAATATAGTTAGACTGCTCGACGAAAGATCATCATCTTCGACGCATGATTTGTATCAACTTAGAGGTAATAGACCAAGATTAGATGGTATCGGTAAGAAATGTAAGTGTAAGAAGAAACAATCACAAAGCGTTTGTAAATTAAGGTAATTTAATTATTTTTATACATAATATACGAAAAACAATTTTTTTTTTAAATTTGGTAGTTTTTGGGGAGGGAGATAAATTTAATTTACGCACCCCTAGGATCAGGGAGTGTATACACTACTCACTCCACCTTCACCGCTGGCCTCTCGGATTCGTTGTTAAACTTCCAAAGAGTTTTGTTGATTGCCAGCTTACATGGTCATCCTATTATTTCTTCAATGTTTTTATTTTCCATTACTTTATCGAAAAAAAAAAAAGGTTACTGCTGTTCAATCCTTTCTCATTCTCAACATTAGGTCTGCAATGTTATATCGAGTTGAGTTCCTTTCTGTTTTTAAGGCTAATTCGGTGATTTCTGTCCAATCTTATGCATCCAAATAGAATATGATCTAGCGTATCCATTTCTCTACATTACTGGTATAGGTTATCATTATTTTATTTTTCCTATTTTCTTGCTAATTATTTTAAACTGTGCGTGCGTCGTAAAGTAGTACAAAACCTTATGCTTATACCCCTATCATGCTGTAACGTCTGCTATTACCTATTACAGTCGTTTTCCGTCTAGCCATTCTGGTATTCTTAGATCATTATCCCTGTCACTTAGCAATTGACCGTTTCCTCGTGTCTTCTTTTGCTATTTCCTAGATTTCCTTTGGTACATTTGGTAATAGGAGATGTACTGGTATAGTTATAACTTGGATTGCCTAAAGCAATACTGATCAGTTTGATATTTCCACTCTCATTATCGTCTTTCCCAGTAGCATTTGACCCCGAGGAGTAGTTCTAGATTGCTACTATGAGATTTGCTTATCATATCGTTGGTTTTCTTTGCCACCTCATTGATGTGGAGTTCAAAGCTGCCTATGCCGTCTATGACTAAGCTTAGGTATTTGAGTTGCTTCTTTGGAATCTTACTCTGGACGTTTTTCATTTCACCTTTCACCAGTGATCTCTGAGAACCAACATTTCAGGTCTTTTGTTGCCAATTCATTTTTTCTCTCCATCCATGTTACTGTTATATGTAGCGCTTCGTTTACCTGATCTTCTAGATCTCTGCCGCCTTTAGCTCTTACGAGCAAGGCTAGATTATTTGCAAAGCCGATTATCTCGCATCCCTTCAATAGTTCAATAGTTGTATTTTATGTTCCACATGGTAAGGGAATGGTCAATCCAGATAGCACACTGACGTTACAGCGACTTCATTTAATGGTCATCTTGATCTTCCGTTACAAAGTTTTTTTTAACATAAAAGTGACGTTAACGTCAATATATCCCAGCCCAGTGATGTCATTTTGTGACGCTACTAGGACCTAAATTTGTAACGTTGCTATGGCGTTATATAGTTGTGCCTATAAGCAGGCTCTGCAGGGCTTATAGTAAATAATAAAACAAATAGATAGTAACCGTCTCTATGTTAAACTAATCAAATAAAAAAAAAATAAACTTAAACATTAAACACCACGGATACTAAAAATAAAATTACAGAAGAAACTGCAAAAGTATTAACAAGTCATTAAATATAAAAAATTTATTTATTTTTTAAATATTTTGTTAGAGCATTATACAAAGATAATTGCCTGTAAGGTGTCCAACAGACTTCTCTTCTTGGAGGTGTATTATAGCCGGGTCATCCTCAGAGTCATCCTATATGTACATAATATATTCAATGGCTAAAATATAACTATTTATTTGCTCTAAAATACATAACTTAAGGAATATAATAATCTGATATATTAACAACAAAATGTCCTGCAATATTAACGTACCGATCACTTTATATAGCGTGAGATAATATAACTCAATTTTTCTTCTTTTTCCTACTTTGTTTTTTCTTATTTGGTCCTCACCAGATCAGCGATCAACCATCAAAATATAAAATTACGTGGTATTGACGTCACATTTAAAACGTCTCTGGGACATCACTTTAAGATGATGTGACGTCCGGGACCAATTAACACCAAAAAGTTACTAAAAAATAACGTCAGTGTGCTATCTGGGAAGTAACAATGGCTATTTAATTCCTGCCGTGGAAAATGGTCGTCGATATCCTCATTAGCCACCTCAATAATTACAGTCATCACATAATAGCGTATGCAGATGACATGGTCATTCTGCAAAGAGGATATTTAGAAGAATGCAAGTTATTGAACTGTGTTGCAACGGCATTTTACTCTCTATTAACATCAAGAAGACTGAAATGGTTTTTTATTAGAAAGGAAAAGAAAAATGGATTTAAAACCTACAGGATCTCCTAAACATAAAGATAAGCTTTGAAACAGAGGTAAAGTAGCTAGGTCTCATCTTTGACTGTAAGTTACCAAGGAAGTCACACTTGAAAAACAGAGTCAAAAGAGCATACATTGCTTATGTACAATGCCGTGGAACCGTGGGACTCATCTAATGTTTCTTCCCTAGAGTTCACATGAACTTACACGGCCATAATAAGAGCTATGTTAACATATGGTGCAGTTGTCTGGATACCGAAACTGCAAAAATTGACAGCTATCCTTAAACTACAATAATTTCAAAGTACAGCATGTCTCAACATAACACCAACCAGAGCCATGGAAGTTAATTTTAGTCTCACTTCCCTTGATATTAACATCAAGGAGGCTCTGATGACAATGACATGTCTCCGCACGGTTGGAATATAACCTGATAAGATGAGGCGAGATGTCGTTTTTGGCAGGAGGCGCTTCATATCCACCTACTACTTCAAGTGGACGTGGACTCCATCTCATCGATATATATCTTCCATAAGATATATACATTTATAATAGAACAAATAGAAGAGCCTGAAGTGGCAGATACGATTCATATCTACACCGACGGTTTAAAACAAAACAAGGCCCAGGATGTGGATATACTTAAGATCCTTAAACCTAAACATAAAATGGGCTGTGAGCAATAGTGCCAGTTTGGTTAAAACCGAGCTCACGAGGATTCTCATAGCAGCAAAACGAATTATCACAAACAATATATTTGAAAGAAACATGCTCATTTATACAAATAGCAGATAAGCACTACTCACCCTTAACAGATCACACATTTAGTCACCTTTAAAGGAATCAAAGGTCACGTTACATCAAAAGGTAACCGTCTTGCTGATTCACTAGCCAAGAAGGGAGCCGACCAAATACTTTTTGGACCTGGCCCTTCTATTGGTCCTAATTAAAGAACATTTCCTTGTGAAATTCAAGGAGAAATGGGATGAAACCAGAAACTGCAAAATTGTCATAGAGCTTTCATGTTATCCTTACAATACTACAGTAAACAAATACTTGAGTATGACTAGAATCTGCGCCTGATCACAGGCATTCTGACTTGTTTCTATTTGAGTATAATTAAACGATTTTCGTATATTCTAACTCTTTTAGATTTCGTATAATTTCTGTATATTCTGGGAAAACCTATGAATTTTTCCAGATTTCCATTTATTTTAGAAATAAATTCAGACACTCCTGAGTTTATTTGGACAACTTAATTGTTCCATTGTGACTTCTGCTCTACTTTTATTAAACAGTGACTGACTGGTAACTGGCTGCTTAATTTAGAGAAGGTCACACGCCATAACATTGAAAACAGGCTCGGAGTTAGGAATTTACCTAACCGATATTTTTTGTATCGTTGAAATGCACTTTGGAACTTTTGGCTTTTGGCAGTCTTTCTGAACGAATCTGCATTGCTACATTTATTCTGTAGGTAGTGCTTAATCTCACAAACCTAAAGCTGAATCTGGCAGCAACACAAATTTGATATTCTCATATGCAAAGATGTATTTAACGAGTATCCGCCTCTTGGCGACGTCATTGTCAACTGCAATAAATTTGTAGGCAATAAGTCTAGCGAGGCATAAGTGCCGTGAGGTAACCCACTCTATACACGTTACAGATACAGAGATACATTATGGAATATTGTTAAGAATTCACATCTTAATCAAGCTCTTCGCACCAGACAGTTCTACCAGCCTTCGGCGATGTTTGTTTTTACGAAACATCTTCATTTTACATCATGTCCATCCTATATCTATACCATGGTATAGTAAATAGCAATCAAAGCTTAAGTACCTGTGGTCAGCCCCGGATCTTGAATTTTTTTTAGGCTGGGCAAAAACACCCGCCATTGATGGACATAGGTCTCCCTCAAAGAACCCGACAACTACTGGTATACCGCTGTTCTCTCTCTATTAAGCCTGTATTTTTTTTTTCGAAAAATACCAGGATGTGTCGGACTCGGACATATATTTTAATTAGGTTAGGACAGGATAGGGTCTGAATAAAACATGAGGTTATAATTATTATTATATTGTACATTGAAATTATGATTTTACTCTTAGAGCCTTTTGTTCTGCAAACAAATGTATGACCTTCTCATAATTAATTTGATGAGCAATTTGATTTTCTATTGCTAATATGGCAAGACTTGATAAACGTTCCCGGCTCATCGAAGATCGTAGATAATTTTTGATAAGTATAAGTTTGCTAAAACTTCGCTCGCAAATTTAAACAGAATAAACTTCTAACTTGTCATTGACATTTTATCATGTGACCAATAATGTCTAGAGAGTGTTTTTTTATTACATCTACATTCAGATTTAATTCACTATCTCGTGATAAAAAATTCACAACATCTCAGAAGCATCCGATGTGGATTCTCAAACGCGGCAAATGTCAGTCATTTTATAGTTTTTTAAAATACCAATAACTTTAAAAGAAATAATCTGATTGTTAGGAAATCATACTTCTATAAAAAAATTTTATTACTACACATACACCCAAATAAGTCCAATTAATTTTTTTTCTCTCACTATTTATATATGAGATATAATAATAAAAACAGTAACAGTGAACACAGATACATCCACAAAAATATATAGGTAATAAAAACACTTTCAGTAAACACAAAGTACCAATAACTTCAAGAACAAACTTTTAAAAAAATGAAAAGCACAATAAATGTATTCCTTTATACAGGGTGTAACTAAATAAGTGTAAAACATATAAGGGGGTGATTCCTCATCGAAAAAAAAAGGATCTTTCATATAAAGAAACTTCATTGGAGTATACCTTGTTAAGATATAGCCCCTTAAAGGGGGCACATTAAAGGACCCCGCCCTTTTCTAATGGCAAAGTGGCGTTCCGTCAAATGTAATAAATTTTGAATATGATGTTGTACTTGACTTGTTGACCAAAAGTGTTCATGGGACCAATTCAATCCTATGACTAGTTTTTAAAATACAGGGTGTTAAAGTCGAGAAATCGTATTTTTTTGAAACTATGTAACTTAATTAAAAAGAAAAAAATAAGCAATTTTAGTTGATTGTATCAATAATATGTCCTCGTCTAACGCAAACGTACACATAAATGGTTCAAAATGTAAACATATACAGGGTGATACTCAGTTACATCTGGGGGAATTTTTGAAATTCTGAGAGATTCTGATATGGAATGAAAACATGGTCAAAAATAAAAACTTACATGATTTTTACTATTCTGACATTATATAAACCCATTTTACATTATATGTATACAGGGTGATTGTTAATTCATTCCACAGAAAGGCGTTTCTTAAAAAAAATTACACCCTATATATTAAGGACTTTGTTAATAATATTGATTATGGGGTAATAAATAAATACCTAGATAACAATACTTTTTATGAAATACAGGATGATACACACGTTTAATTCGTTTTTGATGCAGCAACAATTAAAGAAATATTCATTTTTCAGAATCACCCTATATTTTTCTATTCGATCCGTCAAAATGTACCAATTATTTATTTTTGTTATTAGCTTTAAGCAATTAATAACTTCATATAAATTCATAATTTTAGTATGATCCGTTTTTGAGATTTCAATATATATAGTATACCATTAAATATCAGACAATTCAGGATATTCGCACAATGGATTTTTTTTTTGCTGAAAAATTATATGCCTCGCAAATAATAATAAATCTTGATATACTTATTGAAATATTACGAGGAATATTGATTGCTGTTTATCTGTTTTTGAACTTTACAATTGTCAAACTGATGCGACGCGCAACGCTTGATGAACGAACAATAAATGCCAGCGTTGCTACGGTAACGTAATTTATCCGACATTTTTATCCACTTGCATGTCTGTTTCTTCCTATTTAGCCGATAGTAAACTACGATTTTTGTACTCACAAATGGGAATTATTATACTACATACATAAGTGGATATGTCTGATATTTAATATGGTTCACTATACAGGTGTTATTGAAATACACGTACATATTAAAACTGGGTATTGCGCAGATCCCCACTGAATGTAGAAAAATATTATTTTTTAAAAATACCCCTTATTAAGGGAGTTATTAATTTTTGAAAATTAATTCTAAAACAAACGTACTTCACTGATATGTTGAGGATGGCCTATATAAATTAGGGTTTATTTACCTATTTTAAACATCAACAGTAATTAATATGCCAAGTTTTTGTCAGATGATAAGAAAACTAGTCTTGTAAGAAATAACCATGTTGCCAAGATTTTCGAATTAATTTCTATTTCCGAAGACTGGTTTTTTACTACCCCTCGTTATCAAAAAACTAGAATATTTGATAAATGATTGTTTTTAAACTATACATTTTTAAAACTATAGATTATTAAAAATTTTAGTTGATTTACGAATCTGGCTAACACGAGCGCGTCATTTCCAAGTTGGTAAAAAGTGTTGTTACGATTACTTTTAAATATTTTTTTACGATGCCACTATTTACGAATATTGAACTAACGGATATAGTGCTGGTTTATAGGGCAGCTGGAGAAAATTCTCGGCAAGCACAAATCCTGTATCGCGAACGGTTTCCAAATCGGAGAATTCCGGACTGTCGTACGTTTATTTCAACTGTTCAGCATCTAAGAGACCATGGAAAATTTGAGAGTGTCAATGCAGATCGAGGGAGAACAAGAACACAAAGAACATTGGCGGCCGAAGAAGAAATATTGGAAGCTGTTGAAAACCGGCCTCAATTAAGTTGTAGAAGACTAGGTCTTGAAATTGGAGTGTCCTCATTTGTTGTGTGGCGGACACTTAAAGAACAAGGTTTACATCCTTATCACATCCAAAAAGTCCAGGCCTTATATCCAGGTGATGAAAAAAAGAGAGTGGAGTTTTGTGAATGGATGATTCAAAAATGTGTTGATATTCCTGATTTTCTAAAAATATTATTATATACTGACGAGGCTTCATTCACTCGTGATGGCGTGTTCAATATGCACAATACGCATATTTGGAGTGATGAAATCCTCACGCCATTAGGGAAACTGGGCATCAAAGAAAATTTTCAATAAATGTTTGGGCTGGCATAATAGATCAGTATTTAATCGGGCCTTATGTTCTCCCGAACAGATTAAATGGGCCAGGATATCTCCACTTTTTAGAAGATATTTTGCCAGTACTCCTAGAAGAGATACCGTTACAATTAAGGCAACGGATGTGGTACCTACTAGATGGCGCTCCTCCTCACTTTGATTTAAACGTACGGCAGTTTTTGAACATTAGATTTCCTCAAAAGTGGATAGGCAGAAATGGACCTACTAAGTGGCCTCCGATACCTCCGGACTTAAATCCATGCGATTTCTTTTTGTGGGGTCACATGAAACAACTGGTTTATAATGAACCTATTAATAGTGTTGAACAATTAACCAATAAAGTTAATGCGGTAGCCGAGGAACTACGACAAAATCCAAGACTAATTTCTAAAGTTCTTTGGAAAGACGATTGCAAGTGTGTGTAAATAATAATGGACGGCATTTTGAACAATTACTGTAATAAACTTTATTTTGAATTAATTGGTTTTGCTACGGCAACAGTGCAATTTCTATGAGTAAGTTCAATTTCGATTTATTTTACTTCTTTAAATATGGAAACTAGTAGGTCGGAAAAGAGGACTCTTCCCCAATATTTAAATTTTAGAATTTGAAGTTAAAATTGGTGCCAATCGTTTTTGGTCATTACATACTATTCCCCATTTTAATATGTACGTGTATTTCAATAACACCCTGTATATTGGAATCTCAAAAACGGATCATACTAAAATTATGAAATTATATGAAGTTATTAATTGCTTAAAGCTAATAACAAAAATAAATAATTCGTACATTTTGACGGATCGAATTGTAAAATATAGGTTGATTCTGAAAAAGGAATATTTCTTTAATTATTGCTGCTACGAAAACGAATTAGATGTGTCTATCACCCTGTATTCCATAAAAAGTATTGTTTTCTAGGTATTTAATGCATAATCATTATTAATAACAAATTCCTTAATATACAGAGTGTAATTTTTTTTTAAGAAACGCCTTTTTGTGGAATTAATTAACAATCACCCTGTATACATATAATGTAAAATGGGTTTATATAATGTCAAAATAGTAAACATTATGTAAGTTTTTATTTTTGACCATGTTTTCATTCCATATCAGAATCTCTCAGAATTTCAAAAATTCCCCCTGATGTAACTGAGTACCACCCAGTATATGTTTATATTTTGTACTATTTATGTGTACGTTTGCGTTAGAATAGGACATATTAATGCTACAATCAACTAAAAATGCTTATTTTTTTCTTTTTAATTAAGTTACGTAGTTTCATGAAATACGATTTCTCGACTTTAACACCCTGTATTTTAAAAACTAGTCATAGGATTGAATTGGTCCCATAAACACTTTTGGTCAACAAGTCAAGTACAACATCATATTTAAAATTTATTACATTTGACGGAACGCCACTTTGCCATTAGAAAAGGGCGGGGTCCTTTGTATAACAATTTTTTTCACAAGCACTAAATAAGTTACAATATTGAAATTAACCTGTCATTTTCTACTACCAAAAAGACACTTAGCCAGTAATTTATTTGGTTTACCCCATAGTTGTAAGGGGTGGAAAACGCAACCCCTAAAATTTCGTTCCAACGTAACTTTTTGTCTTATTATTTGTTTACCATTTCAAATTTTATTTCCGATAGCTTGTTTCATTCTAAACAAAAAATGTCTCTTGAATTTTTTGCCCAAAATAAACCAGTTCACAGCAAAAAATTATTTTACGAACAACTACAGAGATACATCGTCATAAATGCGAACTGGATTTATTGTTATTTTGTAGTTACTACCTGCATTAAATGATTAAAAAGGGAAATAATCAAAACTAATTTATTGATAACAAAACATAAAATATGTAGAAATCATAGTAAATGTTCAATATGTCTACCTTCAGACATTACGCATGCGTCTAGACGTCGACGCATTGAGCTACACGTATTCGCTCAAATAATCCTGGAGTCTCTCTAATTACCCTGCACGCATCGATGATGCGGTTTCTTAAGTCCTCTACATCGCGAACAGGAGTACGATAAACCAAATGCTGCAAATGGCCCCAAGTAGAGAAATCGAAAGGATTGAGATCCGGAGATCGAGCGGGCCAATTCTGTGGTCCTCCTCGACCTATTCACTGATTTGCATATGTTTCAGTTAAATGCTGACGTGCTACTTGACTAAAATGGGCGGGAGCCCCATCATGCATAAAAAACATATCCCCTCTGACGCCCAAAGGAACCCTCCAGCAGTATGGGATGTATTTTTCTTAAAAAGTGAACGTATGCCTCACCATTTAATCGAGGAGGTAGAAAATGAGGCCCAATTAAATAATCACCAATAACTCCGGCCCACACGTTAAGAGAAAAGTGTTCTTGATGGTGAGTTTCGACAATAGCGTTAGGGTTTTCATGAGTCCATATGTGGTAATTATGAAAATTAATAATCTTGTCCCGAGAAAAACTATATTCGTCTGTGAATTCGATCGTCTTCAGAAAGTCACGATTTCTTCTAATCATTTCCAGCATCCAATTTCAAAATTCAAGACGGTTCGGAAAGTCTCGCAGTAACAGTGCCTGTACTCGTTGCAGATGGTAAGGGTATAAGAGATGTTCCTTTAAAATTCGAAATACCGTCATATGATCAACATTTAGCTGGTAAACAATTAGTATTACTTCAATTTCAAAAATTTACAAACTGACAGCTTAATTTCAATGTAATTGTCAGTATCGCTAATAGCGGCCTACTAGATAAATTAGTTTCGTATTTTTGTTTTATGGCGATATCTTAGATAAAAGAGACCAGAGATATAACATACACCGGTTTTAAACCTGCGCAAATGTTGCCAATTTCTAAAGAAGGGTTAACGGAGTGGGGGAACTGGGCGGCGACACGCGGCGACCCGAACTCTGTGACAGGGACCGGACTTTGTTTATTAGCATCTTAATGAACTATTAGGTTTATTTAAAAGGTGTTTAATCGAATTTTGTATTATGAAATAAAATTAACGTGATTTTTTAATATCAAACAGATGCCACGACATTTTATGTAAAGAGAAGACCTTTTATAGAATATTTCGTTAGCGTTTATTTACTACGGACTTTTCTGCAAGGGATTACAGTAAAATGTTGAAATAGAATATATTGTTAATAGAGCAAAAAATGTTACTCATTGTCTACGAGTATTATAAAAATAGCATGTGCGCAGGCTAATACTGCAAATCTACCCTTATGAGTTGAACATTATATTTTTTCTACGGCTATTACATATTATTAAAAATTAGTCAAAATGAGAAAATGCTGTTTTGTATTGTAACCTCAGAAAAAAGTATATTAAGGCTTCTTTCTTTAAGAATATTAATTATTATAAAGGATGAGTCACATAAAACTCTAGAAATGCATATGTCTGAAACCAGATAACATTTTAAAATTTAAATCTATTAAAAGTCATTTGGTCGCTAGGGATGAGTGATTATCGAAATAAATTATCGATCATTGAAAATAATCGATTATTTTCGATCAATAGATTATTTTCAAAAAATATATTTTTTGTCATTTCCTTTAAAATCAACTACTTGATTATCTTTGAAAAATCAAAAATAATCGATTAATTAAAAAGCCAATTAACCGATAAATCAGTGTTTACAAAATATAATATAAATAGAATTATCGTTTATTTTAAATAATCGATTATTTTCAAATAAACCATTTTTGTTGTCCATGGAAACAGATTATTCGATAATCTTTGAAAAATCGAAAATAATCGATTAATCAAAAATAATCGATTAATTAAAAAGTCGATTAACTGATAAATCGATTTAAAAAAAAAAACAGAATGATCGATTATTTTAAATAATTGATTATTTTCGATCAATCGATTATTATCAATAATCTATTTTTATTGTATTTCCTTTAAAATCGTTAATTCGATTATCTTTGAAATACCGAAAATAATCGATAATTCCAAAATAATCGCCTAATCGAAAATAATCAATTAAGAAGCCGATTCTATGATAAATCGATTATTACCAATAATCTATTTTATTGTATTTTAAAAATAATCGATTAATTAAAAAGTCGATTAACTGACAAATCGATTTAAAGAAAAAAACAGAATGATCGATTATTTTAAATAATCGATAATTTTCGATCAATGGATTATTATCAATATTCTATTTTTATTGTATTTCCTTTAAAATCGATAATTCGATTATCTTTGAAATACCAAAAATAATCAATAATTCCAAAATAATCGCCTAATCGAAAATAACCAATTAATTAAGAAGCCGATTCTATGATAAATCGATTTTCCAAAAAATAAAACGAATTATCTCTTATTTTCTAATAATCCTTTTTTCATATTTCCTTTTATTTATAATTGATTATGCGATTATCGAAAATAATTGATTATTAAAAAGCTGATTATCCAATAAATCGATAATTTAAAAAAAATAACCAAAATATCGATTATGTAAAATAACCGATTATATCCAATCGATTATTTTCATATAATATCTTTGAAAAATCGAAAATAATCAAATAATTAAAAAACCTATTAAACGATAAATCGATTATTTTGAATAAATCTACTTTTTTGTATTTCCTTTAAAATCGATTAATACATTATCTTAAAAAAAACGAAAATAATTTATTAAAAACAGCGGATAAATCGATTTTCATTAAAAAATATCAGAATTATCGATAAATCGATTATTTTTGTAACCCCTATCGGTCGCTTGCTTTTATCTGAGCATTTAGCTCCAAAATTTAGAGATTCGGATTTTTTGATCCAGTTATCTTTGAAATCGCATTCGATTGTATAATAAATAAATATTGCTAAATTTTGGATTTTTTTTAGTAAACGAAAATTATGTTCGAGTTGTTTAGGGGTTTGTAATGTAACATTTTATTAACGTGACTAAGGGTCGATTCCACCGTTGTGTTAAACTAAGTTTAAAATGACAGTGTTAATGTAAAACTGTCATTTTAATCTCCGTTTAACACAACGGTGGAATCGGACCTAACTCCTGTAACTTTAGTATTTTTTTTTGCTTATACTAGATTACTTTGTTTTAAGACTTAAAATTCAATGTCACTTTCGATTTGAGCGCAAAATAAGATGAACCTTGAAATTTTAAGTAGGTCATCCTGTATTTCATCTAATATTCTTATAAAAATACCTTATAAAAATACCTTATAAAAATACTTTATAAAAATACCTTATAAAAATAAAATTTAGCTAGCAACTATGATTCTTTACCTCTTATTTATCTACCAAAAAGGGCTAAAAACTACCTTTAGAAAACATTCTTATAAAACTACTTTTTAAATACAAAATTTCGTTAGCAATAATGCCTATTTACTATTTATTTAAATTAAATGTTCAAAATTTTACCCTTTTGTAAATTTATGTAATATGAAATCTGATTTCTGATGCTTAATATTTATTGAAACCCCTTAATGAGGATCTGAAGTATTCAGCCCAGAGAATCATGGCGCTTTATGTCAAAACTTTAATAAATATTTACCGCTGAAAACGAATATATTCATAACAGTAGTACTTGTATTATAAGTACATACAATTTTTCAAGATACATCGTGACATTTTGAACTTGAAATTGAATAACTAGAACACTTTAAATTGCTAAAATACCAACAAATAAATCAAAAAACAGCTGTCAATGGTGATTAAACTCAGGTGGAGGTGATCGCTGAATGGAAATCGAAGCAATTCAGGTGGCGTCGTGCAACAATGATTTTCAATTGGTGGGTTACTTTGGCTTAAAATAGACAACATGCGCAGTGTGCAATGTTACATCTTCGGTCTCTTTAATCTAAGGGCGATATCTATCTTGTTCGTAAAATAATTTTTTGCTGCGAACTGGTTTATTTTGGGCAAAAAATTCAAGAGACATTTTTTGTTAAGAATGAAACAGGCTATCGGAAATAAATTTTTAAATGATAAATAATAAGACAAAAAGTTACGTTGGAACGAAATTTTAGGGGTTGTGTTTTCCACCCCTTACAACCATGAAGTAAACCAAATAAATTACTGGCTAAGTGTCTTTTTGGTAGTAAAAAATGTCAGGGTAATTTCAATATTGTAACTTGTTTAGTGCTTGTGAAAAAAATTGTTAAACAAATTTTATGTACCCCCTTTAAGGGGCTGTATCTTAACAAGGGATGCTCCAATAAAGTTACTTTATATGAAAGGTCCTACTTATCTTTTTTTCTATGCGGAATCACCCCCTTAAATGTTTTACACTTATTTAGTTACACCCTGTATATTATCCTAATTGCAGGTAGTTAACTGCTTCCCACAAATCAGATATTTGTTTTCCCCAAAGCAAGAATCATTCTAAAGTCATTAGAAGGATTTCTTACTAAAAGAATTATGAATTATGACAGGTAGTACAAAAGGTGCCTAATATGCTTAACAGGTATTTAATTTTGGGAATTTTTAAAGCTAATACCGTTTTAAAATCACTCTACGTTTTGAGCAATTGAAAACTTATCCGATTATGGATTAAGCAGGTAATTAGACCCAATAAACACTTGACCTGTTTTTCAGAGATAGAATTCAAATAAATTTTGATTATCTATGAATTGATTTCAAAACCCTATTTATGAAAAAATATTATTTTACTATTTGCCGCCCTCTAAATTTGCCGCCCGAAATGTGAAATAAGGAATAGACTGTAAAATGTTCATATTGATCCAATAATCGAAGATTCAAAAACTAATTTTACCTGCAACCAGAACTGCAGCGGTAACCTATTATTATAATCAAATTCAGAGCTGTTAAGATTCTCAATTCGAGAATTGTTCCATTTTATTGTATTGTTATTTTTTACGGCCCCTGTACTCTAGTCTATCAGTAGTAAAAGCACCAAAAATCCAGTTCTGACCCCCGTGGCTACGCCACTGGGTACGAACGCATCTATTGGTACAAATACATAAAAAAGTCGCATTTGTTTTATTTCCCGGAAAATTAGCTGTGTCAAGATAGTCTCTTTTTTACTTACACTATTTTATAAGGAACTATAGGAAGTCCTTAACTTTTCCAAATACGCCGATACCACTACGAATATGAATATCTGCAATCGCAATTAACTAATCTTTTATTGGCGCGATAATGTACAACTAATTTCACGGTACACACATTGTGTACCCGCAAATACGCCCAACACATTGACTTTTTATCACAAACACCTGGCAACGCCGCATATCGCTGATACCGCACCATGCTTTATAAAGTAAACTTCTCATCGCATTTGTCAGAAATACATAAAATTGGAAAACAGCTGAATCACACGCGTTGCTCTACCACATGAGCTTTGTTCAATAAAATCGTTCGTTATTGAAATATTATAGGAATGGCTTCTAAAAGGTAATCAGTAGTTTTTTTTTTTTTAATTACATTTTCATTACATTATGGCAATTAATTCTTTTCAGTCCCGACGTAAGAATAAAAGTCGAAGTGTCTATAGATGCGGCCGAATACGATGGTATTGTGTTAGTAACCGCTCCCGGTCACCATCTCAAGACCAGCAAGTTGCAAGGGTGCATTTCAGACGCTCTCACTTTGGATCCCTCGTTGAAAACGGAGATAGCTGTTTTACCGATAAATTTACCGGCGAAGAGGTTAGTGCATTCGCCGACCGGGCCGATCGATCCCGATTACGACGATGTCAGAGTGTTCAAAATTAGCGCGGCGGCGGGAATAAAGAGGGCGCTCAAGGTCGGGATTAAGAGACCGCTCCTGGTCCTTGAGGAATACCATAGGTACGAAAATACGGAATTGGTGACCTTGTTGGGTGCTTTGGAGGCTTTGTATACGGTAAGCGATTTTTTGCTGGCATAAAAACATGTTATTAGTTATTATCGTTTTTTATTAGATATTTTTTTTACTACTAACATGAGAAATCACCATTATTTACTCCATTCCTCTAATGAGAAGTAATATTTCTCTCCCTAGGTAAATAATGATATTAAAAAAAACCTAGGTAAATAATGAAACTAAATTTCATTAGTTTCATTTTGTTAATTTGACAACTAAACTCCCAGACTACTTGATATTTTGAAATATTTGAAAAATAAGTAGGAAATAACTAAAGCTGGGTTTATCAAATCTAATCAAATCAAATATGATAATATATATCAGTGTAAACAGTAAAAATATATATTAACTAGGAAATTCAACACCGGCTTTAAAAATTATTAATTAATAACAATAAATCCATGTCATTAAAATATTAAAAATGCAATGGGATATTTCCTAGAATCATACCAAAATTTGACACATGCCAAATTTTTACATAAATAAAGCCAGTCTGATTAGAAACACGTTCCAGTCTGCTTGATATTTCGAAATATTTAACAAATTGTTAGGAAATTACTTATGTCAAAATTAAAATTGCTAATACATTAATGTTAGTAGTAAAAAAAATTCTATATATACCTCGGCTGAGAAAGCTATTATTTACCTCGCACATTATATCCCTCGGCGCTACGCGCCTCAGGATATAAAAGTGCTCGGTAAATAATAGCTCACTTCTCACCCTAGGTATATAATGTACTATTTTTATACATCTATCATTAAATTTCGTTAGATAAATATGAATAATAATGATAATAATAATAGGGGAGATTGGGGCAACTTTAGCAGCTAGATTAATTTATGAAAATTATCAAAGGTAAAGGTAAATTAATTTAAATTGTAACCGGTGTGAAGATAGCAGCCAATTTCAGCAGCCAAAATTTTCGGAAACACACGATTGGCCATTTCAGTGGCGTACAAGCTAAATATGACAAAAATTAAAATAAATAAATAAATAATATCACAGAAGACAACGCTTTAATAAGTTTTATAATTTTCATTAGATATTCATAATTTTGAAGTAGGTAAGCTGAACATAAAAAAAAAACAGAAATAATAACGATTCAGTATTTTCTTCAGTTCTTTTTTGGCAATTAAATAGCAAATGACAAGTAATACAATTAAAAGAAACATTGCTCAAAAACAGTCAAAGGGGTTGATTTCTCAACCCAAATATTAAAAAAATTCATAATTCCTAAATTAAATGAAAAGCCAAATTCATATTCAGCAATTAAAAAGCAAATGATCAGTACTATATACAGTTAAAAGCAAAATTGCTTCCGAACGGTCAAAGGGGTGGATTTCTACCCCCAAATATTTAAAAAATAATAATTCCCAAAATAAATAAAAAACCAAATTTATATTTAGCACTTAAAAAGATAATTGCTAGTACTATATACAGTGAGAAGGAAAATTGTTTCTGAACGGTCAAAGGGGTTGATTTCTCAACCCTAATATTTAAAAAAATCATAATTCTTAAAACAAATAAATAAAAAGCCAAATTCATATTAGGTAATTAAAAAGTAAACTGCCAGGACTAAATACAGTTAAAAGGAAAATTACTTCCAAATGGTCAAAGGGGTTGATTTCTCAACCCTAATATTTAAAAAAATCATAATTCCTAAAATAAATAAAAAGCCAAATTTTTATTTAGCACTTAAAAAGCTAATTGCTAGTACTATATACAGTTAAAAGGAAAATTGCTTCCGAACGGTCAAAAGATTTGATTTCTACCCCCAAATATTAAAAAAAAAATAAATTCACAAAATAAATGAAAAGCCAAGTTCACATTTAGCAATTAAAAAAGTAAATGGCTAGTTCTATATACAGTTAAAAGGAAAATTGCTTCTGAACGATCAAAGGGGTTGATTTCTCAACCCTAATAATTAAAAAAATCATAAATTCCAAAATAATTGAAAAGCCAAATTCATATTTTGCAATTAAGAAGTAAATTGCTAGTTCTATATACAGTTTAAAGGAAAATTGCTTCCAAACGGTCAAAGGGGTTGATTTATCAACCCTTATATTTAAAAAATTATAATTTCTAAAATAAATGAAAAGCAAAATTTATATTTAGCACTTAAAAGGTTAATTGCTAGAAATATTGGGGTTGAGAAATCAACCCCTTTGAAACAATTTGAAGCAATTTTCCTTTTAACTGTATATAGTACTGGCCGTTTGCTTTTTAATTGCTTAATATGAACTTGGCTTTTTATTTATTTGAGGAATTTTGATTTATTTTAAATATTAGGGTTGATAAATCAACCCATTTGACCATTCGGAAGCAATTTTCCAAAAAAGGATTCGTATCTAAGAGACTTTGAAGTAAATTCAATAGACACTTTTGTACTGGAGCAGTGTAGACAAAGTTCATAAAAATCTTTTAATTTTTTCAATACCAATAGTAAAAATTTTGATGATTTTAAAATAACATTAGATAGAATTAGATTCGATTTTGATTGTTTGGTATTAACCGAAACCTGGCAATTAACAGATCCCAATTTATACAATTGATGAGTACCAGGGTACACTATAATTTATAATAAAGGAAGATACAATCAAAATGATGGGATAGTAATCCTTATAAAAATAGCTAAAGAGTTTAACAAAAAATTAGTAATTTTTGGAAAAGACCATGCCGAAAAAATTCAGACAGATCCCCAATAAGTCTCCTGGAATAGAAGGCATTAAAGCAGAGTTTTCGAAAAAAAAAGCACTTCATATTGCAAATCCACTGTCACATATTGTCGTTGTTTTGGCTATTGGTTGTATCTCAAATTTACAATAATATCCAGGAGACCCTTAATAAGATTTTTCGTGGAATGAAACACTTTATTACTGATAAATTTTAAAGTAAGTTGGTTTGTTTCTTCTGATTTTCTATTGTACTTTGATCATTCTGGGATATGTGTACATTTTAGTTTATGTTGTTCGATGTTAAAGAAATTTTGAAAAAAAAAATGAGATACGACCAATAGTCATAACAACGACGATATAATAAAAGTATTTAAAATGGATCACATCCGGAGGCATTGTAGTTCCTATATAAAAAATAGTGATAGTAGATCAGTCAGCAATTATAAGCCCACATCACTAATTACTCACTTAGGTATGATTTTTGAAAAACTTAAAAAACAGATCAACATCATTTATAGGTCATTGAATTTAGTGTACCACAAGGTACTGTCCAAGGGCCAATTTTGTTCAATTTATATGTAAATGACCTATTTAGTTTAAACACCACTGGCGAAATTATCGGATACGAGGATGATAATGCCATATTTTATGAAGCTGATACTTGGCAATAACTAAAAGAAAAAGTAGAAGTAAACATCATATTAATAAAAAAACTGGTTTAGCTACAAACTACTTACAATGAATATTAATAAAACCAAAGTTATGCCTTTCAGTTGTAACGCTACTGGCCTAAAATATCTTCAACAAATCAATATTGACATTAATGGTGAAATATACAGCATTTAGTTATTTACTTAGACTGTCAGCTGAGGTGGGATCAACATGTCAATTATTTAGTAAAGAAATTACAAAAAAATTCATTTATAGGTTTAGACATTTAAAAGAGTTTTTGCCAACTAAAATACTTAAACAATTGCATTTTTAACTTGTGGAGAGCCATCTGAAATACGAAATAACGGTATGGGGTGCAGCAGTACGTACCCTTAGAGATTCTTCAAAAAATAATAATAAAAATAGTGATGTCTAAACCGCTCAGGTATCCTACTAATGCAGCCAGACCACCAATACAACACCAGACAAAAGAATCTACTTACCCACCTATTTGTAAAAAATCACAAAAAGTGAAATCTTAAATTAGTACTAGAATGTATAACACTTTCCCTAGAGCTATAAAAAATATAAAAACTGTAAATACATTTTTCTACACCCGTATTATAATAATGCACTTTTATGCCCATAATCTGTTTCATATTGATAACCATTATGATACAGATTTTTCATAACGATACAGATTTTTAATCAATTGAAACCCACAATTTCCCAATCAAGCATGCTGTGCATTTGACGTTGTCCTATGTTCCTATGTAATTATTGTTTTAGTTGTCAAAATCAGTACGTATTAAATTTTCGTAGATAGCTAAACTTCAAAAATGCAGTACAAAATATTTTGCCTCAAAAATTTATGGTAATACCAATACCCGAGGTAATACCATTAATTACAATTTTGTAGAATTTTTTTATAGAAATACGAGTAATTACTGTTATTGTGTTCAATACAAATATAAATATAATATTTATAGTTCTTGATTATTTATCGGGCGTAGAAAAAATAGCGTACGCAACTCTTTTGTAATGGTTATTTATAAACTCGCATTAAACATACGTTTCGTATCCCGGTTAATGCTCGTGTATTATCAACCATTATTACATGATCGTTGCATAATATCTACTATAATCATTGAATAATGTTCGTTTCGAAACAAGTACTCTCTAGTACCTACTTATCGATTTTGTTATATCTATATATACTTGTATAAATAAAGTTTATTATTATTATAATAAAAGCAAAACTGAAGGATGAAAAATAAAATTTGTGCCTAATCTCACTTTTCTTTAACAAATGTTCTTCTATCGTTGATTTGGAATTTTTTTGGCTATTCATCGTATAAAATCCAATATGACGGCCATAAAAAATAACAAAATTGGCTATAGTTGTTCAAAATCTAGAAGGCCTGGAAATGTTTGCGTAGTTCCAGTCGATTGGGCGTAAATCATAATACAAAAGTCTATATTTTCTTTTAACTTTGCTCAAACGATATAGACAATATCGTAAGTTTTTCAAATTGACAACATTTAGTTTTTACCCAATATTTTGGAAACCCCTGTAGATATTTTAGATTTCAAAACAGGTTTGACCGTATACACAATATTTCAGGAAATTGGCATTGTTAAAGCAGTATTGTTTCCAATTACAAAAATATGAGTTAGTTCGATTTTAATTGTTTGGAAAAAGCAATGGGCCACTCAAAAAATCCACTCAAAACAGTCCACTCTGTTATTTGGCAGTATTCATTGGGTTTTAAGAAAATGCTAAAACATTTATTCCAAAGGGAACACATTTTTACAATACAGACATCTGTCATATGCCAACCCCCTCCCTTCCTGTTCTCCAACCTCTTAATTTTAAATTGTAGTACCTACATCATTGAAAAGGTAATTTTACGACTGTTTATTGCGATATTTTTAATTTTAGCGCCTTAAATTGTAACTTTATTTGAAAGCTAATTTAATTACCATTCAATGAACCACATAGCATTAATATAGATGTCCATATTGCACTTGCAACAGTTTGAAAATTAGTCGTGCAATATTTTTAATATTATTGCTAACTTTCTTTTGTTGTACTATGGAGATATTTAGATTAATGATATGTAGTGCATTGAATTATAAATAAAATTAACTTTCAAATGAAGTGTCACTCTTTGTAATACGTGATATTTTTTCCCCATAAAATTACCTTTTTCTACAAGCGTGCGAGAAGATGATCTTTCATTTTTATAGTTTAAATATCATTTTTGTTAATAAAATAAATATATTCTTCAATTACGTCATTTCTGCAAGTTCAAAAATTTTCAAAAAATTTACGTAAGTTTCTTAACCAAAACTAATTTATTTTATGAAATAATGATCTCTCTTGATAGTCTAGTTTCTTTGTTTTATACTTGTAAAAAAGTACATTTTCGATTTTCCTTGAGAACAAATGATACAAACCGGATCAAATTTTGGTAAAATAATACTTAAGGTTGTATATACATTCACACATTTTTTCAAAAATTTTGAACGTGTAGATACTTTTTTCGGGGGTCCATATAAACCTTAATGAACAGCTTTTACCTTACATTCCACCAAAGTCAGTAATCGTTATGAACAACGCGGCAACTCCTTAAAATACCAAATAGTAGCAGTAAAAAAGCTCAAATTTTAGCTTTTATGTCTGAAAAAAATGTTCCTATTCCTGCCAGTGATAGTAAAAAAGGACCAACAAAGAATTGCTTACTTTTAATAAAGGTATAAAGTTAGAAAAAATTTATTATATTGACAAGATGTGCAAACTCTTCTCAGACTACCTTCTTACTATTGCATATTTAACCCTATAGAGTTAATATTGGCAAACTTAAAATCAGAATTATGAAAATGTAATCAGTCTCCAGAACTGAGTAAAGAAGTTGTAGAACTCGTAAAGAAAGTTCTAGCAGCAGACCGCCAAGAGCTTTGGAAAAACTGTGTTGAACATGTTATCAAAGAAGAAGATGAGTATGTAGTATTACCCTCTTTACAACCCATTATAATTCACCCAAATGATGACTCTAGTTCAGAGGATTCAGACTGCCATGATTATTTATAAAGATACTTTAGAATTGAATTGTTTTTTTTCTTTTGTTTTATTTGCAAAGAATTTATTTTCCTTTATGGTTTTTTCTTTGAAATTTCGTTTTGGGGTACAAAAAGGGTTCAGTTAACGTCTGGTGCCCTGTTTAAACCAAACGCCCTTACAGGCAGGTACACTTTACTCGCTTTTTTATGTTTTATAATTTAATATTCAGTTGTAGCAAGTTAACGAGCTATAATGATTTTAAGTCCAAGTAAGATTACAATTAAGTGCATAAATAAGTGTCTAAATAAGGGCGTATAATAACGTCCAATTTATAATTATTCGATTTCCTTTTAACGAATACTTTCTTGCATATGATATATATTAAAAGTATTAATAAAATAAATTTATAAAATGAGGTAGGTATCTACGCTTATGGCAGATCAAACAAAATTGTTGGTAGAGGTTCCGAACGAGTTTTTATGATCTGCAATTGATAATGGAAGAACACTTTTGGCACTTTATTTTTGGAAATAAATCCTTTGAGTTTTTTTTTTTTTTCGTAACATCCTTTACAATAGCGCCTGACTTTATGGGCGTTGCCTTTTTTTTAGTACATGAAGCTCCCTTTTTTTCCGGATTTTGATGTAGTCGTCACATTGATCCCCTATCTGTGAATATGAGACTTTCTACGATGCTCTCTTTGAAATCAGTGATAGACATGGTTGGTCATTTATGGATTTATATAGAAAATGGGCGTTAACCAAGGCAATACCAAAGATCAGTTCAATCGCTATTTTCCTGTACCACTTCACCGTTTTTCTTAGTGCGTTGTTGTAGCTTGCCATTTGATCCGATAAGTCGATTGAACTCTTAGCCTTGTTGTATTCCATCACAGCTATTGGTTTCTCTATATCGCCAGTGCGCTTATTTACAATAACAGTTTCATCTGCATGCTTTGTTGAAAGCATGAGAACATATCTCTTGTCTTTCCACTTCAAAATACAAATACCCCGATTATTTTCTTTTGCAGCAATTTCTCCAGGCTTGAGCTTTTTAGTTGTTACTTACTTCGGGTTGCCTCTTCGATTTGACCTTAGAGTCAGAAGATGTGCTTTTCAGTTGTTACTTACTTCGGGTTGCCTCTTCGATTTGACCTTAGAGTCAGAAGATGTATTTTGTAGATGTATCTAGTAGCTTGTTCGCCAGCTCTAAGCTGGTATAAATAATTGTCGGTCACGACTGTACGTCCGTGGTCCAAAAGTTTCTGGGAAAGTGTCATATCGATATTAATCGGAACAGAAATTTCTGCATCTCGGTGCTTGCCACAGTACAATTTTATATTTCACGTATAACCGTTATCGGTTTAAATAACTTAACTCCATATTTATGGGTTTTACTTGGAGTGTACTGTTTTATAAGACTTACTCGAAATGGAATTAAACTTTCATCTATGCAGAATTCTTGCAAGGGAATGTATGCCCTTTGGAATTTTTTGATCAACAAATTCATGAACGGCTCGATTTTGAATCCACCGTCGCCCTCGGGACACATATCGTTGTCTGTGAAATGCCAGATATTCAGAAGAAGCTCGAAACTATTCTGACTCATAACTTGTTCAACTACGCTATTTTGATATAGTCGTTTGCGTTTACTCCAATATATTTCTAGTCTAGGTGGTTTGATTAACCCCATATAACCTACTTTTAGATTAAAGAGACCGAAGATGTAACATTGCACACTGCGCATGTTGTCTATTTTAAGCCAAAATAACCCACCAATTGAAAATCATTGTTGCACGACGCCACCCGAATTGCTCCGATTTCCATTCAGCGATCACCTCCACCTGAGTTTAATCACCATTGACAGCTGTTTTTTTATTTATTTGTTGGTATTTTAGCAATTTAAAGTGTTCTAGTTATTCAATTTCAAGTTCAAAATGTCACGATGTATCTTGAAAAATTGTATGTACTTATAATACAAGTACTACTGTTATGAATATATTCGTTTTCAGCGGTAAATATTTATTAACGTTTTGACATAAAGCGCCATGATTCTCTGGGCTGAATACTTCAGATCCGCATTAAGGGGTTTCAATAAATATTAAGCATCAGAAATCAGATTTCATATTACTTACATAAATTTACAAAATGGTAAAATTTTGAACATTTAATTTAAATAAATAGTAAATAGGCATTATTGCTAACGAAATTTTGTATTTAAAAAGTAGTTTTATAAGAATGTTTTCTAAAGGTAGTTTTTAGCCCTTTTTGGTAAATAAATAAGAGGTAAAGAATCATAGTTGCTAGCTAAATTTTATTTTTATAAGGTATTTTTATAAGGTATTTTTATAAGGTATTTTTATAAGGTATTTTTATAAGGTATTTTTATAAGGTATTTTTATAAGAATTTTAGATGAAATACAGGATGACCTACTTAAAATTTCAAGGTTCATCTTATTTGCGGTCAAATCGAAAGTGACATTGAATTTTCAGTCTTAAAACAACAAAGTAATCTAGTATAAGCCCAAAAAAAATACTAAAGTTACAGGAGTTAGGTCCGATTCCACCGTTTTGTTAAACGGAGATTAAAATGACAGTGTTAATGTAAAAATGTCATTTTAAACTTCGTTTAACACAACGGTGGAATCGACCTTTAGTCACGTTAATAAAATGTTACATTACAAACCCCTAAACAACTCGAACATAATTTTCGTTTACTAAAAAAAATCCAAAATTTAGCAATATTTATTTATTATACAATCGAATGCGATTTCAAAGATAACTGGATCAAAAAATCCGAATCTCTAAATTTTGGAGATAAATGCTCAGATAAAAGCAAGCGACCGATAGGGGTTACAAAAATAATCGATTTATCGATAATTCTGATATTTTTTAATGAAAATCGATTTATCCGCTGTTTTTAATAAATTATTTTCGTTTTTTTTTAAGATAATGTATTAATCGATTTTAAAGGAAATACAAAAAAAAGTAGATTTATTCAAAATAATCGATTTATCGTTTAATCGGTTTTTTAATTATTTGATATTTTTCGAAGATATTATATGAAAATAATCGATTGAATATAATCAGTTATTTTACATAATCGATATTTTTGTTATTTTTTTAAAATTATCGATTTATTGGATAATCAGCTTTTTAATAATCAATTATTTTCGATAATCGAATAATCAATTTCAAAGGAAATATGAAAAAAGGATTATTAGAAAATAATAGATAATTCGTTTTATTTTTTGGAAAATCGGTTTATCATAGAATCGGCTTTTTAATTAATTGGTTATTTTCGATTAGGCGATTATTTTGGAATTATGATTATTTTTGGTATTTCAAAGATAATCGAATTATCGATTTTAAAGGAAATACAATAAAAATAGATTATTGATAATAATCGATTGATAGAAAATAATCGATTATTTAAAATAATCGATCATTCTGTTTTTTTTGAAAATCGATTTGTCAGTTAATCGACTTTTTAATTAATCGATTATTTTTGAAATACAATAAAATAGATTATTGGTAATAATCGATTTATCATAGAATTGGCTTCTTAATTAATTGATTATTTTCGATTAGGCGATTATTTTGGAATTATCGATTATTTTCGGTATTTCAAAGATAATCGAATTAACGATTTTAAAGGAAATACAATAAAAATAGATTATTGATAATAATCGATTGATCGAAAATAATCAATGATTTAAAATAATCGATCATTCTGTTTTTTTTAAATCGATTTATCAGTTAATCGACTTTTTAATTAATCGATTATTTTTGATTAATCGATTATTTTCGATTTTTCAAAGATTATCGAATAATCTGTTTCCATGGACGAAAAAAAATGGTTTATTTGAAAATAATCGATTATTTAAAATAAACGATAATTCTATTTATATTATATTTTGTAAACACTGATTTATCGGTTAATTGGCTTTTTAATTAATCGATTATTTTTGATTTTTCAAAGATAATCAAGTAGTCGATTTTAAAGGAAATGACAAAAAATATATTGTTTGAAAATAATCGATTGATCGAAAATAATCGATTATTTTCAATGATCGATAATTTATTTCGATAATCACTCATCCCTAGCGACCAAATGACTTTTAATAGATTTAAATTTTAAAATGTTATCTGGTTTCAGACATATGCATTTCTAGAGTTTTATGTGACTCATCCTTTATAATAATTAATATTCCTAAAGAAAGAAGCCTTAACATACCTTTTTCTGAGGTTATAATACAAAACAGCATTTTCTCATTTTGACTAATTTTTATTATTATGTAATAGCCGTAGAAAAAATATAATGTTCAACTCATAAGGGTAGATTTGCAGTAGTAGCCTGCGCACATGCTATTTTTATAATACTCGTAGACAATGAGTAACATTTTTCGCTCTATTAACAATATATTCTATTTCAACATTTTACTGTAATCTCTTGCAGAAAAGTCCGTAGTAAATAAACGCTAACGAAATATTCTATAAAAGGTCTTCTCTTTACATAAAATGTCGTGGCATCTGTTTGATATTATAAAATCACGTTAATTTTATTTCATAATACAAAATTCGATTAAACACCTTTTAAATAAACCTAATAGTTCATTAAGATGCTAATAAACAAAGTCCGGTCCCTGTCACAGAGTTCGGGTCGCCGCATGTCGCCGCCCAGTTCCCCCACTCCGTTAACCCTTCTTTAGAAATTGGCAACATTTGCGCAGGTTTAAAACCGGTGTATGTTATATCTCTGGTCTCTTTTATCTAAGAACCTACTATACCTAGAAACTTTTTTATTTCCCCTACGTTTGTTGGAGTCCAAGCATGGAGACGGCTATTTTCCGCAATATTATCCGCATTCATAAGCTTCTGTGTCACATAAAGATTCGTTTGTTCTGTCATAATTTGTATGATTTCACAAAAAATTAAAAGAGATCACTGGGACATGAGCCTATTAGTGCGGCAGCAATTTCTGGGTGGACACCAGTGTTTTCAGGATTAAATATAAAGTTTTGATGATTTCCTACCGGATTACTCTATTCGATATTGTACGCATCTACTGTTGTTTGTTCGTTTTCGTCACTATCACGAACGTCTGGAAGAATGCCTGGTATTTGCTGGATATTTTCCTCGCTTTTTGGATTGGGTGTACTTCAATAAATTCATCTGAACCTCTTTGAAGTAATCGGGCTGGTATTTTTTTGTACATTTTGTTTTCCGAATCACTTTCCGACTCATTTTCGCTCAACTGGTATGTTGGATCTTCCAAAGAATTTGAAGAACAGTGATAAGGATCCTCTATTGCACTCGAAGACGAATCTAAAAACAATACGTTTTATAATACTGATGTTTTTATGCAATTTGTAAACTTATAAACCAATACAAGACAAAATTTCTAATTGGCTCAGGGGGGCTTTTTCATAATTTTGCCTGACGCTTAACGTGTTAAAGAATTATCGCTAAATATACATAAAAAAATATATACTGACGAATTGAGAACCTCCTCCTTTTTGAAGTCGGTTGTTATAAATATCCGGCCTAATCCAGCCTGGGAGTTTTTATTGATAAATCCTGTATATTACAATTCTTGATGAATATTCCATGTCATTGGTTTGTAGTTAAATTTGGTAGACCACAATTTAGGTTAAATAACGATAATTTATTTCAAAGATGGAATATCAAAATACTCCACGAAGCAACCATGTGCGACGTTGTCAGCTTCATTGAAAAGTCCTTAATAATTTTTTTCGTTTTTAATCGAAAACGTTTGATATTTAATCTAAAATTAGTTCTGTTGGTTTATGATAACATCTATTACTTGTTAAAATTAAAAAATTACATTGTCGATTTTAAAATACAGCTGTAAATTTTTATAAATGAATTAAATTTCTACTAAAATAAAAACAATCTAGATTATATTTTATATTTTTCATATAATAGGAATTAATAAGTAAAATTCAAAAGAATCCATTTACGTACTTACGTACCTGTACTATTTGACCATGAATTTAATACCTAACTAAATAAAAATAAATGGGTATTTACTTAGTATTTTCTAAAAAAAGTCTAACAATCTCAAGTAGATTCCTAATAATACAAGATAGCAAGTCAATTATATCATCAAACACTAAATGTATGCATACTTTTGATATAAAATTATATGAGTGTTTAATTTTATCTGATTGTTTTTTCTTTATGAAATTAAATTATTATAGAGAGCGAAACTACTCAGAATACAAAATATACACACAATATAAAGATATTGATTACAGAAAATATACTTTCCTGATTTATTTAGATTACAATATTCAAGTGTTCCTTGCCTAAACAAATAATTATTTTACAGTTGATAAAATTGTTATTTATCGTGTATAAATATCCATGTTTAAGAAACGGTATTTTTAATAACATCATTTGAAAAATTCGGAAACAAATCTCAAAAATCCCCCTACAAATTATCAAGATCATCCCCGAACCTGAACTACCTTGGATGCTAGAGAAATGCTCTTTTTTCTAGACCATTATGACAGTGACTGTCGAGATTTATAGACAGAAATTTGATGTGCCAGTTCGGGCCCGACGGCGATCAAGCTCGTTCTCAAATCTTTAAATTCAGCATCGATATGTATATATGAATTATAGAGGTGTAAAGGTATAGAGGTATATAAAGGTATATAGAGGTATAGCGGTATAGAGGTACATGAAGGTATAGATGTACAGAGATATACAGTGCTTTTCAGATAAAAGTATCCACCTTAAGTAACTTTTGAAGGACTGATTATTACAAAAAACAAAAAAATACGTCAATTAATATTCGAAGGGGGAGATATCGTGCCATATTTAAGTTTGCTAAAAAAGTCACCCTTTCACCCCTACTATCATCCCATCAATTTTTTAATGGCTTGCCCCATTTTTTTTTATCCATTTTTGGATTGCTCTCGTTTAACTGATTTCAAAAATGTATAAAACATGGGGATTAAGAGTCGGCTACCGCTTGGTTAATCGCCCTATCCTGCATAGGTGCCTGATTAATCTGTTTTCTCGAAAACTGTATAAGATATCATTGTCAATTAAAAACCTCCAATATGCAAAAGGTCAGGTCTTTCCTTGAGTAGTAATAAAAAATTAGATTAGAATTTTTTTAGTATCTTAAACGAGTCTGAAATTTTCCAATTAAATGGTTTTCTTTGTTAACATTTAAAAATGCATCCAGGACAAACTAAGACAAAATTAAAAAATCTATTATTACCCGAGGTAAAGTCTATTCTTTATCTTTTATTTGGTACAAAATTTGTCATAATTAGTCGAAATTCAAGAAAAATACTAGATTAATTGTCGACCTCTGCATAAAATTTAAATTTAACCGGCATCAATCATTCATTTCGGTTCTATTGTGTCCCTCCTTGTCTCTCTTGATACACGCTGGCGTTGCAGGACCGGAGTTCAGATTTATAAATAGTAAATAGTTATTCTAGTTTTCAATAAAGAAATTGCCTTTTATACTATTTTGTGATGCTAAAACAAAATTGATTTTATGTAATTATTGTGGAATTCGTTCAAATTGTATTTTTGCCTATTGTTTTATCACAAAAATCGAGATATTTTTAGAATAGTTACTTAATAGCGTTTAGTTGAAATGCAGACTTGGCTCGCTACTTGAAATATACCATTTGAGTTCTCCCAATTAATACACATGAGAAAGAAGAAATTAGGCTGCGATTTTCCGTAAGTCATATGTACCCCCTCCCTAGATACACACGTGTCCCATTCAAGTATTGACTTGTTTTGAATGTACTCACAATGTACTCTCAGTTCGCTGTTGTTTAGTACATCTACGTACGGCATTTGAGACACAAGTGAAGGTAGTTTTCTTATTGTTGTCACGGTGATTTTTGTAGTGTTAATTAGTGAAAAAGACAAGCAAAATATGGAAAGAGATCTCAGAATAAGTAAAAAAACAGGACTTTTTTTAAGTGCGAAGAGAAAGAAGCATAGAAATCTTGAAAAATATAATTTGTAAGTATCTGAGTACCAATTTATTTCCGCTTATTTTGAATTAGTTTATTAAGAGTTATTTTGGTTTACAAACCTATATTGCGAAAAGAGAACAAATTAAAAGTATTTTTGGCTTTACTCTGTGATTATAAAGAAACTAAATTTAAAAGCATTTTAATCCGACCAATTAATATCTGTATTCTAAGAGAAAATATTTACAATTTAATGCAGAAATGTCACAGTTACTTTATGTGTATCTTTTTTCTTTAGAGCCAGACGTGCAGGTCTTCCGTATTTAACAAAAGATGTCGTCGTTAATTCGGTTGATAACCAGGTTCATATTTTGTAAGTAGACAAAACTTTAAGGTCATTTCTTTTTAAACTTATGGGTATTAAACATTTTGTGTATATATATAGGGTGGATCGATATCTCAGAAACCAGATGTAGAAAAAATTTCATAAACCTAATGGTGTTTTTCACTGGCACCGGCAATGCACACTGATTATACATGTATCTTTGTCTATCAATACGGAAAAGAAGAAAGTGAGAAAACACTCAGTGTCAGTGCCAGTAAAAAACACCACGAGTCTAAGCGTTTTTGACACATTTAAATTTTTGTGTCAAAAATGACGTTTTATAACCCTAATATGTCAGAAACGCTTAGACCTAGGTATAAGACATAATTCAAATAATGTGCCTAAAATATTGAGTAATTCCAAAAATATTAGGGTGTCGTATTTAAAATAAGCCACTTAAGATCTATTTGCGGTACAACCGATGGTGCCCAATACATTCAAACATTTTAGCTAAATAGGACCCAAGACAACTAGCAAGTGTCCAAATTTTGACATTTTTCCTACATCTAGTTACTGAGATATCGATCGATGCAATTCCTGGGGGCCCACCCTATATATTACTTTTAATTAAATTGCCGTACAAACTTTTCGAAAATTAACATATTTGGTGTTTCGGTGTTTATCAGCCCCCGTGATATGGTTATAATGATTTAAAAAAAATGTCATGTCATTGCTAATAAATAAAGAGCGAAATATATGCAGAATGCATATATATATATATATATATATATATATATATATATATATATATATATATATATGCATTTTTTGCATATTTTACCAAAGTTCAGAAAATATTGCATATTTCACTAAAGTTCAGAAAATTTGAGAAAATATTGCATATTTTCGAAAAAAAAAATGTATTACTATGCTGTGCAAATTAGAAATTGTTTTAACAGAATATGGAGATATATTTGAAATAAAGACCTTTTAAATTTTTAGATTTGTTTTTAAGCGTCACTTCTTGTAAATTAGTTTTTACGGGTTGGCATACACCGGGTTTTTACCTTCGTAACACTTAATTCAAGACAAGTGACAGCGGTACATTTTTAAATCTAACAAACGTTTCCTGAAGTAATTAAGCAAAAAATAAAAGACTTTATTAAGCGTTTTAGGTTCTAAATATTATAAAGAATGATGAAAATTCCATCATTTACTTTGAATGCATATTTTTTTTTAAAAGGGATATTTTAGAATGATTTAAAAGTTATGGACTTTCCATCATTTTTTATAATATTTAAAACCTAAAACACAAAATACAATCTTTTATTTTTGCCTAATTACTTAAGGAAACGTTTCTTAGATTCAAAAAATTTACCGCTGTCAGTGTCATTGGGTTAAGTCTTAAGAGATTAAGCCCATTAACGTAATTGTTTTTGGATTGGTATAATTGTTATTGGATTGGTATAATTGTTATTGGATTGGTATAATTGTTATTGGATTGGTATTTCCACGCACAGATAAAGTATTACTTACAATGCAATAAAACGGTTTATTAAAAATTCCCAGTAATTTCTTGAAAACAATTTACCCGGATCGGTGTTTTTAATAGAAAATTTCAAAAAAATATTTAATTATAAATTCCTATTATAATATTATTAGTTGAAATTTTAATTTTAAAAATTACTTTGTTCTGGTATCGTTTTAGAGAAAATCCTATATATTTTTAATTAATTTTATAATGTATTTTTTCTACACCCGTATTATAATAATGCACTTATATGCCCATAATCCGTTTCATAATGATACCCATTACGATACAGATTTTTCATTACGATACAGATTTTTAATCAATAGAAACCTACAATTTTTCAATCAAGCATGCTGTTTGACGTTTGTCCTAGGTTCCTATGTAATTATTTTAGTTGTCAAAACGTATTAAATTTTCGTAGATAGCTAAACTTCGATAATTATATTATCAAAATGTCTGATATCAGCGATATAGAAGACTCCTCCACACATATCAAAGAAAGCAGAAAATGCAGTACAAAATATTTTGCCCCAAAAATCTATGATAATACCCGGGGTAATACCATTAATTACAATTTTGTAGAATTTTTTTATAGAAATACGAGTAATTACTGTTATTGTATTCAATACCAATATGAATATAATATTTATAGTTCTTGATTATTTATCGGGTGTAGAAAAAATAGCGTATGCAACTCTCATGTAATGGTTATTAATACACTCGCATAAACCATACGAAACTCGCCTTTGGCTCGTTTCGTATCCCGGTTAATGCTTGTGTATTAATAACCATCATTACATGATCGTTGCATAATATACTATTTATACATCCTATGCTTAACTTCTTATATACAGGGTGTTTTCTAATCTCTGACAAAAGAAAGGAGGAGAATTCTCACCTAATTTTAAGACAAAAATGTACTATAACAATTTTTAGAATGTCGCTTTGTTTTCGAAATACAGGGTGTTAAGAAAATTAAAATTTGATGCGTTTTCTTTTTATTATTAATTAATGGCAAACGATAGTCCAGTGATATTTGGTTAATCTAATCACGTTCTATCAAGTTTTTGACATTTTATAAAATTAAGAAATAGGTATTGAAGTAAAATAAAAAAAAATATCTTGATTGATTTTAGTGGGGAAAATGAAAGCAATTTTGACATTGCCGAAATGCCGGCCACCTTAGCGGATACAGCTTTACATCATGACTCTCAAGATGGAAGCCTGTAAGTTAAATATGAACAAATTGCTACAGGAAATATATATTCTTTTTATATTTTTAGATCGAGCAATGGTGAGAAAGGAAATAATAGCCACGAATTGTTCAGAAATGATAACAGTCTGTTGGAAAGTGGAGAAAAGTAAGATATTAATTAATTTATGAAAAGTAGTTTTTTTACGACATTAGAAATTCAATCACTAAGGCTTAGGGTAAAAATCAACTTATTAGTATGTAGTATGTTTTCACTAGTTAAACAATAAGTAATTTAGTTAAATTAAATGGACGAGTATTTGAATCCTTCCTACAAATATTACAATTATAATTAGGTTAAAAGTGAGTAAGATGATCACATACTTTTCGGTTAAATTATTGTTCCTAGTCTATAATTTTTTCCAGTGTTAGTCAACTCCAAGGTTTGTCATTTTTTTTTCTGTGGAGATATCATATGACGTAAGTTTCAACATGCAACTTTTATACCAAGGAAGTACTCGTCCATTTTATTTACCTTGTGCCTAGTGTGAACTTAATTCCCATATTTTATTACTTTTTTTAGTTAATAATTTAACTGATCTAGAGACAAAAAATGTCCTTTCATATCATAAAAAAGTTAAATTTGGTTTATTTCATTAATAAAATTATATATATATATAACGGGACGGAGCTTTATGGGAAAACGACCAAAGATATAAAAAATTCGTTTGGGAGGAATACGTAGGTTACAGACGGCTACAATTTAAAATTTGTTAGATGTATAAAGGATGTCCCACATAAGAAAAAAAAATTAGTTCATTAAAAATTATTCAAACAAGAGTAAACAATTAATTTCTGGGAGACTTTTTTTCCTTAAAAATTCAAATAAATCGAAAACTAATAATAATAGTAATAGGGAACCTTTAGTTAAATGACATTATTTTTGATGTAGTTTTTAATTCTAAAATAAAAAACAGGGTGTTCCATTAAAAATAATATAACTTTGTATATTTTCTCTTATTTTAAATTGTAGCCGTCTGTAACCTACGTATTCCTCCCAAACGAATTTTTTATATCTTTGGTCGTTTTCCCATAAAGCTCCGTCCCGTTGAGCGTGAGCCACCCTGTATATATACATACTTCAATTTTATCTTTTACAGAGACATAATAATCGAGGGCTACAGGATTGTAAACTTTCAAAAGTTATTAGAGCAGCTGAAGACAGTTGCATACCATTCGCCAGAACTTGGATGTAATTTAAATAATGTACATTTTATTAAAGAATATCGAACTGGATTTCAGTCAAAATTTAGAGTAGAGTGTGATATGTGTGGTTACAGTAATTATATATATTCATGTCCTAACGAACCTGACTCTATTAATATTAACATTTCCGCGGTAGCAGGAATTATGAATGTAGGAGGTGGATATAGCCAGATAAAAAATTTTAGCAATGCAATGAACATTCCAACATTTGGGTTAGGTTTATACCAGAAACTTCATGATGAGGTTTGCAACGCATGGGAAGAAACTGCTTGGGAAACAATGGCGACAGCAGCTGCGGAGGAAAGAGAACTAGCCATTGAGAATGGTCAAGTCGATAAAGATGGAACAGCTATGATAACAGTTGTATGTGATGGTAGTTGGGCAAAACGATCCTACAGGAGCGGCGGAAATTATAATTCTTTATCTGGAGCTGCAGCAATTGTAGGAGCAAAAACAGGCAAAATATTATATCTTGGTATTAAAAATAAATACTGCTGCATATGTCAACGATATACAAATAAAAAATCTGAAGTACCCAAACATGTTTGTTATAAAAATTATTCAGGTTCATCTACTAGCATGGAAGCAAATATAATTGCTGATGGGTTTCGTAATAGTCTTGGTATGTATAATATTATATATAATAAAATGATAGCGGATGGTGACAGTAGTTGCTACAAAAAAATTATAGATAGTCGTCCTTATCCAACATGTGTAGTACAAAAAATAGAATGCCGGAATCATTTATTGCGCAATTATTGCAATAAATTAAGAGAAATTGCAAAAACAAGAGGAGTTCCGGGAAGTTTAAAAACTGTGATTAATAATAATATTTTAAAGGCAAGAACAGCTGTTACGAAAGCTATTGCACATAGAAAAACAGAACAAAGCAATACCGAGGAAGAAAAAATTAAATGTCTTCGTCAAGATATTTTAAATAGTATTAGCCACATATTTGGGGAGCACAGAAATTGTAATAAATTAAAATATTTTTGTAGTAAAACAGAAGCCGATAAGAACAATTACATGTCTGATTTAAAAACTTTTAAACTAGACGAAAAAATTAACGAAGTATGTAGATTCTTGGCTGGGCATTCTAGAAGCTTATTAGAGAATGTCGACACAAATTTGGTGGAGCAGTTTAATGCCATGATTGCACAAAAAGTAGGTGGTAAAAGGGTAAATTACACCCAAAGAAGATCATACCAAGGTAGATGTTTTGCTGCCGTTGTTGCTAAAAACACCAGAAGGCCGCTGTTTACTGTTTACAAGCATTTGCTACATGGACGTAATGCACATTTTAATATATTTAATCATGAAACTAGATTAAAAAATAAATCAGAACGAAAAAAGGGATTGAAAAGGCGTAAACAAATATTTTCTACTATAGATACAAATTATGGACAGGAATGCAAAAAACCAGATATTGATAAGGCTACTTTTGATGCACTACAGAAAGAATATATAGCTGATTTAGAAAAGAGTGAAGAAGAATTTGTTGAACTAGAAAAAAGAACAAAACTACAAGCAGACTCTGCAGAATGGCTGCAAATAAGAAAGAAAATTTTAACTGCATCCACATTTGGCCAAGTTTGTAAAATGCGTCAAACAACAGGCTGTAATTCAATAGTTCAAAATATATTGTATAAAAATATTTGTACAAAAGCGACTGCTTGGGGCAAAAATAACGAAGATAGAGCGAAAGGGGTCTTTGAAAGAAAATATCCCAATTTAAAGATTTTAGACTGCGGAATTTTTATCAATAGTCAGTGGCCATTTTTAGGAGCTTCTCCAGACGCAATTATATCCAATGATAGTCTTTTAGAAATTAAGTGCCCCTACTCAGCGAGAAATACAACAATTAAAGAAGCAGTAGAAAGTCGGTTAATTGTGTATTTAATAAGTTCAGGAGATGGATTTGAACTTAACAAAAATCATAATTATTTTTATCAAGTTCAAGGGCAACTCAATATCTGGGAAAAAACGACCTGTTACTTTGTAGTATGGACGTTACACGATTTTGTGTGCCTGAAAGTACATAAAGATGAATCTTTTTTTAAAAATATAATGTTAAAAAAATTAGAAATGTTTTATTACAATTGCCTACTACCAGAAATTATTGATCCAAGACACCCCCGAAGTATGAAAATCAGAGATCCTCAGTACATATTAGATGCCCAGGAAAAATGCGCAGAAAGGAAAAACAGTCAAGAAGGAAAGAGAAAAATCCAAACCAGTAAACCAGATCACAAAATTAAGAAGCAGAAAGTCCTTGAAAATCCTAAAACACAACAGCTTCCAGACGACTTATCCCATTAAAAAGTGTGATACATAATATGAAAGTACCTGTGGTGGTTAATATAGTAATGTTTAAACAAAAACTGGTTTTTGAAAATTATGTATTCTAAATTATTCATAGTGGGATTTTTCTTATTTTCTTCTTCATTTTTTGAAAATGAACTTAAATTTACATTTTTAGAAATGTAAGTCTTGCTATACCTTTGAAATTTGTATTATATATAGAATTAATAGTTAGTACTATTTACTATACTTTGTATGAGATCAGTGTTAATATTTGCTAGAGTAATTTTTTATTTGTGTACTTATTAACAATATTGTAAAATGTTTCTCTGGCAAAAATGTAATCGACATGTACAATATTTATACATACTGCTGTATAGATATTTTAATTGTTAATAAAATTCTCCGAATATTTTTATCCATTTAATTGAAAACTATATTTTTGCAACATTTTTTATCATAGTACGTAATAATTACATGTTAATCTACATGTTTAGTGTTATACTGTTCAAAATTATTTAATACAACTGAAACTGAAGATCCTGTTGACTCTACATTTTTCTATAATTTGTTTTAATTTTGTTTTGTTTGTTAAAAGTTTGATTTAATAATATAATAAAATTATGCCACAATTACCTAGCTATTATTTTTCTAAAGTACTAGAATTTTTTGGAAGAAAATTAATGACTTACGATTTATCTTCGCTGCAGTGCAAATAACTAACGAAAATTTTGATATAAAATATCACTGCGAGAGTGTTTGTGCAACAAGAGGAGCGTCGATCACAATGGAAAAAACCGCTATCAATTCAACGGCCGAGGCATTCGCCCCGACGTTTAAAAGCCGCTACAGGTTTTATTATTAAAAATAGACCACGTATTAATTGAGCTCATTAAATTCCACAGTTTTGAAAAAAAAAAAACATTTAAATAGCTCTTTGCATAAGAAAGTTATGGCAAGGTGAGTTAATTTTTGTTTGTCAATTTGTTATCTTTTTTTAAATTATACTGTTTTTTCATATAGTTTACAACATTTTTGCAAAAAACAAATACACCAAAAAAAAGTAAATTGAATAAGGAATAAAACAAAAAAGTTGTTTTTTTAACTATTTTAGCAAAAAAGTTAAAAAGTTAAGTGTTCAAAGTTAACAAAAAAAAGTTTTTTTTCTGTTTTTTTTGCCTATATCTTTTGTTTTGTCCAATAAAGATGGTCATCAATTTCCATTTTCAATGTAATAAAACATATTTTTTCAAATAGTAAAGGTCAAATTTGGTTATACCTCAGTTTTTTTATGCATCCTAGACCGGGCTTTCCGTCCTACTATAGAAACGTTAAAATTATATTTGCAATCGCGCGAAGTACATTTTGGGCTGGATGCTTTTTACACCTTTCCGAATAAAGGAGCCACGCCTCCGAGACTGGTTTTAGAATTTCAGGTTATGTCAGCATCGGCAAAGTGTTTCTCGGTAGCGGACTCTTAAAGTAATTAGTTTACGATCTACAGAATTTTAAATTAAAATAAAATTGAATTATGCAAAACTTTTATTTTAATGATTTTATCACAAGCGTTTCCAATGACAAAACGAATATTTCATTTTCAAAATTTATTATAAAATTTGTTCAAAATGTCCACCATTTACTTCCATACAATGGTATAACCTAGATTGAAAAGCCTCCCTGACATTACCGAACACGTGTGCATTTAAATGTAGGCATTCATACTCTATTCTTTGTCGTAAATCTTCTAAAGATTCTGGTTGGGTAGCATAAATTTTTGTTTTTAAATAACCCCATAAAAAGAAGTCTAGAGGTGATAAAGCCGGTGATCTAGGTGGCCACTTCATCATCGAGCCTCTTCTACCTATCCAACGATTGGGGAAAGTTTCATTTAAAAATTGTCGTACTGGCAAAGCAAAATGTGGAGGCGCTCCATCCTGTTGAAAGACAAGCAAATCTTCAGAAAGATTATGATCATTTTCTATTATTGTTGTAATACGTGGATCAATTACTTCTCTCTATAACTCAAGATATGACTCTCCATTTAAGTTTCCGTCTAAAAAGAAAGGTCCGACTATGTGATCACCTAGGATACCACACCATACATTTAACTTTTGAGGATTCTGTGTGTGGTATTCACGCACAACATGTGGATCACTCTCACCCCAATATCTGCAATTATGTCTATTAACTAAACCATTAACTGAAAATGTGAATTCATCCGAAAAACAAAGGTTGTGCAACAAATGTGGATTGTCAGTCAAGCGCTGACTCAATAGTTCACAAAATTCAAGACGACGATCAAAATCATCTTCATACAACTCTTGAACCAATTTAATTTTGTATGGATGGTACTTATGCTTGTGTAATATTCGATAAACTGTGGAAGATGAAACACCTACTTCTCTGCTTATTGTTGTCAGTGACTGTGCTTGTTGATTTTCAAGACTTACTTGTCCTAAAACTACGACTTCAATTGCTTCGTTATTTACGAGTTCCAGTCGGTTATGTTTTTTATTGCCAACTGACCCGGTTGATGTAAATTTATGCATAAGATCAATTACATACTTATGAGTTGCATGACCTCCTTGGTGTGTTTCGTTGAAAATTCTAGCAGCAGCTCGTGCAGAACTGTTATTTTTGTAGTATAAACCTACAAGTTCAAATCTTTCTTGTAAACTGTAAACCATTTTCACATCAAATAAATAACCTCAACAAATCAATGTGCACATGTATCAAAATACACTATAAAAGTAATTTAAATTCATTTTTCAAATCTCCAATACCTTTACCATGTATCATAAAAAACTTCAAGTTTTTAGCGGTACGATTAAGGTATAATGTATTCTAAATCCAATTTTGCTGCAGTCAGTAAGGTGAGATGTAAAAATTTGTCACTCAAATAATGGAACCCTGTAGATCATAAACTAATTATTTTAACTTCCATGTTTTATACATTTTTGAAATCAGTTAAACGAGAACAATCCAAAAATGGATAAAAAAATAGGGGAAGCCATTTAAAAAAATTGAAGGGATGATAGTAGGGGTGAAAGGGTGACTTTTTCAACAAACTTAAATATGGCACGATATCTCCCCCTTCGAATATTAATTGACCTATTTTTTTTGTTTTTTGTAATAATCAGTGCTTCAAAAGTTACTTAAGGTGGATACTTTTATCTGAAAAGCACTGTATAGACGTATATAGAGGTATATAGAGGCATATAGAGATATTTATTTATTTTGTTTATTTATTACAATGTTCTACAAGCAATCCCAATTACAGAGCAGGATTAAAAGAACACATATATTATGTAGAAACAAAATATATAAAAATTTGTAATCAGCTGGTAGGTAAAATACAATACAATACAATTATTTTTTTTTTAAATTAGGAAATGATATTTTATTTCCCTAAGTTTGCATGAGAAGATGTCAATGTCACTACTCACGCTATTCACAACGCGGCTAATAGTATGAAATGAAGAATTTTTTAGAACATTTGTGCGAGGTAGAGATATGTGAAATATGTCAGAATTTCTAGAGGATACTGTCGAAATGCACATATCAATTTTTCTTAACAATTCAGGAGAATCAATTAAACCGTTAATAATTTTGAAACCTAACATATAACAATGGTATTCACGTCTTTTTATGAGGCTTGTTCTACCCTAGCTTTATTGGGCTTGACATCTACTGCCTTCGATCATGGTGGACTGTATCATAGTATATTACCTGGAGTGGAGGCCTAATGCTAAACGCCCTATAGCCTCTGGGAAATATTCTTGAAGTTCTGGTTGGAGCACTGGATTTATTCAAATAAAACTATCACCCTATATTTGAATTTGATATATTCACGGCTTGATGATTTCACATTTTACACATTTACCACTTGGTTACATAAATTTATTGATAGATTACATATTAACATTTGTAAATCAACTCACACAATGCTTGAAATTAATTTACGGCGAATGCCGGCTTTTTAAGTGTTTGACTAGTCGCTTCGTCGACTGAGAAAACGAAGACATTATCTATTAAATAATTATATTTTATTTGGTCGGTTTTTAAAGTAAAAGACATAACTTTACATTTAATTGGGTTAAGTTCAAGTTTATTATTATTGCGCCATTCAACCACTAGAGTGTTTTGTTTTGCGATGCTTGTTAGCTCGCATCGGTTTTACCGGCTTTCTTCTAATTGGTTATCTAGTATCGTATGATTGCACGCGAGAGTAATGATTGGGTGAAAAAATCTCGGGTGACTTAGTTTTAATTGTTTGCGAAATAGCAGGTGTCTTTGAAGGTTATTTGAAAGTTAACCGGGTTGTTATTTCACAACTTTGGATAATTGGTTAATACAGGGATTGTCTATTTAGTATTTTGTTCTTTTTGTTTGTTAAGTGAGATTTATACAGGAAGTGCCTATTTAGTATTTTATTCTTTTTGTTTGCTAAAAGCTGATTTAGATTAGCAGATAGGACATGTTGAATGTAATTTCAACAAGGCTTAAAAAGTGATATCTTTTAAGAAGATTTCGGTGTGGTACTCCGATTGGCGGAAAAACACCATCCTTCTTTAAACACAGTAATTTTAGAAACCGCCTTTGAACTGCTTTAATTCTCTTCGTGTGAAGTTGATAAAATGGACTCCAGAGGACAGACGCATACTCAAGCTTTGATCTTATAAGAGAGTAATATAACGTTTTTAATGTGGCTATATCTTTGAAATCCCTGGTACAGCGAGTTATAAAACCATACATACGATACATTTTATCAATGTGACATATAAAGGTCAATCCGGGATCAAAAATTACCCCAAAATCTGTAAAAGTATCTGATCGCTGAAGTGAGACATTATCTATTAAATAATTATATTTTATTTGGTCGGTTTTTAAAGTAAAAGACATAACTTTACATTTAATTGGGTTAAGTTCAAGTTTATTATTATTGCACCATTCAACCACTAGATTTAAGTTCCTGTTAAGTTGTTCACAGTCGCCAATATCATTGATGAAAATATTAAATAGTAACGGGCCCAGAATGACACCCTGAGGAACTCCAGATGTTGTTGCAAATGTGACAGACTTAAACCCATTAAGCTGTACAAACTGAGTACGATTTACTAAATAGCACTGAAAGAAATTTATCAAAAGGAGGCACAACCCAAACCCTGTAAGTTTTCCAAGAAGAATACCATGGTCAAGTCTGTCAAATGCCTTGGAGAAATCTGTGTAGATGACATCCGTCTGAGCGCGCTCATCAATAGATTCAGCAATGTATTGTGTGACGGTAACCAGGTTGGTGACTATTTAGCGAACTTTCATAAATCCATGTTGATTAAATGATAGCATTTTACTAACATTGATGCGGATAAAGGGGTGAAAGTTATACTCGGATAGCTCAAACAGACTCACCTTGTGTTTCTCTACAAATTGATCGGGAATCAGCCGTTCGGGTGCCCATACACTTCACGTTGTCTAGCGGTATACTCGATATAAACGGTGCAAATAGTAATTAGCGACTGCCGGCTGGACACTGTAGACACTGTGTACTTATCACACGCTACCGAGCCGGATTGAGCATAAAGATACGCGAAAAACTAGACCTAGGTACAATATTTTAGCCGCAAGTTGAAAGGCACAATCCTCTAAAATAAAAGCTGTAATATGGTCTGGACCAGTTGTCCTTTTAGGTTTAATAGACTTTGGAGCTTCATATACCTCTTTTTCGGTAAAACTATTGACATTAGGGAGAGGAACATTGAGTCGTGAATTTGAATTAGCAATAAACGGGCTAGAGGTAATATATGACTGAAGAAGTCAGCAAATCCATTTAGAATATCTAATGGATTTTTAGTGAATTGTTGTTATAAGACATTATTTGAGGGGATTTGATTGTGATTTCTTACTATTCATAAATGCCCAAAATTTAGTTGGATTACTAGATATCTCTTGTTCAGTCTTTTTAATATATGCTTTGTAAGAAATATCTATTTCTAATTTTAAAGCAGCTCTTATGCGTTTGAAGTCTTCAAAGGCTTCTAAATCATTTTCTCGTTTGTATTTTTTCCACATATTTGTTTTGATTAACTCTTTATTAAACCATGCTGGATATTTATTTTGTTACTTGCAGGAATATTTGTGGCAACATTTATCAAGAATATATAATTTTCCATCGAAACATGTACAAGCGTCTTCTGCATTATTAAAGGCTTTTAAAAATGTCCAGTCAATACTGGAAATTAAATTGTTCATTGGTGGAAAATTGGCTTTTTTGAAATTATAGCAATTTTCAAAGGACGATTCCAGGTTGTCTTTACGGTTAGTTTCTACTTCCAAGTAACAAGTGATGTCCAGAGCATGATAATGTTTATCTTCCACTACAAATGGATCAAGCGATTTTTTTACTAGAGATTATCATTAAAGAAGACTAAATCTAATAGCCTATTATTATCATTAAAGATAAAGTTAGACTGAGATAAATTAAAAAGTTAAGAGGTAATTAATTATTGAAATTTGTTTGTTACTTTTGCTGTCACTAAGATATATAGTGGTATATGGAGGTGTAGAAAGTTATAGAGATATATAGACGTATATAGAGGTTATATAGAGGTATATAGGTAAATAGGTTAGTTGTAGCTTGTAAGCAACTAAGAAGAGAAATAACTTGTGTTCTTTTTTACAATTGATAATTTCTTTTGCCGAACCAACAGAAGATATTTTTAAAATAATTTTCTGCAACATTCTTGGTCTATTTCCAAGATTTTTTATTTTTATATAACAGTAGTGTTATTTAGTTCCTTTAAGAATTATGTATTGTACTTTGTAAAAGACTAGTCTGGATAGTGAGACTTTTGACAATAGTACCTACTTGAAGTATTCGTTTACCAAATTTAATTATTATTACTGGTATTTTTAAATTAAAAAAAACTAAATTTTGCTGTTTTAGCCTATCCAAGTCAGAGAACATGATCCATCCAAAAACCACAAAGTTGAAGTCCTGGGAGTCTACACGCCCAACTCAGACAAAACCAATAAGCTCGTTTCTTGTGCGAATATCCTGGAAGCCAGCAGAAGGATCGCTTGCGATATCGGAGACTGCGATCCAGAAAGAATGGCTCCGCCTAAAGTCGAAGAATACGTTAGAGACTTGTTCAAGGGTTCTAGCATCAAGATGACCGTAGTTAGTGATGCGCAAGAGTTCAAGAAAAATTATCCGCTGTTCGAGGCTGTTAATAGAGCTGCTAGCGTTCAAGAGAGGCATAGAGGAAGGATTATTTATTTGGAATATAATCCCGCAGGAAACGGGATCAAGGAGACTTTGTTCATCGTTGGAAAAGGTAGAGTATTATTTATAGAAAAGATTTTCTAGCTGTTACTTACAATAATTGTTCTTTTATTACGTTTATTGAATTCTTGCTAATTCATGCTGCGGTTGTCTGTATGGCAAGTTAATAGGATTTTAAGATTGAATTTTAACAGAAAAATATTTTTGTTAAATAACTTGACTATAGTTTCAACTAGAAAGAAGTGGTTTGCATCATTAAATTCCTCTGTAAAAACTCTATAAAATGGTTTTTAAAAAATCAACGCTGAGTTGTCCGTAAGGCCAGAAAATAGGATTTTCAGATCAAATTTGGGGGAATTTTAACAGAAACAAGTGTTTTTGTTAAATAACTTGACTATCGTTTAAACTACGAAGAAGTGGTTTGTATCGTTGAATTTCTCTTTAAAAGCTCTACAAACTGGTTTTTACTAATTCATGCTGTGTTGTCTGTAGAGTAAAATTATAGGATTTTCAAATTGAATTTTAAAAAAAAAATATTTTTGTTAAGTAACTTGATTATCGTCAAACAAAAATTCACTTGTTTTAAATGAAAAATAAAATCAGCTATTGGAAAAAAGTTATAATTTGTGATTACTGGTTCTTGAATCACACTTTCCTTTGCGGTTAAGATACCTGATAAACTCTGGAGTCTGGATGAAAACAGCTGACAATTTGAGGTATACGGAAAATTTCTAGAGAGAGGAATTTGAAATTTGTTGCAGAATTCTTTATTAAAACTGTTTATTTATAATTGGCCGTGTTATTTACAACTCTCGGATAATAATTTATAAAAACAAAACGCCAATCTTTTGACTCATGATGAAAGTACTGAAATATTTAATCATGCCCTCGCGGATGGTGATTGGTTTTATCAAATGAAATTCCAGCTACGCACGTGGCTCACAGAATATTGTTGTAGAGCTCGATTTTTTTGTGAAGAGCACATTTCGTCATAGCTATGCCACAGTTCGCGCAGTACGTCATAACTTTGTGGAGTTTTAGTTGATGGCGCTGGGCTGAAATCTGCTGCGGTAGGGGTACCTGATATCTTAGCAGTAACGTGTGTACATTAATAAAATAGTTTAAATCGAACATATTAATAAGTTATTGTTAAATTTTAACTATTCGTTAGTTAAATTGCTGATGAACTTTAAATTAATAAAACAACTAAAAGTTTAAATAAATAATATATTTTAATTTAATTTGTATAATTTTAAACATTTTCACCATCTTCATCATCTTCCAAGTCCGAAATATCGGATTCCCACTCATCGGATGACTACGTGTTTACACTAAATATGAGGAAATCTGTAAATTCATCCATAAGGTGTTCTCTTTGAATATACGCATCCTCATATTTCGCGGAATGGTCCACCACGTTTGCCCATTCCTCCGGCGTTATACTTCGGAACTTTTCTCTTGCCAACTTTTCAACATTATCCAACTTGAATGTTGTGTTATGTTGACCCACCAATTTTTTACTGTGGCCCATATTTTTTCTATGGGATTTAATTCGGGATGATATGGAGGTAATCGTAGAACTTTGTGTCCATGTTCCTCGAGAAGATCGTCTGAAAGAAATTTCGGTGGAGGTCTGTGAACTTTTATTAATGTTTACAGTTCTGGTTTGGTCATTTAAGCATCATGCGGTATATTGTTTTTAACGAGCCAGTTAATTAAATCTGCTTTTTTGGTCTACGTTGTATTCGATTTTTCAGATTTTACATTATGATAACTTGCATTATCGATCACAAGTACAGACCTTGGAGGAAGATTTTATTATCTAAAATGCAAGTATATTTTTCATAATTATTTTTGTATGTTACTTAAACTTAAACTTTTAAATGAAATAATTGCTTGGTTAAGCAAAAATTACTAGGAAGTTTAAATCACTTAAAAAATATTGTTTTTAGAAGAAATATTTCTTCAAGATGATAAGACTTATTATAATAATTTTAAGAAAAAGTTATTACTAAAAACTTTCCCTTGTATAACAATAAAGGATTAAGTACAGGTAAAGATCTTTTAACTAAACTGAAGATAATAAAATAAACCACTACATTAAGTACTTCAATTACTTGTTAATTAGATACTTTAACAGTTTAAATTAAATTTAAGCTGATCATAACTTTCGATTGTTAAGCATCATGTATTTTATGAAGTAGGCAAAGACGCAAATAATAATTAATTTTCTATAAAAAATAGATTATTACCTAAAGTAAATATTAACAGTCCATTTTCTACAAAACCGTCCTTACTCCCTGCATGCAACATTATGAGCCTTTTCCCCTTGCTCATTGGAGTTTTGAATTTGCCTTTGCCATCGGTCCATCCTTTCGAATGTGTATGACTACTATGTAAATAGGTCTCATCACAATAATAAATAGTTCTGCCTTCTTTCCGATAATGTATTAAAGATTTTAAATAATTTGTCCTCTTATTCCAACAGAACAGATCTGTTGTCTATATTTTTTTCCACCTGAAAAAATAAACATTGTAATTTTAAACGTACAAAAATTGACTATGAGAAATTAATTATTTTGGTATCATTTTATTTTGATTTTTTTAGATAACGTTATTTATACTTACCTAAAACCCATGTTTAATAATATTTTCCTAAGTGATGAGATGCTGCTCCGGAATTCAAAACAACAATCCTTCATTTTTTGTAATATACCTAAAGTAATATTTATATTAAATACGTTGCCATTATAATCAAAATAGTAACTTACAATTTAGAGTTGGTCTTTTCTCAATGATATGAAAATCATACCTCTGAGTTTTTCCAACTCATCAGGCCTTATAGATTCTACAACTGTACTTCTTTTTGTATATCCTCTTTGTGAAAAGGAAGTACTAACTTTCTACTTCACCAGCCATCTTAATTCTAGAATAACTGCTTCTAGAAATCCCTGTAGCAGCTAAAATTCTGTCTCTGTATTTGTGTAATGGTATTTGAATACCGTGTTCAGCATCGTTTTTCATAAAATTTATGAGGCGTGAAATTATTTCTTTCGTTTGTTTTAAATAATATTAAACTTATTTTTCTATTCATTAAGAGCAAACCGAACCTCTAGACATGGAAAATTTTTGAAATAGTAATACAAATTAAAGTTACGTGGGTTTTATATATTTTATCACCAATTTCTTAATATTTAAGGTATTTACGTGATATTTTTTTTGTTGCTATATAGTAACTTAAACTACAGTTCTGTAGTATGAAATCAACAAAAAAGTATTACCACAACTCAGAAAAAAAATAAAAAAAAGTCTGAGTATGATCACTGTTTTAAGGATTCGGTGAACATATTATTATTTCTTGATGAAAAAACTGAAACTAAAATTAAATACACAGATAAAACAAAAAAAAATATTTTTTCAATACAAATTGTAAAGGAAAGATTTTTCTAGAGAATTCTTAAAAGAAAATTCTAATCGAATAAAAAATAAAAGCAGAATCCTTAAAACAGTGATCATACTCTAAAAAAAATATTTTTTTTTCTGCGTTGTGGTAATACATGTAAAATACCTTAAATATTAAGAACTTGATGATAAAATATATAAAACCTACGAGTTTTATCTCATTAACGCAGCAATAGCTCTTAAGATAAGAAAAATATGGTTTACAAAAAAATCTGGTTTTAAAAGGTATTTAAAATATTTCAGGATGTTCGGTTTCTTCTGAGATTAATATTTATAGTTTTGTAAATGTACTTACCAAAATATACACAAAATTAATTAGGAATTCAAAAAATATAACAAATTAAACTTTATATACACACAAATCGAAGCACAAAAACTCAGGAAACTCAAAAATAGAAGTACAAAACTCAAAATAGCTAAATAAATAAAGTACAAATAAGTAACACTACGCTACTGAATTCAACTTGTATGAGCGATGATGAACGGCAGGCGGCTTCGATCACGTTTAAATCTGTCTGACCACGCCTACAAACTTAAATTGGTTTCTGCACATTATGACGAAATGTGCTCTTCACAAAAAACTCGAGCTCTATCATGCAATTTACTTTTCGCAGGAGGAGCTATGCCTACGTGACATGCTGCTAGCGCCCTGCATTGGTACCGTAAAATCGAGTTATAAGCCCGTGCTTGCACAGAGGCGTATTTAGATTGCAGGATGTTATTTTATAATCTAAAATTAAACTGTTTTTCTGCGATTTTTTATAAATATGCACACTAATTGAGCTACTGAATTTATTCCAGTTGGCTGTTACACACTGTATATAACCATGTATGTTTGTAACTACGTCCCGTTTATAGCAACTAAAAAAAGTCAATTTTTCTTCTTTTACTTACATATTTTTATATTTGCAATGATAGTATTGAGAAAAATCAAAATATAAGATGTTTTATTAGTACCAGCATTTTTATTACTTGTATGATGTTGTTCATTAAGAGTTTATTGATTGTTAAATAAAGTAAATTTAGTGTATTTATTGTTCTTATGCCATTAGCATTTGACAATTTTCTATTTCTAAAGCTGTTGAACTTGTACCAGAGTCAGTGTCCGTGACAGAGTAATGGAACCCACGTTAAAAAATGAATAGATATTATTTAATTATCATATGTATTTAAATGATAAATAAACAAAGCTATTTAATATTAGAGAGTTTTAGCAAATGTACGTAAGATTTCCGCTAACGTTACGTTAAACTTAGATTGTGACCTTTTTCATAAACATTGAACAGAGTAGATTACAGTCTATCCCTAAGGTAACGTTAGCGGATGGTTAGCGGCTGTTTGCTAAAACTCCCTATTATATGCGATAATAAAAATTATATATTTTTATCCATAAATGAAGATATCATTATGTATATAATAAACAGATCTCACATTTTATGGCTGATAGAATAGGAGTATTGAAATAATTATTATTTACATTGTGTTTGTCACTGGCCGTGATATGAACTTTAAATCACATGTAATATTTTTTAAAGCAGATAAATGTTAAAATCTTACCTTGAAAACTGCCGTTGAACTGATTTATTAATTTTATTTCTAACATTTCATACCGCTAGACTTAAATATACAAAAAATCATCATCATTATAAGGATTGAATAAATCCGCGCAAATTTTAGAATTATTTTTCTGCAATTTAACCAAATAACTATTTTTTCACTACTTATTAACTACCAAAAGGCCTCTAGATTTGCAGAGCATTTAGAAATGACATCTCAGCCAAATGATGAAGACTAGATTGAACCAATTACAGAAAATATTATCATCATTAGACTCACGTTTTTTAAAGGAAGTCTCTGATTAAATAAAAATCATTATTAATCCGATAAAAACTCCTGGTTTTGATTTAATTACCGGTGAGATTTTGAAACAACTTCCAAAGAAAGCAATCGTAAAAATAGCACATCTAATTAATACATCATTTAGACTCAGGTCTGGAAAATAGTAGAAGTCATTATCGTTTCAAAACCAGGCAAATTACCTAATGAAGTTTCATCATACAAACCAATTTCTTTACTTTCTGCAATATTTAAATTACATGAAAAATTACTTCTTAAAAGATTGAAATCAATATAAGAAGAGGAGAACTTAATTCCTCATCAATTTGGCTTTAGAACCATTCTACAATAGACCAAGGAATTACAGACAATATTGAAAAATCGTTAAAAGAAAATAAAATTTGCTCTTCAATTTTCCTATATGTAGAGCGCAACCTTTTGATAAAGTATGACAAGCTGGAAACACTACTTCCACAACAAGATTCAGACCTATTAAAATCCTATTTATCAGAAAGTTTCTTCAGAATTAAATAGAAAGAAGCATATTCTGAATTAAAGGAAATCAAGGCAGGGGTTCCACAAGGCAGTGTTCTATACGCCAATTACATTCCCAACATTGAGCACGATACAATAGCTAGATTTGCAGACGATACTGCAATTTTAGCTACATGAAAAGATCACCAAGAAGCGGAGAGGAAAATAAAAACATGTATAAACCAGATCCATACTTGGACCAAAAGATGGCGCATCAAGTTTAATGAAGACAGGTACGTTCGCGTCAACTTTACAAATAAATGGAATCAACACATTCCAATCAGAATAAATAATAAGCAAATTTCTTTTGATGACTCAGCAAGATCAGCAAAATACCTGTTTATTATTCTACACGGGCCACAATATGTTTGGGTGATGACAAAAAAAGGTCATATTGTTTTAGTTTACATATTTTCTACAAAAAAAAGCTTTGAAAAGGACAATTTGTTTCAAAAAGGGGCTGTAGGTCAACTATTTAAATTCCTAATAATAGTGTTTGGGGGAGTACAAAAAAGCTTGGTGTGCCGCACAAAAAAGTTTGGAGGGCCGCACAAAAAAGCTTGGAGGGCCGCAGATTGAGTATGGCTGCTCTAGACGCTAGGCTCTCCTAGAGAGTACATGTAAAAAAAACGAGACAAAATTAAAATGAAATATAGAAAATAGTACTGGCTGATGGGAAGAAATTCCAAGCTCTCTACATATAATAAATTGCTTCTCTACTAGCAAATCCCAAAATCAGTCTGGACATAGGGCATTCAGCTTTGGAGCTGTGCCAGCAAAAGCGACATCAAAGTAATCGAACAACAACAGAACAAGATATTAAGAAACATAGTAGATGCACCCGTGTACTGCCGAATCTTTGCTGAGACCTAGGAACGGAGTATGTCAAAGAAACTTTTACCAAGTTCCCCAGAAGTCATGAAAAAAGACTTCTTCAACATGTGAATGTCGAAGCTATCTAGCTTTTAGACAACATAAACCAAGTAAGAAAACTCATGAGGACTAAGCGGTTTGAGTTGTATCAATGTACATTCTAATTTTTTGTTCAGCCTCAAAGATCTCTTTCGACATGAGGAAAAATATGCACTTCTTGTACCTAATAAAAAATTATTCGGGTGGCAGTGGTTCTATCTTAAATTATTACTTAAAATATCGTGCAATTATACTTTAAAAAAATAATAAACAAGGCAGGCAATAGACAAAGTGAGACCTGGAAAATAATAAATGACTGAAGAAGCAAAAGGTCTAAATCCTTGGTCACCAATTTAGGGCCTACCGAAATCAACAATTTTTATTTTTCTGTTCGTCCTAGTCTGTCCTCCCAAATAACTCCTTCGACTGATGCTTTGTCTTATTTAAATAATCCAAATATTAACGATTAATTTTATTTTATAGCAACTGTTGTTGTGGAAACTAAGGATATCCTCTCTTCTACCACAAAAAAGAATTCCTCAGATTGGGACGAAATTTCGGATAATCTTTTTTCATATCTTCCAGAAGATGCTTTAAATGTTTTAGCAGAATCAATTAATTATTTATTTTGGACAGGTTCTTTCAGTGATTCTAAAAATAGCCAATGGTATACCTGTGTACAAGGGCGGTGATCATAATTGTCCTAACTATCGACCCATTTCTTTATTACCCACTTTGGCAAAAATTTCTGAAAAATTGGTTAATATGATAATGCTAGCTTTTCTTAAAAATCATGGAGGGCTATCTACATCTCAGTTTGGGTTTTAATGGGGTAAAAATACTACCGATACTATGTTTTCTGTTCTAGAAAAATTATACTTCAATTTAAATGATAACAAGGTAGCTGCTGCAGTCTTCTGTGATTTACCCAAAGCTTTTGACTGTTTAAATCACAGAATATTACTGAGCAAGTTAGAAATATATGGATAGCTCTAAGAAGGTTCCAGTCTTATTTGGAGACTAGAGTACAAAGAGTTTCTTTCAATAAGCAAACATCAATGCTTTCTATGATTTACTGTAAGTTTCCCCAAGGATCCGTTCTGGGACCGGTTTTATTCCTAATGTATGTTAATGATATTATTAATGTCAATATATTTGCAGATGGCACAACGATACTCTGGGAGAATGAGATTATTGAAGAGTTGTCTAATACTATTAACAAAGACATTATTAAGATTAGAGAATGGTGTAGTTCAAATTATTTATCTCTTAGTATATCAAAAACAAATAGTCTCATTCAGTGGCGATATCGCTGTAATTTCAGTTGGACAGCAATAAATTGCAAAAGACCCGAAAATAACTTCTTAGTCTTATTCATTGACCAGAAATTAAAATTTGAAATGCATGTTAATAGTTTGTGTAAGAAGCTGTCCTCTAGATGTTTTGCAGTAAGAACTGTTGCATACAACTTAGATATTTCGGTGTATACTTTTTATTGGTAGAATCCCATCTGCGATATGCTATAAGTTTCTGGGGAATATGTTCTTCCGAGTTGTTTACTAGAGCCTTTGTCTTGTAATCCATTATTTATTAGGCACAATATACTAACACTCACTTGTCTGTTTCTTTTAGAAACAGTACTTTTAGTTTTTTAATAATATAAATAATATTATCTCAAATAATACTCGAAGAATCTTTTACCTTCCCTTGCCTATACCCTCTTCCGGCTTGGTATGTGGCTCTATTGCGTATAGCGGGAAGAAGATATTTAACGAACAGCCATTTTATATAAAAAGTGCTTAAACATATTCAAAAAGCAAGTTGAGAAACTCTTGCTCGAAAAAGCCTACTACAAATTGGACTTGACTTGAAATGTAGACTTGTGGTTTTACAGATTATGCCGACGATATATATAATTATTTGTCCTTATAGACCGTTATCTGCTAGCAACTGAACTTCGTATATTTATAATTATCATTATTTTTAGGTGTAACCTACGATACCGGCGGCATCGACGTCAAAATCAGCGGTGGCATGATAGGCATGTCGCGCGATAAATGCGGAGCAGCGGCGGTAGCCGGTTTCATGAATATGGTCGACAAGTTCCAACCGAAACATCTCAGAGTAGTGGGTGCAATGAGCATGGTTAGAAACAGCATAGGATCAAACGGATACGTAGCCGACGAAGTAATCACTGCCAGATCAGGAGCTAGAGTCAGGGTGGTAAATACAGATGCGGAGGGTAGAATGGTGATGGCTGATGTTCTTTGCAAGGTAAGCGATGGTTATTGTTATATCAGATTGGGATAGTAAACATAGCGAAAGTTTAAATTTCTTCTAAGATTTCCTGCAGACATTATGAGTATTAATGTAAAGATGAGCCTAACGCACGAGTTTTGAATTCTCTGTAGCCTCGCCGATGAGTACATTTAAACATGGCCCTAAACAAAATCAGCATAATTGGTATGAATTAATAATATTAACGTCTCACAGAGTTGTATTTTTAGAGATGCATTCAAAAAAGATCTGCTTCGATATAGATTTTTTAAAGAGCGATACCATTTTTGAACAATGGACCTTTAATCTCATTTTAGTGTCAATATAAATTCCCAAACTTTTGACTAAGTCACAGGGCTTAACTACCACATTATCAATTTCGATATTCAAATTATCTTTTATAACTTTGGTAACATTACCAAAGCATATTGCTTGAGTTTTTGCCTGATTTATTTTTAGCCCATGTTTAACTGAATACTAGACAGAGTTTGATTTATCTCTAAGCGAGCGTTACCCAGTTCATCAACTAAGAAACTCTTGTAAATGTGAGTATCATCAGCAAATTGATCTATTGTACAGTTCACAGCATTATTGTTAAGATCCATTGTATATATATAAGATAAAGAAGAGGTCCAAGAATTGAGCCCTGTGGCACACCTTTGTCAATCATTCTTGAGCTAGATTCATTATTTTCTATAGTCACATATTGGCATCTATGTGATAGGTAACTCTTTAATAGTTTTCTCTGAACCAAACTATTATTGCGTTTGAAAAGTACCTCTTTTTACTCTGTTTGCTCCAATGAGATGGTTTGCTCGATGTCACGTGACCAAAAACTCTACCCGCTCTGCTAGGCGAGGTACATTTCAAACGTAGCACATATAGGTATGCTTGTTATGCCGAGTTACTACTTTCTAATTTACCACAAATTCAAGAAAATTTATAGAAATATTGGTAGTATTTTGTTTGCTACGAAGTTTTTGGTTCATATTAAAAGTTTTATCATTTGATTGGTAACACCAACAGGTATGCATGACAAGTCGATAACAAAAAAAAATACTAAAATAGAATGAGTAGGTACTTTTATATTTAAATGATAACATCTTAGTTACTGGGAATATACTGGTAATTTGAATATTGTCTGGTTAGATTAGATAAGATAAAAAATTAAATTCAAATTTAGAAAGATACCTATTTATCTGCATTTTTCTCTTAACGCATTGATGAATCATAGTATATTATACAGCAAGAAACTGAAGTGGTCCTTTCTGTTCCGAGGGATAAAAAAACACTTCAGTCCCGTGGTTTATAAGCTATTTTATGCACTTTTAGAATTAAAAACTAAAAACTAAAAAAAAAACCAGTACTGTACTCTAATAACAAAGCAATGATGATGTCGATGCACCATTGTTATAGTGTTGTACTGAATTTGTACTAAATTGGTACTAGATTTGTACTAGATTTGTACTAGATTTGTACTAGATTTTCGGTTGAATGGTCAAAATATATTTTATCCAATAAAAGAAACAACAGATGATGCATTTCATTCATAAAGTATGTTTTGTTTGGTCCTAATCATCGGAAAAGAGGAAGAAGATATTTTATGCGGATCGAAAGAAGACAGACTGTAATCGAAAATCTCGTCTGGCAACGCTGCTGTTGTATGCAACTAAAAGTCTGTTGATACCAGTGGCGTATCTTATTAAAGATAAAATCATAACTAATTATAAAAAAATAATGAAATACTAACCGATATGGTGTGCAATAAACTTTATAATGGTTTAAACTTTAAAACCGATTGGATTTGGTATAAGGGTATGAAGTTCAGTGAAATGTGGGTAAAAAGCTTAAAAACACTATTTTTTTTCAAGAATAATACATTTATTACATATAAAGATGTTAAATAAAATAAAATTAATAAAATAAAAAAAAGATAAATAAATCAAGATTTATTTTAAACAAATTTACGAATTCAATTTTGGTGTTAAAATTTGAACAGTTTTACAACTTGGTAAATGAGAGATTTTTAAATCAAAATTTAGATTTTTAAGACTACTAAATTTATAAAAGTTATTAACTCAATAAATTTACCATACTTATATACAAGGTGGGGATTTTAAATGGAACGCTTCTTCTTCTTTCTGGTAATAAGAATTTTGTAAAATCCGAAAACACGTAGAACTGTAAACAATAAACCTATCAATTGATAATTTTTAACTTGTAAAACTAGGCAGTAAACTAACTTACTTATTATCATCCATAAATATGTGTGCGGCATAGATAAATTATCTTCTGGTTTCTTACTAGAGCTGTCAAAAATACTGATACTGGAATCAGAGCTGTAACAGAGTATTCAGAACTTTTAATGTAAAGGTAAGTATACATTTTGATTAATAATAAGGTAGTTCAATAATCGAAGAAAGAAGAATGTAATATGAGTTTATAAAAAAGTTTGTCCTTGTTAAGCACCTACAAAATTTAAAGAACTTACAATATAAAAATTTCTTTGTAAGATAAACTACCAACTTTCATCTTAAAGGATAAACACTTAAATGAACATTTCCGAAACATAATCAAGAAAGTTTTTAGTTACCTAAATGAGCTTTCTCGAAACAATGAACTTAGTTTTGGCAGTGCTCCGAGCATAACACTCTTTTTTAGATACCTTCAAGTCCTACAAGTGATAGCCAAATATTTCTTGTATGCCTTTCAGTTGGAAATCTAAAAATCAAACATAAGCATATTTATTTTACCACTATAGTCCAGACTAAAGTGTGTCTATGAATTACAATTTTTTGCGAAATTAATAATGTTGAAAGATCAAAGCAAATAATAGTAATAAAAAAGTAGATAATACATGTGATATTACAGCAAAAATCTTTAAATCTACACCACTGAACTATGCAATACATCATCATCTAACCTTACTTACTTATGAAAAGATACTTTTCAGCACCCACATTTTCCAGTTTTTTGCTCAAAATGCACTCGCGAACCATGTTATTAGCTATACACAAGCCGAAATTTTTCCAAAAAAGTCTAAAGATTAACAAAAACACCCAATATGCAACAATTTACTGGATCGCAACGTCGCAAACTATCGTTGGATAAAATACAATACGTGACGTCCGTGAGGTATAGTATGAATGAAACAAAGTTATTTTAAATTGCGGTGGTGTCACGTTTAACGCTTTTAAAATCCTTGCATTTATTTGCAGGAATAATAATGACGTTTGCCATGTTTATCTTAGTATTTGCAAAGTTGTTATTTACCAAGCGTATGTATGTAAAAACGATAGGTACAAAAATGCCCTGCCTAATGGTGTAAAAATAGGTGCTGCTAAAATATCAAGTCTGCTGAAAGTAGTTAAACTAGATTAATCTACTTTGTACACATTTTTGTACACGTTTTTTGTTTTGTTACAAGTCATTTTATTTAGAAATTTACTATTAAAATGTTTCGGGAAATATTGCAACATCTCGACCCACAATGCGTCGGAGTTGGAAACACTGCACTAGGTACGAAAATGAATTGGTGGGGACGCTTGATGTGTCGCAATATATCTCGAAACTATTCTAATTAATAAAACTTGTTGCTATTAGTGATTTATAGGTAAAAACATTTACAAAATAGCTACGCGCTACGTTTCTTTGCAATGTATGACCGGGTTTTCAATGTAAATAAAGGAGCTTTGTATCCAACACATGACAATCATCATTGTCATTATTGCATGATGTCGTTTTAGACAAGTAAACTATCAAATAACATACTAGTGAGTTATAATCCATAACTCACTAGTGAGTTATGGATTGTAACGTTCATATTTAAAGTAGTATTCTATTTATTGATTACTATCGGGCACGGTGGTGTAGCGGTCTATCGCGCTTATATTCATTTATAGGCAAGTTTATGAGTCTGAGACTGCTGGGTTTCGAATCCCAGACCAGACCATGTGGATTTTTAATTAAATTGCATGGTTCGGTTTAGGATTTGATGTGTGGCGTATTAATAGAAATTCAATTTCTGTTGATATGACATGCAGATTAAAAAAATTCGCCACACATTACCGTCTCGATGATGGTGGGTGAGGTTTTCCGGGTTTTCCTCACCTGTAAGTCAAATGGCACCATCAATCATCTTTAAGTCGCCCCGGAGCGCCACGGCAAATAATAATAATAGCCGTCCCTTTCCCCGGACAAGCTCAGCTTTTGGGGTTAAAATTCACTCGTAAGGGGGTGAATTAGGGAGAGTATTATTATTATTATTATTATTATTACAAGCAGAATTCACATTGATATTGAAACTAAAGGAAAACGCTAACGGTTTATTCGAATTTGAAGTCATTTTAAAATTTGTTGGTTCATTGGAAATTCTGACTGAGACACAAGTAGCTTTGATTTGTTCACAAAACTTATTAATTATTATCTCATAAAAAACGATTTCTTCCACTTGTTTGTTGGATAAAACATTGTATGCCACTCGTGTGTTATGTTTCCTAAGTCACTTGATAATTATAAATATGAATCTTTCTTGCGTGACTAATTTTCAACATAACACACTAGTACCATAAACAACTATTATTTTTAATCCTTAGCAAACACAAATTTCATTAAATATATATAATGTATTTTTAATCCCTAGGAATTTAAAGTTAATTTTAAGTGTCATTTTATTCTCTAAAAGTAGGGACCAGCTGCGCGTTCAGATGATTTCAATTTTTTTAGAATAAGGATAATTTCCTGATCATAGCAGAATTTTATATAAATAAAAATATCCGTCATGTTTTTATTTTCTATCGTTTAGCACAGCACTACATATGTTTCGGATTTTTTTTTCCATCTTCGGGTGCAGTCAAAATTTAAAAAAATAAAAAAAACACATGGGGACGATTACAAAGAGATTAAAATTTTTTTAAAATAACAGAAACCCATCTTTCTGTTTCATCTTGTTGTATTTGAAGATTTCGAATGACGTCATATTTAGACGTCCTTTGCACATCTAAATATTACGTTTTTATGCCGTTTCCTAGTAGTCTTTATAATGTCCTTATGACGTCCTTATAAAAGTTGTTCTAATGTCACCTTTGTCGTTATTTGAACGTCACCATGACGTTATATTTAATATTGTTACTTCTTTGTAACTTTTCTATAGGAATTGTGGGTCACAATAAAACAAAATTAGAAAATGAACTATAATTATAATTAAAAAGAAATAACAGTTTAAATACATAAAATATAAAATAAAGAGAATCTTATTGGTGCAAAACATTAATTTATATAAATCCAACTGCTCCAAATGTGGTCATTTTCATAAACAAAAATAAATATTCAAAATTACATATAATTTTTTTCATTAAGAATAAATGGAGGCTTTCAGTTTGTCGATATTGATATAACTTTTTTCACTGACCTCCTCTTAACTTTTAACGATAATTCTGAATGCACACGAGCCACAATTCACACACAACACCACACAATTACACATGGCCGATGCAGCAACTTTCGAATCCCGGGATGCCGTTCTCGTGCTTGCTCGAACTACTAGAACACACACGAGTCATACTCCACAGACCAATGACCACAGCCAAACGCAGTCACGTTTTACGTGGTGTCATAAGTTAATAGACCTAAGAGTTTTAAAAAATACTTGTTTAGGCCATACCATTTTACATACATAAAATGTATTGAAATCACGTTTAATATAAATCTTAATTTAATAGTGACAATAAATTGACGTCATACTGACGTTAAATTTGTGACGTTAAAAAGACGTTAAAGAAGAAACGTCATAAGGTTTGTTCCAACAACAATCTTGGAACCATACACAAACCAGTCCACAACTTATTGTCAAAGACTGATAGTCGACGACCAGTCCACGACCTGTCGATGATCGAGACTGAATTCGGAACTTGGTTGTGTTGGAACACATGTTTCTGTTGTCAGACACACTATCAATAACGTAAAAGTAGAAAAAACATTAACAGATTAAATTTTGAATTTGGTAATTAAAAAAAATTAAAACTCATTAAAAGATTTATAAATTTTGATTTTTCGATTGGTTAGTACATTAACTTATTTTATTTTTCTACTGTATGTAAGTCATAATAATAGTTCTTTTCACTTTCTACACTCATTACTCATAAAATAATAGGTATACTATAAATAATGATAATGAATAAAAACTAAATTACGATCGAGACTACGATCGATGATGCTATCAAAACGAATATAATCACGACATTTCCAGAGTTGATTTATTTACGAGCTAACTTTCGTTAGCTCGTAAATAAGTTGTCTTAACAATTCGTTCCTATTCAGACCCAGGAACTGATTTGACAGTACAGAAACTGGTTTGTGATCAGGTTTGAGTATGTTGGAACGCTAGGTTTTTGTACAGTTTTGAGTCCGAGCTTTGTTGGAACATCAAATCTAGACTGCGCAGAATCCCGACAGTACGTAAACCGATTTGCTATTGTGTTGGATAGACATGGTTAACGCACTAAAATTCTTTGCGTTGATACACTAACTCCGGCGCACTCTATTGCGCCAACTCATTGCGTTAACGCAATTGCGTTATTGCGTCACACCACTGCCTGCGCCGAATGAAGTCGATGCACCTCGGTGTATCGCATGATACCGGGCTGTCCTTTTATAAGGGTCAAACCGTGTTTTTTTATTATGTTCAAAAATAAACGAAAATATAACAGTGTAAGGAGTCTATTCTATAACAATTCCTTTATATTTAACGGCCTTTAAAAATATTGGCGGCCTTTAAAAATAGTTTCGTATTCGTTAATTTACTTCTATCATTATTTAAACAGATTTCTTTAAGATAGTCCTCTAATATAAAGGAATTGTTACAGAATAGACCCCTAATACACCCATTTTTTAATTTCATTGTGTTCGGATTTTACAAAAAATACAAAAATTCCAATTTATATAAAAAGGATATAACTTTTGTATACTAGTGGCCAATCAAAATGGGAAGAACTAAAAATTGACAGTGTACAAGATTAAAATTCATAAAATTCGACCTACAATCCTACAAATAATAATAATAATAATAATAACGGGTCTTTATTTGCACAAAACAATTACATTTTTGTACAGTTAGCATGGGCGAGGTTTAGCCTGTGGCTATTCTTACACCTAACCCTAGCAAAACATATACATTTAAATAACTATAATATTAAAAGTTTATCAATACAATTTGATATTAGTAGCTCATTATATCTACCAGTTTACATTTGACTAATAAAGAGTTGCCTTTTTAAAGCATTTTTAAAAACAGGTAGAGATCGTGATTTTTAATATCAGTATGTAAAGTGTTGTACAGAACAACTGCGTTATACGAAAAACTACGATTATAAATAGCAGTAGAGTGACGAGGCATTGATAAATTAAAATTGTTTCTTATGTTTTCATTGTGCGTAGACGATCTAAAAGTTAATTTGCTCATAAGATATAATGGTGACGCAGTAGAAAGAATTTTAAAAAGAAAAGAAAGGAACATAAATATATATAAATTATTAACAGTTAGCCAGCCAGTTTGGGAGAAGGCTTGGGAAATATGATCGAATTTGCGAATCTGCAGCATGTATTCTGCATAATTTGCAAACGGTTACGATCAGCAGCTGTTAAACAAGGATAATACACAACAATTCCATATAATATTTTTGAAATTACAAGGCTTTGGCAAAGTTTTAGTTTTATAGATTGGTTCTGTAGGATGTGTTTATTAGAATAAAGCAAGCGAATACCACTATAACACTTTTGTAAATGATGTGACATGTTGCAGAGAACATAATTACTTAATATATTTTGGGTAATCTGCATTACGAGTTGAATCAATTACGTAAATTAAAATTCTCAACTCGTCACGGAAAACGGAATCAATGCCTGGCGCATGGCGCACCAACAACTCGCGATCCTTTCGACTCAGGGCTGGAACTCTGTGTCATGTAGAATTCTACTTATCGCTTTCTACAATAGATTCTTTTGTGGCACTCTGTGTAACATAGCGGAAAACCAACGAGTATATACTTACTACAGGATAACTAGTTTCATAAGAAACCACATTGCGATATTTCCCGTGCGGTTGATAACGTATTTATCACAAAAGAAAGTAATCGATTACATTGTAGAAAGCGATAAGTAGAATTCCACATGACACAGAGTTCCAGCCCAGTATCGAAAATTGCGTTGCGCTGATACAGTAACAGCTGGTGTATCAACGCTCGTAACGCATACAACTGCGTTAACGCAATAACGCAACGCAGCGCTGCGTTATCCATGTCTAGTGTTGGAACAAACCTACAATCACGTCATATTTTGCTAACATGACGTCGATGACCAAGAATAGCCAAAAAATGTGGTCAAAATGTCGTCAGTCTGCTGCCTAGGTATTTACAGCCCTATTTATAATCCAGATATTATAAAGTCAGTAAGACAAGAAATTTTAGATTATTTATTTTAAAACAAACTTAACTTTATAAAATTCGTTGTACAAAGACCTTTATGACACACAAAAATAATATAAAACAACAACTTCTGCAAAAGAACTTTACTTTCTGTCAAATTTACTCAAATTAACCCAGTCCAAACTGGGTAAAAAAGATTGCACTTTAGACTAACTTGACCAAGACCAAATTGATCACACTCTTTTTGTTTGGAGCGTATTTCCTGAACGCGCTCTAACAGTACCTATACGTTTAGTTCCTAAAGTACCTACCTAGGTATCTAGGTACATAAAAGAATTTTCTTGTTCCAAAAGTCAATAGACTGAACTTATTTGTTTTTGATTATCTTTATTTTGTGACAATTAATGTAAAACAAGTCAGTTTTATTAATAAATGTTAAATTAATTATTTAAGAATTTAACAAGATAATAAAAGTAAACATGTGATATGATAAAAACGAAATAAAAATTAAATATGACTTACCTGCCATCTGGTTGTAAATTACGGAATTTAAAGCTTTAGAAAGGTAGATTACTATTTATGTTTGAAGTGTAGCTCTGCTACCTGAAAGTAGATGGCAGCACAATATATATTTTTATATTAAATACCTACCTAGTTTCAATAGTACGTTTTTGCATATTGTTTTTTAATTGGGGTATTATCTATACAGAGTGTGTCATGAGGAATGGTTAATATTTTAGTACCTCAAAATATTAATATTTGGTAAAATAATACTGGATCAAATGTTGTATGGATACAGGGTACCTATTAAGTTAAAATTTATTTTTGTTTTTTGAAATGTTTTCGTTATTAATTAACGATTTAAGGTGATTACAGCACCCCTTATAATTTTCGGACAAGGATATCTCAAAGTGATATTAAAAAAAAAACAAATTTTGGCAAAATAAATAAGGCAATAATACGGCAGCGTAGAAGGGCCACATTTTTTTTATTTTTAGAATTCTGTATTCGAACACGGAATTCCTTGTTCGTACACGGAATTCCGTATTTGAACACGGTATTACAGATTTCCCTCTTCGTACAGGGAACTCCGTATTCAAATACAGAAATTAGTGTAATTCCGTGTTCAAACTCGGTATTCTTTATTCGAGCTATATTTTTTTAATGGGATATTTATAGGATGTTCTTGAACGACTTGGGAAATTCGGGGGGGGGGGGGGAGGGGAAAATACGGATCATCTGAAAATCCTTATAATTTGGTCCCAAATACTCAACTTGAACAATTTTATCTTAAATTAACTTTTAAGGTGCTTTTGGAGGCTGGAGTGTCAGACCTGCCTTCTGACATTCCGTTATTAATTTATTTATTCAATAAACTACATCAATTGTAAGGGTAGTCCCATAGGAAAAAGTATATAAAATTAGTTGTTTCCATTGTTTGTTATTCCTATAAACATAAATTCAATATAATTATCAAAGAAAATGTAAATAAAATAAAATAATACCTTTCGTCATCCATACTAGGGTGTAATAAAAAAAATTTGTCAGTTTTTTTATCACCCGTATCCACAAATCTATTGATATTCTGTCAGTTCCACATCAAGATGAGAGTCAAGGAACATTTCATCAAAAAATAGTAGTGATACACGTTGTTTTCTTTTAGTTTTCTAACTGATTTCGTTAAAAGTATGAACATTTTCTCATTAATTTTCTCTCCGATTGGGATAGTTCTCAAAAAATTCATTAATTTTTTAAGACTTGGTGTAGCAAATAAATTATAAAAAGTTTTGTAGGCCTTTGCACTCTTTTTTTGTCTAAATTGTAACACCGACCTTTTGGTGTTGTAGGGTCAAGGCAAACTGAAGTGTTGATAAAATTCGACACATTCTTGTCAATGCCACTTGTTAGATTCAACAGCATTTTTCTTCACATAATTTTCTGACATGATTTCAATGGCGCTTACAATTTTACGAATTTTTGTTCATCTTCCAAGCATTCCTGTAAATGTAAATAATAATTGGCGAGAATCTAAAAATAAATACATGTTTTATTTAGATTTAGTAAAATAATTGGCCAATATTTCCTAAAATTATGAATTAAGCTATTAAAAATAAGATTATTTAGGCTTAAATCAAAAGATTAGTTTTAATTAGAGAAACAAATTTGAATAAAAATATTAGAGTTTCGTAAATTGTTAACAATTGCAAAAATATTAGCAATACTCATAAATAGAGCTAGGGAATATATGCAAAACGCCATATTTTGCATATGTTGCATATATAAACAATTTTTGATTTTGAATGCATATATTGGCATTTTGTTAATTTTTTGGCATATATCTGATGTACTAATTGGCTGGACATATTAAAATTAGGAGTTTTGGACCAAAATAATATTTTGTGAAATGTCTTTACAGGTCGATTTCCTTAAATTTTGAAGGATTAACTTTTCCCTGTAATAAATTACGGTTAATGGTGTAGGTACTTGAGAGGATTAAATTATAAATACCCTCCTTAAACCAACAAATGTTGCTAAATATCTTCAAATTTCTAAAATGACTTTCAACTTCATTTCAGTCTTTATTGTTGTGTTAACCAGTGGTAAAAATGGCAAAATTAATTGAGTCGTGGGTAAAATCTTATTCAGATTTTGTTGTAGAAGGTGATAACCAGGTGTTTTGTAAAACATGTTCTAAAATTGGAAGTACTTTTTTATTTTATATTTTATTTTGACCCTTCACAATGGTAAATCAAACGATAGTAAAATATTATTTCAACTCACAGTTAAAAAAAAAGTAGGGCAACTTTACAACGTACGCATTTATTTAATTTAATTAAAACTTCAACATCTACAGGAATTTATTTGTTTTATATTCCATGTAAAAAAAAAGTTTCAAATCGACCAACACGCGAAAACACCCTCACATATAGCAAAGCAGAAATCTAAAGGCACTCGCAGACAAAGTCAACTTCCCTTGAAACAATATTTAGAATCTGGATCGTCTAGAAGTGAACAAGCTATTTTTAATAAATATTTATGCAAAGCTTTAGTGACTTCGAATATCCCTTTAATACGATTAAATAATCCAAATCTCCGATCATTTTTGCAAAAATATTGTAAATTTAATATTCCAGAGCAAAGTATATTACGCAAACGTGGTGTTGACAGTTTGTGCATTGGGACTCGTGAAAAAATTCGTGAGATTACCGTTGGAAACCATTTCTACATTATTGTGAATTAAACAACAGACTCTTGTCTAATCTAATCGCTTCAAAGCAATTAGATAAAACAAATAACTTGACAATAACTCGTTTTATCCAGACAGAATTGTCTTCCTTTTCTCTTCCGGAAGCCGTTCCAACAGAAAAATGTTTATTGCTCTTGAAGTTTTTGGGATCAGCAAATAATTATTTTTTAATCCAATGAAGTTGACTCAATTTTTGAAGTTGATAACTGAGGCTCACTGATATCATTGATCATTTGGATATTTTGATGATCAACCTTTTCTTTATAATAGTTTGAATGGTCTTTAAGCATATCAAAATCTGAAATAAAAAATATTTTTTTAAGTATTGATACATTTATCAGACCAACGTATTAAGACATGATCCAGAACTATTTTATACAAAATATTACGTACCAGTACTATTTACAGAATTACAGAAGGTGTGTGTCGGTGGAGGTGAGACCAGAGCGTTTGGCTACCATGTGAGAGGCCCAATTTCAATTCTGGCCTGGCGACTAATTAAATTAAATCTTTTTTCATATTTGTTATTTTTGTCTTTATAACACAATAATTTTTATAATTTGTAGATTTTCGTTAGTAAGTCGCAGAAAAATTATGCTGTACCACTCCTGTTGCACGAACTACTATTATTTGTATCTAAGGATACATAAATGTTACAGTAGATATTTAAAATGACCATGAAAATGTATTTATTTCATATGCTTAAATAAAGAAACATTATTAGATATTATAAATAATGACATTTACTATGCGTAGTTAAGAAAAAAAGTTGCAATATTTTCGTCTGGATATTACACATTCAATACACAGATAATTATCTAATAATTAAACGTGAAATAATATGTATATACTTAATAGTTTTTATTAGCATATACATACATTTAATACAGCTACACATAAAAAATAAATAATTGATAAAGGTAAATACGAAAGGTTATAGAAAAATCAAAGATATAGAATAATTACAGTTATTACTGTAAGATCAACTTGTTACTTTATTTATACCAATTACTTACCTTTCATATATCAATGCCATCCGTTATTTTTATTTTATGGTGAGATTCCAGTAATTGAATAAAATTATTTATTCAAATGAGAAAAAAACGCTAATGAAGTTTTTAAGATACTATTCGAAAAAATTGTATCGATAAATTCCGTAATTGATTAAAATAAACTTGTGTTTTCTAGAAACAACGTGAATGTTTTTAAAGGTGTTTCACTATTGCGTATGATCCCTAAAATTTTTCTAATTGTTTTTATAATAAACCTTCATCTGATGATGAAGAGATTTAACCGAGATTTTTTTTCCTGGGCTCGTCTGACTATGTGTCTCCGAATAACACTGAAGCCTATTGGCTTATTGTGTTTTACCCCATGTTAGTTTATAGCACCCACTCTATCACCTTTGTACCTTGTACAAGTTTGTACAGATCCTTGGGTGAGTGGGTTCTATACGTTGTTGGATCAACCTGGGGTTGTCCATAAAGAGCCTGCCTTTTGCGATCTAGAGCTTCGCATTCGCACAGTATGTGTTTGGCCGTTTCTGGTTTCTTGTGACATAGTCGGCACATGAGTTCCCCATTGTACATGCCAATTTTGTTCAAGTGTCCCTTTACTGGGGCGTGCCCAGTCATGAACCCTGTTATCACTTTCAACTGGTTCCTATTCATTAAGAGTAGTTCTCCAGTTCTTTTGGGACATGGTCTGCCTATGAAGGCTTTTCCATGTGCCTGTTTTGCGGTGCTTCCCCAATAGTTGATATGTTGTTCCCGAATCCAGTAATTTATAAAACCCCGGACTGTACTTTTTGGTACTCCTGGGTTTGTGTCTGGTTCCGGTGTTTCTTCTGACCCTCTTTTTGCAAGTTCGTCAGCCTTTTCGTTGCCTTCGATCCCTTTGTGACCTGGCACCCAAAATAGTTTTACTCTATTTCGGTCTGCCAGTGTTCTTAGTTCTTTGATGCATTCCCATACCAGCCTCGACGTAACTTTCTGACTCGATATGGCCTTAAGTGCCGCTGGTCTGTCTAACCGAGATTAATTGAGGACCGTTTTTTCAAAACTCAACAAAAACAAAATGGGCCGAAAATGAGTTACACATGTAGATATATATTTTCAGAGATGCTCTATCGATTGGCGCACTCAGAATACAGCAAAACGCAACAAGATGCATGTTACAATCATTTGAAGTATTAAATATTTTGCGAAACTCAACAAGATCAGACCTGCATGTCTGCACACATTTAATTACATAGTTTCACAGCCTATTTTGTTAGTTGTATCAAAGTATATTAACCGTTGAGTAGCGACATAAAGCGTCGGTGCCTTTGATCTTGGTTGGTGCAAATTTTCTCTCTCTCTTTTGACGTTATTGACGGAACGACACAGTAAAACACTGCTCGAATTATGAACTGGTCTTGAATGTGATGTTTACACTGCTCGACGTAATTTGAAGTAAAACTCTTTTGTAGTTTACATTTATAATAAAAGTTTGGTCATTAGGCAGTTTTATATTTATGAGTATTTAACTTATGTAGTAAATATAAAAATATATCACTATTGATAAATTTCAATTCAATTCAACACAATAAAAGAGCACTAATAAATCCACAACAACGAATTCCTAGATCAGCTGCCGGACTAAAGTGAAAGGGGTTTTAGAAGACGTCTCGCCTCTCTATTTCGCGTCGGCGCACTAGAATTCGGTTCCACAGCTGTCGCTACTCAACGGTGAATATACTTTGGTTGTATGAGATTCGTGATGGAGCGCGTACGTAATTAAAACGACAACGACGAATATGACAAGTCTGTCGTGTGTACTCCCGGTGGGCGAAAGCATCGTAATAGTGGGAGAAAAAAGAAGAAAGAAACTATATATTTTCTTGGACAGAATACCTATAATGAAATGTCCACATACAGCGCTGGATTATAATGGAAAAAAGGAATGTTTGGGCAAATCTTTAAGCACTGGAGATGCAGAAAGTATGTATTTTGCATGTTTGCTCGATAGCGTTTCAGTCTATTGCTTACTTTTTAGCTTTCCGTCATCATTTCTTTTCACAAAGTAACAAAATTGATCAAGATCGCTTCCTGTTGAAATATATGAATGTTTTTATTCTTGCTCCTTGGAAAAGGGAAAAAATCATCTTAAACCAAAGTCAGTAGTTACGAAGTATACCCTACGAAAACAAAATGGTGAAATAATTCCAGTGTGCGCAACGTTTTTTACGAATATCACAGGTGAAAACCTATTTCGCTACTATTATAGTAATTTTTAGAACGAAATTTGTTTTAGGCGTTTCACGTAATCGATTAGCGATTGTGGCCCGATATTTTTTGCACATTGGCGAAACACCACAAGAACGACGCGGAGGAGATCGGTCAACAGTGAGAGATAGAGAAATATCTGATCTAATTCGAACTCGTATAAAGTCATATAAATGTCGCGAAAGTCACTACTCGAGAGCAAAAACATGTAGATCATATTTGCCACATTTTGAAGCATGTTAACAATATATTATACGGTCGTTTCTTTAACTTTTTCTTTGACAGTATTTCGAAAAACCACTTAAAAATTGTTGTCTTTCTACATTATATCCAAAAGTAACCTCCGAAAAATTTGACTGCATAGAAATTATTACCATTCTCTCCGTTGGTTAGTTTTTTATACAAAGAAATTTCGAATAGCGCTTTTGTATTGGGCGCTTTTGTTGGGAAGCGCATTTGTCGGGGCGCTTTTGTCGGAGCGCTTTTTTCGGGGCGCATTTGACGGGTCACCATAAATAAAAATCGTACAAGCCGTTTACGAGATAATTGAGGCGTTCCATACTTAAAACTCACTGTGTTTATAGAATAGGTGTTTTATAGTTAACTTTTTGACTATCTGGAAATCTAATATTTTTAAATTTTAAGTTACGATGAGTAATTGAAAATTTTAAAGAAGTAAAAAGTTAATTGCGCGAGAGAACTCGAGAGAGCTCGAGAGAAACGAGAAAGTCTCGTCGAGAGATGACACTCTCTCGTCTCGTCTCGAATCTTTTTTCGAGAGAAAATGTCTCTCTTGTCTCGTACCAGACGAGACAAGACGAGACGAGAGACGAGAGTCTCTCGTCTCGCGGCATCACTAACGATGAGTTCGGGAGGTGGACTCCTTTTACCCTTTTCACTCTATAAATAACTTCAGTCCATGCTAAATCATTGTAATTCAATGATGTAAAGTTAGATATGGAGTGAAAAGGGTAAGTGGCAGTGACTATTTAATTAAAAGTGACTATTTAATTCACTTAACATAAAACTTCTTTCTTCTGAAATAGTAAGTAAACCCTTGGTTGATTGTTTTGTTTAAATGTCGTTAATTTAAACTGGAAAATTACTAAGCTTTGCAAGAGTTATTACAATGATTCTCTTACCAAATTTGAAATTCACGAAAAACTAACATGTCACACACACTACGCTAGAAGTCTAATATCGATTTTTATTCCTTGTGCGCTTTTGCCACTAACAACAGACTTTTAAGGTAAACACTTGCCGGTTTTAACTCAAGTATGTCATCAAATGAACTGTGTCGACAAACGCACACTTCCCCTACTGATTACTCATATCTCGAAATTATTTGAAAAACTGATTAAAAACAGGCTTGCGTCTTATTTAAATAAGTATCAAATACTTTCAAAACAACAATTCGGCTTCAGAGAAAAAACTTCCACTCAAGATGCCGTCATTGCTCTGACTACAATGATAACAGACTCACTTAATGAAAGCAAGCCTTGTTTATGTATATTCATAGATCTTTCGAAAGCTTTTGATACGGTCAGTCATCAGCTACTCTTGCAGTCTTTGGAAGATATTGGTATAAGAAATAATGATCTAAAACTTTTTGAAAACTACCTTACCAATAGATTACAATCTGTGAGAGTGGATAATGTACTGAGCAATATAAAAACGATCGAATATGGAGTACCGCAGGGTTCAATACTTGGCCCTACTTTGTTTAATATATATATATAAATGGGCTTTTTTCATTGAGGACCAGTGGAAAAATTATCGGATTTGCAGATGATACAGCTTTATTTTATCAGGCAAATAATTGGAAAGACTTAAAACAAATAGCCGAGAAAGACTTCTTGCATATCAAGAAATGGTAGATTATAAATTATTAACAATAAATATAAGCAAAACGAATTACCTACCTTTTAGTTGTAACTCTTTGGGTTCTCCTACCTTTGACCATCTAAATATAACCGATGCAATGTCCATAAAACCTAAAAATCAAATTAAATATTTGGGAATAATTATTGATCCACACATGAGATGGGATAAACATATCACAAATTTAAATAACAAATTACGAAGCCTCCTATATAAATTTAAAAAACTAAAAGATCTCTTACCTGTGAGTTATCTAAGAACATTGTACATTGCATTAGTAGAAAGTCATTTGCGATATGGAATTCTAGCATGGGGTGTAGCCCTTAAAACACATATCTATCCATTAGAGGTAATGCAAAGAAGATTTTTTTAAATAATATTATCTAAAAGAAACAGATATCCATCAGATATTTTATATACTCAGATAGAGTTAATGGACATAAGGCAGCTTTACTACCTCTGTTCAGGAATCAGATATCATGTACATAAACAACAAGCTCCAATTGCAATTCATGAATATAGTACTCGGCACAAACATCATTACATTACTCCGTTTATGAAAAAAACCTGTACTCAACGGTCATATTCCTATATGGCACCAAAATTATACAATACAATTCCGGAAAACATAAAAATCATTGATAGTATATACTTGTTCAAAACAGAGCTAAAAGATTTTATTTTCAAAGGCGAGCGTCACGTTATTGATGATTACTTCTAATACTACGGCAATATATACTTAAGTTTAGGCAAATTAAAAATAAGTTATCTGTATATCATAGTTAGAAATGTATTAGTACCTATTGTGTGATTTTATTATTATTATTATTGTTATTAATTATTATTAGATTTTACTCTTCTGTAACCTTTTATTTACTTTTGGCCAAAACAAGTGTCTATACACTTATTGGAATCCAAAGCTTTATTCTTGACATTACTGTGATGTATCTATAGTTATTTTATCTATTTGATTGTATAAAATTAACTGTATTATGTATTTTATTGAATAAAGCAGATTATTATTATTATTATTATTATTATTATTATAACATTTAATTTTTTTATATATATAAAACCGTAAATCATAGATCCACTAAACCTGGTATTAGTAAAGTTATAAAAATCATATCTAATCGGAAAAAAGTATAAATGCATTTAAAATATTATCCTATGGCATCATATCTTGAAAAATATGACAAACACCACTAAATAGTACATGAAATATACAACTTTGGTTCCTATTAATTCATAACCGTCATAATAATGTTATAAATCAGATTTTCCGCTCATTTAGGCCATTCCATCTCATCTTTTTGTCTTTTCGACAAGGTCTATTTTTGTTTCATTTATACTTTCAGTATTTTGACACTTTTCCTGTTGTTCTACACAGTCATTCATCTATGTCCTCATTTCCATTTTCTTCATTTTTAGGGATCAGTACCCAAAGGGTAATCAACGGGTCCCTATTAGTAAGCCTCTGCTGTCCATTCATCTGTCGGTCAACGCACTGTATTTCATGATCCGTAAAAGGTAAACAGTTGAAATTTTTACAGAATGAGTATTTCTTTTGCCGCTATAACATCTAATAATAAAAATAAATTAAAAATTAGAAGGGGCTTCCATACAAGAAACGTGTTTTTTGGTTTTTTTTTGCTTGTTGATCTTAATAAAGTATTTAAAAGTACCAACATAGTATTAAATCTTGTACGAGGTGCGAAACCCTTGAAGCGCCAATCAGACTCGCACTTGGTCGGTTTTTTGCTCACATGTAGATATATGAAGATATTTTGAATTTTTTTTATAGTTCAGTCCAGTGTCCCAGTAACTTCTATTATCTTCGTTTTAAATAGATATTTATCTGCAACATCAAAACTTTCAAACGATCTAAGAACTGCATCTGTCTATGATAATCACCCTACACAAAGAGTTTTTACCAATCGGTGGCACCACCTCTGACAAATCGTGTTGCACGGCCCGCATATTACATCATCATCATCATCATCGGTACTACCTCAAAGAAGTATCTTTCTTATCCAGAATGGTGGATTGAAAATAAATTAATAATTTATCGCAAAAAGCTCCATAGTCATTGCTTACAGATTAATATGATTTATAGAAAATAATAGTAATGTCAAGGAAGGGGAGAAGAATTTGTTAATGTTTATGTGGTCTCGATTTGACCTTTGTTGTTGTAATTTCAGAAAATACTGAAAGTAGCATTGATTTGCGGTTTGAACGTGGATTTAATGGCCACCTGTTTTGCGTCCTTCTGGAAAAGTAAACGTACGCGCGATTAATGTTTTATAAATATTTATCATCTCATTACTTAGGTATGTAAAAATAAATTTTATCTTGCACAAGAGGGATGGTTTCTTTTTCTTTAAAAAAAAATAACGTAATCAAAATAAGTCCTAATATGTATTACATTCTTCTTTCGTTTTCCTTGTTTTTTACTTCCCTATACTTCTTAATTATTTACTTGTCTCCATTATTTTTTTTAAATTTGTTTTTCTTCATCTATGGCTCTTATTTTCCCATAATTCTTCTTCCACCAATTATCCACATTATCATTTTTTATTTATTCTTATTCTTTGATCTCTTTAAGCACAAACAACACAATAAAGGAATTAGGTAAGAAAAAAAAATAATCTTAAATGACAAATGAAATAAACATTCTGAGGTCTTCATTAGTACTATTAAATTTAAGGAGATTGGACAGTATCAATAAAGTAATTGATTATTAAGTACTAGACTTCCATCTATCATCTACTTCTTTGCTGTGAATATTTTCTACTATTTTTTTGATAACCTCTTAAGCCTATACTCCCATTTTTTCATGAAACTTCTATACACACTCCATTAATTTAATTTCTAAGTTTGTCACATTTTCTAACTCACTGTACCTGCCCATCCAACAATGTAATTTTCCTGCACCACTCAATCTAATCCACTCTAAATACTGGTCTACACAATTGTCATCCAGAGGTTTCCTTCTATTTTAACTTTTCTATATCATTTTACAATTTCATCACTTCCTTTGATTATTACTTTATTCTAAGTAGTTATAGTTTTTTATTTACTAGTAATATGTTCTTGTCTTTAGTTCTTGATCTAAATTGATATTTATTTAATCATCTACACTAATTGAAAACCACGTATCTTCTTCTGATATCTTCAGATGGAAATCCGACAGAAAACTAAAATTGTCTATTACTTTTAGATCCTTTCTGACATTCTGCTGTTCCAGTTCTATTCCACGTAACGATTTCTAGTAATACCTGTATAAATTAATTATTACATCATAGTGCAGACATGTACGTGTTAAGTAATAATATGTAAGCAAGTTCGCTTTTGTTACAGCATTTTATAAGTACAATATTATCTAAGGATTAAGTAATTTTAGACCTTCAAAGCAGCATTTTTATTTCTGTTTCCTTACAGTTTATGAATATCAAGTTTAATATCACACTGGTATTGATTGTGCGGTTCAATGTTACTGGTTTCAATGTGTCGAAGTGAAATAATAGTACTGGGTGAATTCATTATACCAGGATTGGTTGATAAGTTCATTATCTTGTTTGAAATATATTGAAGTTTTATTTTTAATTTATTTATATTAATTTTCTCCTTTCAATATTTCTTTGACTTGGTTGTACCATAGAAATTAAGATGTTGGGTTAGGTTGGGTAGAACATGCGTGGAGTGATACCTAAAATATATTTTACACCTATTAATGAAAGTTAGGGTTGATTAGGATGACTTGTTTAAAATCCCTAAATTAATAATTTGGAACCTTATTCTTTCCAAGGCAGCATAGGTACATAGAATGTGTTCTATAAATCCTTTTCATGTTTCATAGGCAACAATGTCCTGTCATCATTTCTGAAAGAATATCGCTAATATTCATTGCTGAATCTGAGCAGAATCATTCATAACAGGGTTATGTATTAACGACTTTGTCAAAGGCTTTGAACATTATATCACATAATATATGCTCTATAGATTCTTCTCATGTAGTTACATATACCAATGTGCTGTCATAATTTCTGGAAGAATATCGCTAATATTTATTGCTGAGTAGAATTATTCATAGAAGGATTATGTATAAACACCTTTTTCAAAGGATTTGAATAAGTTAGCTCTAAGGTACCTATCTAGTACTTTAGTGATACACCCTCTTTCCAGTGTGACTGGATAATTACATTCTCAGTCCTCTTAGCAATATCAAGGACTAGTTATGTTAAGATCTTACTTTTTCCTATATTTTCTATATTTTTGAGGTCCGTCTTCTATTTTTAAAATTCTGTCTAGACTAGTTCAAAAACTTAGGTTTGGTTCAAGAGATCTCCTATACTTTAAAGTTCAGTACCTACCGATTCTCCACAATTAATTTGTATAGATATCATTCTTTTCACTTCTCATATTATGGAGTATAATGTCTTATTACTCTTATATTTGCAACTACATTTGTTTTATCTCTTCCAGTTTCTATCTAATCTTTTTAACATATTTGGTCCATCTTCAGAGGCTATGGTTTGGGTTCTATCTATATCTTTCTTTAAACCTTGAATATGCCATTGATTTTTCTTTGGACTTCATCTAGCTAAGAGCTTTATATATACTTTTTAAAAATCAGAATAATCTAATGGAAAAACTATTTTTATTCATTTATTTTTACAATATTCTACTGGTATCCCAACTATAGAACAGGAATAAAAGCTTTTACAACTAATTGACATTATTGTAAGTACCATAATACGAGATATATGTAAAAAATTAAATAATTATATAAGTGTATAAGTGTAGTTAAATAAATGGCTCAGAAAACGAGTTTTAATGTGTATTCATAAATGAATAATGCCGATGATTATAATTATGATTATGATTGCATAAAATTGTTCATTCTTTCTTTATTCTTGATCATTAGCGATCATCATTTTGATGGTTTTCCTATTTATGTCAATTTCTTAACGCTTCTGTCTCATGTTTCTGGGTGGCCCGAGAAATATTTCAACTTTAAATCGGAAAAACCAATGTAGATATGAATTTCTTTGGCATGTACTATATATATATGCACTAAAAACAGAATCACGAACTGTTAAAATACACGAACTGATCATCAATTGTTTTTAAGAACGTTAAGTGATTTATAAGAATTATTGTAGGATTTGTAAAATTGTAAAAAAGACACAATATTTTAAATAAATTATTTTACATAATGGAATTAGACCCACTCTTATATTTCTTAAAACCAACAACAAATCAGGATGATTAATATTGATGATTAAAAAATCCGAATATACACAATAAAACAAAAAAAAACAAGAAAAAATAAGAAAAAACAAGAAAAAAACAAGAAAAAACAAGAAAAAACAAGAAAAAACAAGAAAAAACAAGAAAAAACAAGAAAAAAACAAGAAAAAACAAGAAAAAACAAGAAAAAACAAGAAAAAACAAGAAAAAACAAGAAAAAACAAGAAAAAACAAGAAAAAACAAGAAAAAACAAGAAAAAACAAGAAAAAACAAGAAAAAACAAGAAAAAACAAGAAAAAAACAAGAAGAAAAACAAGAAAAAAACAAGAAGAAAAACAAGAAAAAAACAAGAAAAAACAAGAAAAAAACAAGAAAAAACAAGAAAAAACAAGAAAAAACAAGAAAAAACAAGAAAAAACAAGAAAAAACAAGAAAAAACAAGAAAAAACAAGAAAAAACAAGAAAAAACAAGAAAAAACAAGAAAAAACAAGAAAAAACAAGAAAAAACAAGAAAAAACAAGAAAAAACAAGAAAAGAAAAAAAACAAGAAAAAAACAAGAAAAAAAAAAGAAAAAAAAAAAAGAAAAAAACAAGAAAAAAACAAGAAAAAACAAGAAAAAACAAGAAAAAACAAGAAAAAACAAGAAAAAACAAAAAAAAAAACAAGAAAGAAGACAAGAAAACAGACAAGAAAACAGACAAGAAAACAGACAAGAAAAAAGACAAGAAAAAAGATTAAAAAAAAAAACAAAAAACAAACAAATATAAAAAACAAACAAATATAAAAAACAATAAAACCAAACAAAACAAAAAACAACCAAAAAAAAACAAAACCAAAAGAACACAAAACAATAAAAACCAAACAAAAAATACAATAAAAAACAAAAAATAAAACAGAAAAAAAAGAACAAAAAATAATTACAAAATATAAAAAAAACAGCAAATTCTTAAAAAAACTATAAAATATAAAAAATGTCATTAAAATAAAAGATTTTAGGGTAACACGATTGATAATTATAGGCAAACATAACTATATAAATTATTTAAATGTACATACCATTACTTAGGTAAAATTTCTCATTGAGTATATTAAATTAACTGGTTGGTCCATTGATTCAGACTTTTAAAGTGAAAACCACTTGTCTCTTTATGTTTATCAAACTTTTATTGTACATTTCCATTTCCATAATGATGTCAAGTAGTTACCTTATCAGAATAATCAAATTTTTCCTTTTAGCAGGTTTTGTGGGAAAGAAAAAAAAATTGCTTCTTACTTCATAGTATTTACAGTTGGTTACAAAATAGACCATTTTAAAGTAGTCTTAGAATTAGAATTAGACACTGAAACAAAATATAAAACAAATTAGATTCGTAAAACTTTATTATTAAAAATATTTTTATTTACCTTGCCTTAAAGAAGTTTTTCGGGAACAATCGTTGAATTGATACACATACTTTCAATTTATTAATGTCACAGTTCTAAATTAAACACATTTTTTTAAATGAGCACAAAAAATTATCTTAGTTTCTTAATAGAGGAATGACGGAAGACGGAATGACAGTTTGTTTGATTTGGTACAGTGTTTCCAGAATATGTTTTTGTTATGTACCAGATTTATCTAAAAAATGTACCAGATTCCTTATATGTATCAGATTTTTCGAATTCTATTTGCAGTGACATCTAATTCATTGAAGGGGAAAAAGGGGGGTCTTTATTGATAACGAACCCAAACAAGGAAAACAATATTTATATTTTACACGTGAACACTGATGTATGCAGAATGTACTACATCTAATACAACTGTAAATTGTACGAGACTGGTAACACTGGTTTAGCAACCTTGTTTGTGAGCGACTCGCCAATCAATGTTTTCTTTTGCAGTTTGAAGGATCTGTTGGCGTCTTGTCTTCTCTTTTTAGCTATATGCATTCACTATATCGTCTCACTCGTTTTAGGCTCACTCATCATAATGCGCCACAGATACAGTATACTTAGGTATACTGTGCTACAGAGACACGATCAACCAGAGGACAATGATGTACCAAAAAATATAGATCAACACGTATGAAAATAAAAATATTAAAATTAAATTTATATTTTTATGTTATTTATGTAATTTTAAAATAATGTGTTTTTATGGGAAAATCGCTCTTGCAGTAAAAGATATTTCGATATCTTCTGATGAGGAGCTAATTGACTTGGTCGTACTATTGAAGCACCCCGTAGATCAGCTTGATGATCGCCTGTCATAAAATTATATCATACGTTTAGTAGAGTATGAACGATGTTTGAAATTTACCTACAGACAACGTGCTTTCGTGCCAGTAAACAAGTGCAGATCAAGAACTCACGTTTTTCGCTTACGTAATCCGGCAGGCTGTGCACACCAGATTTCTGAAACACGTGTGACATTTAACGTGTAAAAAAATGCATTTTACAATAATCACTAGAAAGAATGCGATTTTTTTTTTAGCGCCAATCGATGATTTTTTCTAATATTGTCATATTTAATAACGAAAACACGACGATGAAAATTAAAATGCCATAATAATTATTGTTTTCATTTGCATTCGCGGCATTTGCCTAGCTCAACATAGGCGTTAGTTTTTTATTTTTTTCTAATGTAAATTTAAATTTATAAACAGTGCTACTTATAAAAAAAATTATATACCTATTTAATTAAATTGATTGTGATTTTTTTATTACAAGGCAGGGTTATAATTGGCCAGTCTCTACATAGATAGCGCCGTCACTATTCAAGACTTTATCAACTTTAATCCTTTAAGATGTTCAATTATTTAACTCTTTCTTAATATGTTTGATTTTAAATGTTTAATTCCTTAAAATATTTATTTCTTTAAAATGTTTAGTCCTTCAAAATGTTTAATTCTTTAAAATGTTTTTTCTTTCAAACGTTTAATTCTATGTTTAATTTTTTTAAATGTATGAATATTAAAATGCCTAATTCTTTAAAATATTCAATTCATTTAAATGTTTAATTCTTTTAAAATGTTTATTTTTCTTAAAATGTTTGTTTCTTTAAAATGTTTATTTTCTTAAAATGTTTGTTTCTTTAAAATGTTTATTTCTTTAAAATGTATAATTCGTTAAAATGTTTTATTATTTAAAATATCTTCCACATTTTATGTTCGTGGCAATAAAGTAACTAAATACATACTTTACTTCGTTTTCTAAGTAACAGCAACTTTTTTCACCCACATAAAAGATTTTTCATTTACTTTTGAAAAATATTAAATTACTAAGTTACTCACTCAGCCTACTTAGACTATCTGTGTAGTATAGTGTACCATTCTATGTTTTTATTGATTTGTGATGATTATCTACCTTACTTTAATTTATATAATTAAGAAAATTGATATTTTAATATTTCAAAAGTAGTGAAACTAATATCTCTTCTGTCATTAAAGGATTCTCTAATTTTCAATTTATCTATGCAACAATTTTGAATAAAAGGTATTTTCACCCAATTACACGACTTGCCATTCCAAACATGTTTGAACCTTTTTCAAAATAACGCATATTGTGTAAAAAAAGTTTGTTTCTACCCCTTACTTTGAATACTTTTTTGTTTCGATGCCCAACCTAATTTCAATTACGGATAAAAAAATATTTTCGTTTCTTTTTGTAACACGACTAACCAACGATGAAAAAAATACTGAAGATATTAAAATTGAATTTGCATAAATTACTTTCTAGGTCACAATTTTTTTGTAGAATCTTGGCGCCGGCTTTGCAGCCCGAGGCAATCAATTTGAATCCGTCTCTGGAAGGATATAAGGTGATTTAAAAAAAAATGTAGGTGTGAGAAATATATTATTTTTTTATCAGTGACACTTATAAGGAAAATGTGACGCCCACGTTGTAAATGCAAAAATGCAAAATCAGCGCATGTATATATGTATGGTGTCGTTAAAAAGCTTTTTAAGTTAAAGAAATAGGGGGGCGATAACAAACCAAAGAATTTTTGAAAAATTAAAAAATATTCTACTGATAACGTTCTAACGTCCTAACTCCTAGACCACCAAAGCTTAACGAAGATCCAGAGGTGTCGGGTTCCAGCCCCGCCTAGAGCAGAATTTTTTTAAATTTTTTAAATTTTCTTTGGCTTGTTATTCCCCCCGATTTCTCTAGCATTTGTTTCGGCAATTTTAAATAACAAATTTTCTCAATAAACCTTAATTTCCAACTTTTTTAGTTAAGCTTATACGGTCAGAGTAAATCCGAATTATGGGTATATTCTGTTATATGCGTATGGAGTACATCTCTGTTAAAACCTCTTCTAACCCTATTTCTATAAGAAAGTTTTGAATTCGAAGAGGCTCCAAGTTGAGCAGATCGCTTACCTTAGTAAAAATATTGAAACTGAGCATAATGAGATTCAAAAACAAAAAAAAAATGTCTATCGTCACCGACAGTGTAATAAAAACGCTAATGTGACAAAATTCTCTTACGATGTTTTGTCAAACACATCGATAATACTAAAATATACTGTTCAATTGACAATAAAAAACTATCAATCGGAATCTTTTTAGACTTGGCTAAAGCTTTCGATACTATCAATCATTGTCATTTATTAAATTCCCTTGAAGATATGGGTAAAAGGGGTATAGCCAATAAATTAATGAAGTGTTTACCTAACAAACAGAAAACAGAAAACCAAAATAAAAATATCACCAGCATTGATCAAATAGTCTCATGTGGTTGTACCTCAGGAAACAGTATTGGGGCCTCTACTCTTTATAGTCTACCTGAACAATCTCTTTTTAGTTGAAAGTAAAGCAAATATCATTAGCTTTGCAGATGACACAGTAATGCATTACGAAGCTACTGACTGGAATAATTTGAAAAAATTGATAGAGGAGGATTTTCCCAAAATAAAAACATGGTTTGACCCGAGATTACTGATCAAGGAGAAGCGACAGCTTGGTGTTTTCAGTGTACCGTTTTGTAACGCGCATGTGCGAAAATAAGTTGTGTATCACTCAAAATTATGTTATCTGTCAAAGTCAGTCCAAGTTGTGTTTAGTACGTGAGCAATGTTAAAGTGATATTTTTTGGTGTTTGTTTTGTGTAGTAATAAGATGAAGATTTTTACACACATAGGTATTCTAATACAGATATAAAATGTGCCAAAAAAGTTATTAGGAAACTAAGCATTTTATCACATGCATAAATATTAAGTATAATGATTTAATCATTTTTGACATTTTATTTTTCCTATGTAGGTATTGTATTTTGTGAAATATATATTTTTCTTCTTTTAAATAAACTTAATAAACAATGAACTGCAGATTTTGTTTATTTTATTTTAAAAATATATTTAAAAAAATATAATAAATTCGCGTATTTCAATTAGGATGGGTCAAAGTGGGCAAAATCCCTTTATTATGGCTAAATTGTAAGTTACAAATAATTCAATATAAAGATGTTTTGCCCATTCATATTTACATTTATTGAATGAACGATACTGGAGTTGATTTTGGAAATATTGGTGCATACTTAAATAAGTACTATTTCTAAAAATTCGTCTATGCATACTTAGTCCAATGGACGTCCACTTTAGATCTATTTGAGCGTCAGGACGTCCATATCCTGGCATACAGTGTACGTCCGTTTATGCTAATTAAATTGACAGCTGAATATCGATACCCAGAGAACGTCTGTTTTTGAACTTAATTTTAAGTTCAGTAGTATTTTGACGTCCAGTGGACGTCCATCTTAGGTCATTATTTATCAAGCCTACCAGATAATACTCATCTATATATACTTCTTTTTTTTAATATAACTGGTCATTAAAAATTGACAAATTTAATCTATTGCATTTCATTCTATCAGCGGAAGTTTGAAATCTTATTCAATTATAACTGTATCTAGTAAAAAGTTTTCAAGTGGTTCCTTGGTCGAGCTCCTCTAGCGATTGAAAGCGTAAAACGATAATGGATGTGTCGTGAGTTTAATTCCTGCTCAGGTCAAGCGATTTTTAATAAAAAATAAATAAATGGTGTATAGCGATTTGCGAAAATAATAAACAAATTATTAATAATATAAAATAGTGTGTGGTGAGTTGCGGTTCTGTAAAAAAGTGGGGATGTGGTCTCAATGGAAATATAATCCTGGACGTTTCTTGAATGTCCAGTATTCGACTTCCAAATATATTCCAGAATTGAACGTCCTCTGAATGGTCAAAAGTGTGCCATTTGTATACTTCACTGGACGTCCATTGGATGTCGGAAGTCCAGAAAACTCATTTTTGGACGTCTAAACATCCAAAATTGTATATCGAATGGACGTCCAATGGACATATTTGTATTGTCTGGGTAATTAACTCTAAATACATAAACCTTAAATGACATCTGGTTTTAACTTGGCGAGAAAACACTTGTTTCTACAGAAATGAGTGATAAACTTAAAAGTCCTTTTAATATAATATAAATCTAGAAATTCTAAAAATATGTAAACCTTAAAGCTTTGAAAATATATGCACATTGCAAATATTTAGTTAAACCTCTCAAACTTAGTCTTTTTAATTGTTACCTAAATTTTTTTTGACACCCTTAATTTTATTTACCTTATATTTAGTTAAGGAAAAGGTAATTTAATTTAAATATGAGGCTTTTATTACATTTTTAACAATAAATAAACTAAATATTGAACAAATTTTATAAATAAATTATAAAATAATAAACCTCTTTTACTTTTATAATAAATAATTAATTATTACATAATGAATTATATTTTGGTGCCGAAATTTCAGCATTGCTATTAACCCTAAATACTTCAATGTAATTAAATCACATTGCAACATTCGCGCGTTGACTATAACAATAATTTCAGATAATTTGCCAAACTATTTCGCTCAGTGTAGAAAATAAGCATGTTTTCTCAGCGTGCTAAGTTGTGTATCAGTCAAAGTCATACTGTGAAAAAGGTACATCCGATATCAAAGGCACCGACAGCTACTGTCGCTTCACCTTGATCGGTATTCTCGGGTTTGACTACCGATTACTATCTATAAATTTTAAAAAAACAGTACACCTACCTTTTTGCAGTCTAGCCTCCGGCCTTCCTTAAATTCAAAATATTTCTATTGGGGACGACACATATGTAGTACCTGAAAATGAAATTAAATATTTAGGGATAATAGTAGATAGCCCCTTGCACTGGGACAAACATACTCAATACTTACATAACAAATTACGTAGTGTTTTATTTAAAATCATACAAGTATCACAAATGCTAAAATTACCACAGAAGAGAATTTTGTATCATAGCCTTTTCGAATCTCATCTCAACTATGGAATAATTGGTTGGGATGAAGTCACTAAAACGCACTTAAAGCTAATCAAAACTATTCAAAAAAGTTTTTTAAAAATAATGCTTAACAAAAATACTGAAAATGTGTATCAAGAAACCCAGATATTTGACTTACGACAGTTATTCTATCAAGCAGCACTCCCCCATCAATTTCAAAATCAAGATGAACTGCCAACACCGTTGCATCAATATGATACAAGAAACAGAGACAATTATTTGCTACCGCGAATGAATAAATCAGTTGGACCAAGTAGCTATCGGTTTTTGGGACCAAAAATCTTTAATAGGATTCTAACGGAGCTCCGAGAAATAAAAACAATAAAAAAATTTAAAAGATATGTAAAAGAATTTATAGCAAAAACACCGAAAACTTTTTTCCGTATTATAATCTAATAAAAAAAAAATAGAAATTAAATAATTGGAAAGTATATTATAAACGTTAAAGAATCTGAATATTTTTAAAATGTTTTTTGTCTATGTAGAAGTAATGTTTGTTGTATGAGGTACTTATTCTGAGGTATATTGTAAATAAATTTTACTTAATATAATACCAAAAGTGTAAAAGATTGTATTTATATAATTTTTATTTATATTAATAATTTGTATTTTAATTCTTTGCTTCATATTTTCAAATTCTTACTATTGTATTGTTTTATTTATTATTATTTTGTCGGATTTTTTGTCGCACACAATCTGTCATTTTACTTTGTACAGTGAGCAGATTCAGTATCACTTTTCTATTTTATTTACGTTTATTTCTTATTAGATTTCCAAAAATATGTAATATTTCCCTATCTTCCCTATCAGTGAACTTTTTCGTAGGTAAAGGTCTTACTAATTTTTTGAAATCGGGGTTAAAATAATTTTTGATAAATAATATTTAAAATAAAATGAAATTAGGTCGATTTAAATGATTGGTTTTATTTAAAATAATAAACTTAACAATTTAAGTAAGACGATCTAATTGTAAGTTGAACCGTTAATTTGGTCAAAAAATAGATTTTTAAATACTATATATATTCGGAAATCCTTTCTTATCTGGTAATTTTTAATATTCATAACTTTTTTCGTCTAAATTAATAATGCAAAAACCCATCGCGATATGTTAATTCCGCATCGGTTCTCACGCACAATTCGCACACGCATTTCATTTCATATCATTTGGTTTCATTCCATTTCATTTCGTTTAATTCCGAAGAGGTACCGAGAGGTCGTTCACGTTTTGAATTTACGAAATTCACAGAGTTCACCTACCTATATAGGTAGTGTTTTTTTTTTGATACCCATATATGTCTCATCGAAATCATGCACACGGACACACCCATCGGCGTTTCTTATCTTCATCTTGCAATTACCGATAAAAAATCACTGATTGTAAAATTCTCTTTTACTGTGAAATTTCCAAGGCCGTATCCGAGGTTTTTTTTCTGTTGAAATATTTTATTTTTTTTTTAAAGCATAAATATTTTAATGGGTAATACAGTGACTGTTGGAGAACTAATAAAAAAGAGTTTCAATTAAATAAACTTACTTTGAATACTGATAAAACTAAACATTTAATGCATAAATAATTTACCAAATTTTGTTCCACTCAATATACATGAAAACACCCAAATTCCAAAATCAATATTAATTAAATAATTTTATAGGATTTGAAAATTAGTGACACTATTAATAAACTAGAATAAAGATATACAAGCCTTAAAAATTAAATGTTCGGACAAACAAAAATTTAATAAAAATGTTAATTTACACAAACTAAATAATTAAACTACATTAACAATATATTAAAGTGGAGGAGAAACGGGCAGGTCCGGACAGTTTTTTTAAATTGCTATATATCCATTGATTTTTGACATTAAGATTTGAAAAAATCATAGTAAGTGTAGCTATGTATACTTAATGTTTTCCTGTCAAAAAGTTTAATTTTTTATGAACTGCTTTTTTTATTAAGTAAGAAAAAATACAAAATTAATGTTAATAATAACCAAAAAAACTAATGTCAAATTGAAGATAAAAGACAATTCTTGATGTTTCTGGTGTTGTCGAAGGTTCGGGAAATTTTGATACAACATCCTTTCTTTCAACACTAGAAATATCTTCAATCTGTGGAAATATAAATCCTTACTTTCTCCTGGGCTCGTCTGATTATGTGTCTCCGAATAATTGGCTTATTGTGTTTTACCCCATGTTAGTTTATAACACCCACTCTGTCACCTTTGTACCTTGTACAAGTTTGTACAGATCCTTGGGTGAGTGGGTTCTATACGTTGTTGGATCAACCTGGGGTTGTCCAAAAAGAGCCTGTCTTTTGCGATCTAGAGCTTAGCATTCGCACAGTATGTGTTTGGCCGTTTCTGGTTTCTTGTGACATAGTCGGCATATGAGTTCCCCATTGTACATGCCAATTTTGTTCAAGTGTCCCTTTACTGGGGCGTGCTCAGTCATTAACCCTGTTATCACTTTCAACTGGTTCCTATTCATTAAGAGTAGTTCTCCAGTTCTTTTGGGACATGGTCTGCCTATGAAGGCTTTTCCATGTGCCTGTTTTGGGGTGCTTCTCCAATAGTTGATATGTTGTTCCCGAATCCAGTCGTTTATGAAACCCAGGACTGTACTTTTTGGTACTCCTGGTTTGTGTCTGGTTCCGGTGTTTCTTCTGACCCTCTTTTTGCAAGTTTGTTAGCCTTTTCGTTACCTTCAGTCCCTTGGTGACCTGGCACCCAAAATAGTTTTACTCTATTTCGGTCTGCCAGTGTTCTTAGTTCTTCGATGCATTCCCATACCAGCCTCGACGTAACTTTCTGACTCGATATGGCCTTAAGTGCCGCTTGGCTATCTGACATTATTTGATTATGCTGATTTTCGACAGCTCTTTCATTGTTCGTTTTTGTACATTGCAAAATTGCGTATACCTCGGGCTGAAATACCGAGGAATGTATTCCTATAGCATAGCTATGGTTAGTATCAGGGTTTTTGGAGAATACTTCTGCCTCAGTGCCTTCCGCAGTATTAGACCCGTCTGTATACCAGGTTTGTTTCTGTCGTTGGGCAGTGGGCTCCCTTGTGGTGATCTCCGCTCTTTCCTGTATTGAAACCTCAAATGAAGTATTAAAAGAGTACCTCTTGGTTATGTGGTCTGATCTCATGTCTAGCACGTCTCCTGTCATTAACCTTGAGATACTCATGTGACCTGGCCTAATGTCAAGATTTCCCAGTGTATTCACTAATCTGTAAGCACCTAATCTTTCCTCCCCTTGTATCACATAGTCAAGAGGTGGGAGTCTTATTAGTGCTTCCATTGCAGCAATGGGGGTTGTTTTCATTGCCCCCGTTATTCTGAGGCAGGCAAGTCTTTGTACCTTGCTTAGCCTCGTATTGCTTTCCTTTGCTGTGTCTTTGGCCACCACACCAAAGCTGCGTATGTTATTATCGGTCTCACCATCATGTTATAAAGCCAATATACCATGACTGGTTTTAACACCCATTTTTTTTCCAAAGGATCGCCTTGCCATCATTAACGAGGTTTCCGCTCACCTTGTGGTTTTTTTTTAGATGCTGGTTCCAGGTAAGTCTTGAGTCAATCATAACCCCGAGATATTTTACCTCCCCCTTAAGCTGAGTGCTTGTACTTCTTAGGTTTAGAGGTTCTAGTCCCTCCAATTTCCTCCTGCGGGTGAATGCAATTATGTCAGATTTGTTTGGGCTAATGTTTAGCCCTTCCACCTCTGTCCATTTTGTTACTATATTAAGAGCCTCTTGCATTCAATCTCTTACTATAGTGTTGTATTTTCCCTGTGCCATGATCACTAGATCATCGGAATATCCCAGGGTTCAATGTCCCTTATCTTTGAGAGCCCTAAGGAGCCCGTCCACTACAAGGTTCCACAGGAGTGAAGACAGCACTCCGCCCTACGGAAATCCTCTTGTTACCCGTGCCGCTATTGTCTCTCCAATAAGGGTTGTGTGTATAGTTCTCTCCCTTAACATAGAGTCGATCCAGGACACGCATGTGTCCTCGATTCCTTTGTGTTTGAGAGATCTAATGATCGATTCAACGGAGGTATTGTCAAATGCACCCTCGATATCCAAGAATGCTCCCAGCATTACCTACTTGTTTTCCAGTGTGTTCTCCACCCTTTTTATTAATTGATGGAGAGCTGTTTCATTTGATTTCCCTGCACTATAGACGTATTGGTCTTGGTATATTGGCCTCTGAACCAATATCCCGTCTCTAATATACCTATCTAGCAGTTTTTCCAAAGTCTTAAGTACAAAGGACATAAGACTTATTGGTCTTAGGGACTTTTCCGTTTCATGTCCCATTTTCCCAGGTTTTGGTATAAAAGTTACCCTAATATTTCTCCAAGCTTTTGGTATGTGTCCAAAGGCCAGGCTACTTCTGAGTATGTTACAGAGTCTGCTGTATAAAATATCAGGACCTCTTTGTTACATTATTGGATAAATCCCGTCCATGCCCGGTGATTTATATGGCTAATTGCCCATTTTAGTTTATCATAGTTCACCACTTGTTTGGCTATCCTCCAATCTTCCCTGTTGGCTCTATTATAAGCTTCCAGTTAATTTAATTTTAACTAAATTAATTTAATACCTTATACTACGCCTCTGTCAATAATTGATTATTTGAAAGGATCATCCAGGATTATTCAATTTTGTTTTACGAAGGTTTATATCTCGTTTTGCGATCAGGAAATTATTGAAATGTTTACATCTTTGCATTCGAAAGGGTTATACAAATCGCTCCTGCTAGCTAATCTGCGATTATAATCTATAAATATCGGAGTGTGATCTGTGAATATTTAACGGATTTTAGTTTTACAGCTGCATCTTTGCATCCAAGTGAAATAATATTATGCCAATACATACTTCAAAATGAAATAATATAAAAACCAGATAACAAACATTCTTACATATTCTTTTTATAAATATGTATATCATAAGAATATAATTTATATACATTAAAAACGTTTTCAAGATTTACTAAGTATATGCTACAGAACGTTGTTTATATATGCTGTGCATTAACTGAGAAAATACTTAAGTATGTGTACAGTTTGTAATAATTTGTTAGTATTTAGTGTTTAGCATATACTGGGCGAAACATTTTATGATGGACACTCAATACAGAATGTTTTATTAGTCGGTAGAGCACGATACTCTTAATCTCGGGGTCCTGTGTTCGAGCCCCACGTTGGGCGCCAAAATGTTGTAACACTTTTTGTTGCCTTTTTCAGATGGGGCGCATGGGGCCAAGAATAGCTACAAGAGCACGGCAGCTCTATAGTCTGGGAGCAGGGTTTATGGGTCGTGAAAACTTCCAATAATGGGCCCCATTTATTTTTGATGTATTAAATCAAAACAACAAAAATATTCTACAATTTCCTTTATTTCCTGGCTAGGTGACAACAAAAAAAACTAATGTTGAATAAGTACTATGATTTGGAATTTTTAAATATTTACAATTTTTCCACCCATTAACGGTTTAATAAATAGAAACGTTTCATGTTAAACTTTAAATGCATTTACAAGTCCATTTATGCAAGAATGGCTTGAGCGATTATCTTAATTAAAATAATGTACATGTAATTAAATTTGACGTACCCCCTCCTATAGCTGTATTCAATGAATCTTAAGATTAAAGATTTTATATTTATGATAAAATAAAATACTGCATAAAAATAAACCAAGCCTGGCACTACTATAATTGAAAGTTCATATAAACTGAAACTGGGTGGGACTCACCAAAAAACTTCTTAAAAATAAACTGGGTGGAAAAACCGGCGTCCCATTAATTGGGGAGGTAGACCTCTCATCTAGATTGGTCTACAAATGAATATAGGTCCCTCTTCCCAGGTATCCGCCCCTCTGGGGTTTCACTGCAACTTTTTAGTTGTATCATGATGGGTCCACCAGGACATTTTTGAAATTACCTTGGGCTCCCCACCAGCTCGAGAATAGGATAGGGTCAAATCCAGGTAGGAACCTGCTATCATGGAGAGTACTCGTATTATTATCAGAACTACCAACAACCGGACTATGTCCACCATAAGGATGATAAGCCACCACGATGGGTCGGCCATAAACGAAGACTGATATTTTTTTCAGTTTTGTTCCTTCTTTTATAATTATACTCGTATATAAAATATATCATATTATATCAAATCTCCCGCTGCCTTGTTTTTTACTCACATACTTACCTACACTTTTGGAGTAATTTTTAAACTTATTTGGGGGTATCTACTTGATGTCGCAAACCAACGAAAATCAAATACATCATCAGTACAACCAGTGATAGAACTTTGTTTACGGTATAAACTTAACTCAGAATCAATTTTTAATAATTTTAATTTTAAATAATGGAAACACGTCATTATGGGAGAAGCAAAATAATCTATTTCATTTTAGTTTTTTGGTCCTAACACTCAACATTATTGCGTTTACTAGTGAATTATTAGATCCTTCATGCAATATGTGGGAAACATTTATTCAGGTATAAAAATTTGTTTTTATATTGGATGATAATTTTTACTTGTAAGCATTTAGAACGTTCTCAGAATATGAGGTACATACTGGGTATATGACTTTTAGTATCTTCTAAGAATATGATAGTAAAGCATAAGCTACGTATATTTTATAGAAAATACATTTAAGGCAAGTGCTTATTTTATACTTTTTAGAATATACTTCTAAAGTACGTGCATACTATATTCATTTTAGGAATATACCTAGGTTCTTAGAACATTCTAAAAAAGACAACATAAACAGATCGTTCTTAGTATAGGTAGTCATAGTGAGTTAGTTAATTAGCAAAATAAATGACTGGATAATATTTTGGACTTTAATTGTCCAACTAAGTGACAGGTAAATCTTTCAACTATTGTGAAATATACATCACTGTAAATACAAAAACAATTGTTAAAATGTTAGTTTCAACTATAGATTTATAACTATAGAGTTATATTATACGAGGGTGGACTATCAGGATATCTAAGGATATCACAGATGTAGGAAAAATTTTAAAATTTGGAGCCTATTCAGCTAGTATATTGTCATCAATTGCGCTCTTCCGGTTATACCGGAAATACACCTTATTTTAAATACAACACCCTATATATTATTAATTTTTTTGATTCAACTCATGATTCTAGGCTGATCATGTTCTATAGCTATATGAAAACATTGATTTGATGTCTATTTCTAAATTTTTCAATTTTTTCTACATCCACTCTATGAGATATTAATCTTGCCATTCTCATAATGGTTGTCATTTACTGTACTGTTTCTCTGTTCTTTGAATTTTTATCTATGTAAACTATAAATTTGAAACGGAATTATTTTATTTCAGTTTAAAGAAGATGCTCTAAAAGCCGTAAACCCACATCTCTTTACGATAGCAACACTCACTGGACATGCCCATCGCACTGTCGGAGAAGGATATTCCATCGGTAAGAAACCAAAATAATAAATATACGAAACACATTTAAAAAACTATTTCTCGCATATACATTTTCTCATAATATACTGCTTAACAATTGAACTGGATTATTCCGATTGTCTTAAAATTAAAATTTTAAAATATTAAATTAATCGCACTGTATACTATTTATAACCGACAATTGAACTGGTTAACAGCATTCTCAGATATTACAATTGGCTTATAAGTTGCAAAAAAATTGAGGAACAATAACAATTCCCTTGGCTTAACATTTATAGTAAGACCAGTCTATAGTAAATGCGTCAATAACAAATGAATCAGGATCCCTTTTCCAAGAAACCTATTTTTTACACTTTGCATTAGAACATGAAGCAAATAAGTCTATTTCAGGCATACCAAATCTGAGAATAATTTGTTGGTAAGCATTTAAATCTAATGAATACTCTGTATCAATCGAAATTGAACGTGATTCTATATCCGCATTTGTGTTAAGTCTAGATTCGATGTAAGATGCAAAGATAAATAAAGCTCTCGCTTCACACCATTGCCATATGTAGTGAGCTAAATTACCAAGTTTTAAAAATTTTATACCTCCCATTCTATTAATATATGAAACCGCCGTAGTGCTATCAATTCTTAAAAGTATAGATCAAGATTTTTCATTTTTGGCAAAATTCTTGAGACCACTAAAAGTAGCCATTAGTTCCAAATAATTAATATGATAATCCATTGTATCTTTTGTCCAAAAACCATGAATCCTTTCGCTCTCACAGCATACCTACACCCCATCCAGATTGAGATGCATCTGTATAAATAACTAATTTGTAGCTATGTTGGGTTATTGAGTTTATAGCAACTGGCTCCATTTTAATCTAAATATCTAATTCTATACGGCCATTATAGCTGCCCCCCTCCTTTTTTAAGGCTAAATATGTTTTCCTTTCCAAAACTTTTGTATAAACATAACCATATTTGACTGTTGGGCAAATAGTAATCAAAGTCCCAATTAAGTTAGCAAATCTACGAATTTTACAAACATTACATTATTTATCTTCTTTTTAGGTAAAGAAATACTATTAAAAACAAAACCCAGAAATAAAATAACCTGACTTGGGTTCAAAATACTTTTCTCAGCAATAATTATGAACCCCAACCACGTAAAATGTGTACAGTTACTTTAACATTTCTAATGCACTCAGATTTTGTATCCCCAAACAATATAAAGTCATCTAGATAATTATTAACAAGTATGCCCTTAGTTTTTAAATATTGTGTAACTGGTTTTAAAATTTTTATAAACAAAAAGGGGACTAAAGACAATCCAAATAGTAATACATTGAATTGATAACCTGCACTTTTATATTTAAATCCTTAATATCTTCGATGGTATGAAAAAATAAGCATTCTTGAGATCAATTGATTGCCATATAACAATCTTTTGTAATTAGATTTTTAACGGACCTGTAATCATCTAATTTGAAATGTGGAGGGGATAAGAACCTATTCAACTGCGCTTAAGGTTTAGTACAAACCTCTTTCGTCCACTTGACTTTTCTACTAAGAAAACTGGTGATAAATAATCCATATTGCTATCGCTAGATTCACATAATGAAACAGCACCTATATTTATTAAATTATTAATGAATGCATTCATATCTGCATTAAATCTTTTATTCTTAACAGTTGACTTAAAAGAAGGGGTATTTATAAACGAAATAGTATTTAATATAAATCTATTATTTGTTAATTGTTTACATTTGATTTAAGTCTGCCAGCCTAACGTACCTCTATGATCGATGACTCTGATTTCTGGTAGGAGGATATCTCTTGTATGGCGTTCTGGTTTCGAATTGTCTCCTCCTTTGCCTCTGCTGTTGAGGGAACTTGTTTGTTTTTAAAGTAAAAGCTGACAACTTAATCTTCCCTCTTGAAGGCTGTGTCTTTCAGTTTAAAGAAGGCGCTCTTAAGTCCATACTGGTCTTTTTTAAGGCTTGCATAGCCTTGCATCGCCCTGATAAATCCGCTCCAGACAGTTCCGTATCTATCTTTCCATCACGGGCGGTTTTCCTCATCTCCAAATTTAGCCTTGGCTCCAATACATGTTTTCGATGAAGTGACACTAAGTAATGAGTATGATTGAGTAGCTTAGATGCATCTGCAAGAGGACCTAAACATCCATTCAAATCTTGCGTTGACTAATTGATGATAATATTAAGAGCGCTTATTCCTTTCCCTAAACATACCTGGATATGTTTCATATAAGAGTCTCTTTTAAGGTCTTCTGCTGAGCACAATAGTTTCACTTCTGAGTTTATTTTGGGCGGGCTAAGACATTTGATATTATCAATCCATTTTTGCAAGAGCTGGTCCCTTTGATTCTTTTCCAGACTACTGGAAAGATAAGCAGTCCATCGTGAAATTAACTTTCGCGTCTAAGGCAACACCCTGGGTCGGGACAATAGTCGGATCAACTCCTAAAGCAGCATCAATATGGGTATTAACTTCCTGAATCGGCTCAGGTTGCAACTCTTCCTCTAATTCTGATTACAACAAAGGATTTACTCTGAGTCTTGAACCAGAATCCCCAGATTCCAAATCAGAACCTGAAAATTTAAAGTTTTGCGTATATATTATTTAAATATACTTCATAACAAAACTAATTTGTGTTTGTTATAAAACGAAAAATTATTAAAACAGTTTCAAGTTTGCGGGAAAAATTTTTCAATCCGGCAACGTCGTAAATTCTTAAATATCGATCCAGCCGATAAAAAGAAAAATAAAACAAAAAAAAGAAATATGTATACAGGGTGGCTCACGCTCAACGGGACGGAGCTTTATGGGAAAACGACCAAAGATAAAAAATTCGTTTGGGAGGAATACGTAGGTTACAGACGGCTACAATTTAAAATTTGTTAGATGTATACAGGATGTCCCACATATATATAAATATATTATATAAATATATTACTTTAATAAATGTATAGCAAATAAAATCGGTTTACAACCAAAGCTATCTACCGATCAGTGTTGCCAGAATATATTTTTGTAATGTACCAGATTTGTCTAAAAAATGTACCAGATTACATAAAAATGTACTAGATTCTATAAAATTACCAGATATTCTAATTGTGAAGCAGTCATTAAAGAGCAAAAAAAAGGTTTATAGAGAACACGAACAGAGCAATTTTAAACAATATTTTATCTCTCGACAAATATCTCTCGAGCAATTTTTGAAAAATATTTTAATAACTTATGATACTATTTTATCTTTCGAACAGTTTATAAACCTTTTTTATCTCTTGAGCTATTTTTAAACAATATTCTATGTCTCGATAAATTTTAAACATTATTCTATCTCTCGAGCAATTTTTAATAACTTTTTTATCCCTCGAGCAATATTATTACAATATTTTTGGTAAAATTTTTAACACTATTTAATCACTCGAGCAATTTTTAACAGCATTTTTAACTTTTAAGCTATTTTTGAACAATATTTGATCTTTCTTGCAATTTTTGAGCAAAATTTTAACAATTTCTAACACTATTTTATCTCTCAAGCAATTTTTATTAACATTTTTTATCTTTCTAGCAATTTTTAAACAATGTTTTATCTCTCGATAAATGTTTAACAGTATTTTGTAATTCTCTAGTAATTATTGAACAAGATTTTAACAGTTTATGATACTATTTTATCTCTCGAACAATTTTTAAACTTTTTTTTATCTCTTAAGCTATTTTTTAACAATATTTTATCTTTAGATACATTTCTAACATTATTCTATATCTTGAGGAATGTTTAACCTCTTTTTTTTGTCTCTTTAGCAAACTGCACAATATTTTAACTCTCGACAAATTTATAACAATATTTTAACTCTCGATAAATTTTTAATAATGTTTTATGTCTCGAGCAATTTTTAATAATGTTTTATGTCTCAAGCAATTTTAATAACTTTTTTTATCTCTCGAGCAATTTCTATTAGTATTTTATCGTTCCAGGAATTTTTAAACAATGTGTTATCTCTCGAGAAATTTTTAACAGTATCTCTCGAGTCAATTGTAAATAATATTTTATTTGTCAACAAATTTTTCAACAGTATTTTATCGCTCGAGCAATTTTTGAACACGATTTTATTAATTTATAATACTGTTTAATCTCTCCAACAATTTTTAAATATTTTTTATCTCTCATTAAATTTCTAACAGTATTTTTATTCTTAAAACAATTTATAAACAATATTTTACCCCTCAAACAATTTCTAATACTATTTTATCCTTCGACCACTTTTTAACACCCTTTTTTACCTCTCAAGCTATTTTTAAACAATGGGTCCTATGATTGAACGTTTACGTTATCCGTAACGTACATGTTAGGCCGAGTTTTAACTGTAATGAGGCAAGTTTGTATGATGGAAAACCTTTTCCAACACGTTACTGTTATTTTCCGCCTGTTATCTTCTAATTTAACAGTTTTCCATCATCCGAACTTGCCTCGTTACTTTTAAAATTCGGCCTAACATGTACGTTACGGATAACGTAAACGTTCAATCATAGGACCCATTATTTGATCTCTCGTGCAATTTTTGAACAATGTTTTATCTCTCGAAAAATGTCTACTATTTTAACTCTAAGCAATTTTTAACAATTATTTTAATTTCTTTGGCAATTTTTGAACAATATTTTTTACACTTCAAATGGAACATACGCTAAACTAGTACTAGATTATGCTTCGAGTGTACTAGAGTATCAGATTCTTAGAGAATGTACTAGATCTAGTACAATTGTACTAGACTGGCAACACTGCTACCGATATTGGGTCGATGATGTAGCGGTCTAACGCGCTTATATTCATTTATAGGCAAGTTTATGAGTCCGAGACCAGACCATGTGGATTTTTAATTAAATTCATGGTTCGGTTTAGGATTTGATGTGTGCCGTATTAATAGAAATTCAATTTCTATTGATATGATATGCAGATTATAAAATCGCCATACATTATCGTCTCGATGATGGTGGGTGAGGTTTTCCGGGTTTTCCTCACCTGTAAGTTAAATGGCACCATCAATCATCCTTAAGTCGCCCCGGAGCGCCACGGCAAATAATAATATCCGTCCCTTTCCCTACACAAGTCGTTCAGTCGACTTCAGGGGTTGAAATTCACTCATAAGGGGGTGAATTAGGGAGAGTATTATTATTATTATTATTATTATTATTGTGCTCACAGGGCTTAAAAATAAAGCTAATTCCTTGAAAAATTCGATTGTTGATACAAAACCTAGGCCTTATATTTAGGTAAATCCTTGGTATAATAATTAATCGTTCACTAATATTATCGATATCACTCTCAAGGCCCAAAATGGGTAAATCCTCGGGTGAAGTAATGTAGGTATGAAGTTTGCCGGTTAAGACTCTTCACGATAATAAAATAATATTAAACATAGTTAGGTACTTATTAGATGCGTCCCCTGATAAAAGATTATTCACTGAACTTTTAAGTTTTCTCAGCTTACACTTAATTTCACGCAGTTTGCCTATTTTTTTTTCGACATTTTCATCTAACACAAAATACATGAACACAAACTAATAACGATGACACTTAATGCAAGAATATGAATTAATACTACAAGAAACTGCTTGATGATATGAAAGTTCCCAACCTTTTACATCAAATACTTCTACCCCAGCGAGTTGGCTCGTTTACTACTTGTTCAAGACCGAAGGAATCTAGAAATTTATTACACAATTCATGACCTCTATTTTAAGTTAAAAAATCAATATTGGTAATAAATTAGCGATAACATCCTCCAATCACCAATAAGTCAACAAGAGAAGATGCATGAGGGTGATATAACGTGTGGTCCTAAAGTTATTGGAAAATTATTTATTTTTGTACCCAATGTCGTTTAATCAAGTTGCCATTGAAACTAAAACGTCACACGTAATCAAGTTTGATTATGACAGTTTAGTTTTGGAAATCGATTGTAGCAAAATGTCTTACAAATTAGATATTCGTAAGGGCATTTACAATCTAGTTGGACGAATACCTAAGCATGATATTGTTGCAATCTACTAAGAGCAAAATATAAGTAAGTCAACCATTTACAACACTATAAGGAATTGTGAAGAGGGTATAACATGCATTAATTTACCCAAAAGCGGTAGACCAAGAATTTTGAGTGTAAGAAGAGAAAGAAGACTGATGGAAGCTGCTAAAGACAAAGTTGGAGTTTCTCAGAGAAAATTAGCCCGGAGATTTGGTATTTCGAAAATCACTGTATTAAGAACAATTGATCGCACAAACTTAGTGTTTAGGAAAAGAAGAAAGGCACCAAAATACACCGCAGACCAACTAGAAAAAATTCCGCGCATTAAGGCGTATCCACTTTGCCAATAAATTGATTGTAATGGATGATGAAAAATATTTTACCTTATCCCATTCAGAGATTAAAGGAAACGATGGGTTTTATACCGATAACATAGAAAATACACCAGACAATGTTAAATTTAAAGGTAAATCGAAATTTGAGGATAAAGTTTTAGTGTGGTGTTCCATTTCTGAAGCAGGATTTATCTCACAGCCGTATGTTGGTCGTGTTCGGGGAGATGCCTTAAATGCAGAACTTTATATTCAAAGATGTGTTACTAAATTACTTAATTTTTGAAATACACATCATCTCAACGATAATATAATGTTTTGGCCTGATCTAGCTTTATGTCATTATGCTAGAATTACCAGACAGTGGTTAAGTGAAAATAACATTGACTTTGTACCTAAGTTGGACAATCCTCCTAATGTACCTCAGGCTAGGCCAATAGAGGAATTTTGGTCAATACTATCGAGGAAAGTGTACGATAAAGGATGGGAAGCTACAAATGAAGATCAATTGCGGCGTCGCATCTTCCAAAAGATTAGAGAAATAGAACCTGCTCTTGTCCAAAGGAAGATGGGACAAGTCCGAAGAAAATTACGACTCATTGAGGATAACGGGCCACTATCCATAATGTAATTAGTAATTATTTTTCGTTATTAGTGTTGTTAATTGTTGCCACATGTGCTTTTAAAATTAAAAAAATTTGGAAAAATTTATTAGCATTTAAAAATTTTCCAAAAACTTTAGGACCATACGTTATAACTCCAAAGATAAAAGGTTTGCCGCAACATTTAGTAGAGATCCAAAGTTGTTCTATACAACTCGAGTGAATTGTTCATATCCACAAACCACTCTTCAACTTCCAAGATAAAAACAAGTTGGAAAAATTCAAAAAATTCTGCTAACGGGGGATTTGAATCGACCTATTCGTGGTCACGAAGTGGAGTAAAGATTATGTGTTGAATCCTAATTATTTCAAATTTTTATTTGTCATTTCGAGGGGTAATTTATTAAACAATTTATCAAGTCACGTGTAATTTGAGTTGACATTAGTAGATTCAAATATATTTATGAGGATTTTGACCTTTGAAAAGGTCAGTGCGAAATAAAGCGTATCGAGAACCGGTAAAACTAAATTTTTGGTGCAACACGTTCTTATCTGTAAAATTAGAATAAAAAACCTGTGGTAGGAAAAAGCCTGGATCATCCCTTGAATACCGGAATTTAGGAGAGCTCTCACGTCACCCCTAGATGTAGTTTGGGTGAGTGATTTGGTCTCAATCGTTTTTTTAACCGTTTTATTTTTTTATTATTTTTTAACTATTACTTAATAGAACACTTTTGAAAGACATACAGTCTATTTTTCTCTGCCTACTGGTTAGGCTATCAACTGTTTCTACTTGCTGGAACGTACATTATGATTCGTCATGAAAGAAATTAAATAACGTATAATTTTTGCAAGATCCCTCGTATATTGAAATTCCGTTTGTTTTTTTTATGACATTGTTACTAAATAATAATAGTACTCGTACTAGCAGTTTTTTTATATCGCACTAGTAGTATTTTAGTTACATAATTTTCATAGATGAAAAACAAATGCGCAAAAATAGTAAGTACCTACCTAGGTTAATATTGACGCTGTTTATTTATTGCTCATGCATTAAACAATCGCATATTGTGCTTACTTAACAACAATATCATCATTTACAAATAAAACTGTTATGTGTCATTTGTTTTATGCAGGAGCCGCCTGGCTATAATTATAAATCTATAGAGATGACCAATAGCGCGTTTTAATTTCCAAGCCAAGGTTACTAATTTTCAATTGAATAAAAAAAAACCACATTAATAAGACATAAAATCAAATTGTTATAGACATTTAAAGTTTCGTTTAGCTACGAGGCTTGCGTATATTTTTTTACTCTTCTGTTCCATATAATTTATTTCAGATAATGGGGTCTATTCTGTAACAATTCCTTTATATTTAACGGCCTTTAAAAATATTTTCTTCTTTACTTCTGTCATTATTTAAACGGATCTTTAAAATACATTAGAGGACTATCTTAAAGAAATCTGTTTAAGTAATGACAGAAGTAAATTAACGAATAATTTTAACACAAATCTATTATATTACGCTAACAGGAAATAGATAACGTATGAAATAACAGTAGGTGTCGTATCTAATATTTTGTGGCCTAGTACAAGGGATAATAATGATAATTCCGCTGGTAGAGATTCAAACCATACGTATCAAAAAGAAACTGAACAAGAAGCTCAAAAATGTACAGAACAAGAAAAAGAACTTAACAAAATTAAAAAAACCTTGAATGAACAAGGATCGAATAAAGGCATAGAAGAGAAATCAGTCTTGGAAATAAATGTTCATTGTATTAATTTAAACAACGGTTCAAAAGCTGACAGATCTTTTAAATTTAAAAAATCTTCAAGGTTATTGGAAAAGAAAAAGAAAGAATTAAAAATTGAGCAAGTAAAGCTAAAAATACTAGAACTGAAAAGTCAAATCGACGAGGCTAAAAGCGTTTCTAGTTTGCAGTCATTCGAAGATGGTAATAATGTTATCCTTGAACAAGATAACAAGGAAAAATACACTAGAACTAAAGAATGGGTAAAAGAAGTCCCTAATCATTTTTTTCTGAAAAGTTATCCGTTTCTGATAAACAAGAAATTGTTGGCGATACTAATGAAAGTACATCTGACAACATAACTCAAATTTGCAATATATTTGTCGATACAATGAAAAGTATGTCCAAAGTACAATTACAACCAATAAATATTTATGATGGCAAGAAAGAAAATGTGTATTTTGACGGTAAGGCGCAAGATTGGCCTTTATTTATTGAACACTTTAAAAGACAAGTACTAAAGTACAAACTTGATGACGAAGAAAAGATTTTTAAACTTCAGGGGTGCTTGAAAGGTGAAGCTTTGGAAGTCGTTAGAAGCATGCAGATCAAATTATATAAACATTGGAATTAAAATTCGGAAGAAATGAACAAATAATCGAATCTTTATTGTATGAAATTAAGACTATTCCGAAAATAAAAGAAGGCGATATGGAGTCTATTATTAAATTAAGCTGCAAATGCAACAATTTTGTCGCAACACTTGAACACTTAAACTCAATAAGTTATTTAGAAAATCCACAGCTCATTAAAGAATTAATTATAAAATTACCTGACTCGTGTAAGCTAAGCTGGGGACAAGAAGTAGCTAGATTAGAAGGCAAAAGTAGTCTGGATTCTTTTTTCAAATAGCTAAACGGTTTAGCTAATGCTGTAGTATACGTCAGTTCACGGACTCCAACAACCTCAATGGAACATTTAGGAAATAAGAACATAGTAAACAGTCGACCTCTAACTCATGTGTCGTCTGATTCACATGACTTAATCAGCATTACTCCGAACCATTTCTAAAAAGAAAAATATTCGCCTCCATTAGTCCCTGGAAAATTTGACACCCAAGAATATAAAAAGCAATGGAAGAAAAGTCAGAGACTGGCCGATATTTTTTCGACACGATGGATAAAAGAGTATCTTCCGACTTTGACGAAGAGATCAAAATGGAATAATGACTCAAAACCGCTAGAAGAGGGAGATGTTGTCATTCTCATAGAACCGAATGCACCAAGAAGTCATTGGCCTTTAGGAGTGATCTAAAAGTTGTTGGCTGGAAAAGATGGAAGAGTTCGTGTCGTTGATATCAAAACGAAAGATTCTACCTTTCGGCGGCTAGTCACTAAAATATGTAAATTTAGTGAAAATTAGATTCGACAAAATTGGAATTATTTTCACGGGGGGGAGGATGTTATATATTTTTTTATAGTTAGTATATAGATGATGCAATTAAGGATATATTGATACAATTTGGTAGTTACTTGGTTTTTTTGACAATACTTGTATAAAAATTGTAAAAATAAAATATAGAAGTTTTTCAAACTGAATTTTACTGTTTAAAATAATAAAAGAGAAAAACTTAAAATAAACCCAACAGGTACTTAACGGCATGTTATTCGAGGCTGTTGAGGCGATACGTTAAGGGGGTTATGATTGACAACCTGTGTTATTTTTAACAGGTCTGTTATTTTATAAACACACAGAAATTACAACCTGTTTACAAATAACGTGTCTGTTAAAAATAACATTACTTGTATATCATAACCCCGTAAATTAGAACAGAACAGACGGAAAATAACAGTAATGTGTTATGAAAAGTTTTCCATCATACGAGCTTGCCTCGTTGCTGTTAAAACTCTGCCTAACATGTACGTTACGGATAACGTAAACGTTCAATCATAGGACCCAATGGCAGAAGTTTACAAAGTTAGATATACACTGCGCTTATCGAGAGCAATAGTGGCACAACTAAACATTTCGAAAATCGTAGATAAATGTAACATCAAACGTTACATTTAATACCTTTTTCTCGAGCAAGACGCACAATTTTAGTTAGCATACGAGGTTGTAACAACCAGGAAGCCTAAAGACCATTTGAAGCTACTGTTAGGTCTTTAGCTACTGTTGTTAATATACTATTAAGGGATTAGGGCAACGCCGTCACCAGCCAAAGGGTCCTGGAGTCCTGAAGGAATATCTATTCACCAGTGGCAAATAAAAATAATAAAAAAATTGAATTAAAAGAATAAAAAAATCATCCTTTAATAGCATAGTCGAGCGGTTCTTGGCAACTAGTTTTAGACTTTTTTAGTCCTAAGGGAATAGAAACGCCGAGGCTTCTCAAATGCTCGGAGTATTTTGCTGGTTTGGAAAGGGAGGAGAGATTAATAATAAGTATTAAAACATTAACAAATGTATATTAAAAATAAATATAAAATTTGACAAATAGTCTTAAGAAAAAAAAAATGAATAAAATTCCATTTAGGAAATAAATCACTATAACTACATAGTAATATAAAGATATGCATAAGATAAATATAATTCGGGACGAAAATGTAAAATTGGCATTTATATGTAAATCAATCAATCAATCAATTATTAGTAAACAAAAACATTTTTAAAATTAAGTTAAAATATTTACCCATAATTCATATCGTAAACAAAACTTTACTCTACACATTACTTTACAATAAAAAACGGGAGCTTTCGCCCCTGGGGCGAAAGTTCTGGACCTTACTCCGAACTCGACTAAGGGTATATCCAAGTGATCCTTTCTATATAAACCAAAATTTACGTGATGGTTGATTGTATTTAACAATGTCACGTTCAATGTAGATTAATAATTTGAAGGTTTGTTTCATTTTCATACGTGTCTTTCTAATTATTTAATTTAAACATTAAATACTTGTTTAGAATTTTTGGTAAATTCTTTAGATTTTTTCAATTAATAATAATGCCAATTATTACAGTATTTGACAGGCTGGCGTCCACAGTTGCGTATCCAAATGCACTAAAAGGTAACACCAAAATTAAATTCGAAAAACGCTAAAATGGTGGTTTCCACCTTATCGAGATTGAGGCCCACAAGGGTAAACTCGTAGCGTAAAAGAAAACGAGGAAGACCGAAAGCCAATAGTAGTATTAACTATTAAGACGTTGAATTTTCCGTCAATTCAAATATGAGCGGAGTTGCTAAGTTTTTCTTGTTTTTTCTTGTTTTTTTGTTCCTTTTTGTTTTTTCTTATTTTTTCTTGTTTTTTGTTCCTTTTTGTTTTTTCTTATTTTTTCTTGTTTTTTCTTGTTTTTTGTTCCTTTTTGTTTTTTCTTATTTTTTCTTGTTTTTTCTTGTTTTTTTCTTGTTTTTTTTTCTTGTTTTTTCTTGTTTTTTTTTGTTTTTTCTTGTTTTTTCTTGTTTTTTCTTGTTTTTTCTTGTTTTTTCTTGTTTTTTCTTGTTTTTTCTTGTTTTTTCTTGTTTTTTTCTTGTTTTTTTTCTTGTTTTTTCTTGTTTTTTTCTTGTTTTTTCTTGTTTTTTCTTGTTTTTTCTTGTTTTTTCTTGTTTTTTCTTGTTTTTTCTTGTTTCTTTTCTTGTTTCTTTTCTTGTTTTTTCTTGTTTTTTCTTGTTTTTTCTTGTTTTTTCTTGTTTTTCTTGTTTTTTTCTTGTTTTTTTCTTGTTTTTTCTTGTTTTTTTCTTGTTTTTTCTTGTTTTTTCTTGTTTTTTCTTGTTTTTTCTTGTTTTTTCTTGTTTTTTTATTGTTTTTTTATTGTTTTTTTATTGTTTTTTCTTGTTTTTTCTTGTTTTTTCTTGTTTTTTCTTGTTTTTTCTTGTTTTTTCTTGTTTTTTCTTGTTTTTTCTTGTTTTTTCTTGTTTTGTCTTGTTTTTTCTTGTTTTTTCTTGTTTTTTCTTGTTTTTTCTTGTTTTTTTTTTCTTGTTTTTTCTTGTTTTTTCTTGTTTTTTCTTGTTTTTTCTTGTTTTTTCTTGTTTTTTCTTGTTTTTTTCTTGTTTTTTCTTGTTTTTTCTTGTTTTTTCTTGTTTTTTCTTGTTTTTTCTTGTTTTTTCTTCCTTTTTCTTGTTTTTATTTGTTTTTTCTTGTTTTTTCTTGTTTTTTTTTCTTTTTGTTTTTTCTTGTTTTTTATTGTTTTTTTCTTATTTTTTTCTTGTTTTTTTTCTTGTTTTTTTCTTGTTTTTTTCTTGTTTTTTCTTGGTTTTTTTTGTTTTTTTTTCTTGTTTTTTCTTGTTTTTTCTTGTTTTTTCTTGTTTTTTCTTGTTTTGTCTTGTTTTGTCTTGTTTTTTTGTTTTACTCGTTTTTTTTTGTTTTTTCTTATTTTTTTTTATTTTTTTTGTTTTTTTTTTTGTGTCATCGACATCAACTGCTGTTATTAGTCTCATGTTCTATGTATGCTTTGTTAATGTTTCCCAGCACTATTTTAGGAACAGCACTGTTAATTAGAACCCAAATGAGCCAATCCATGGACTATTATTACAAAAACTATCAAACTATGTCCTCATGCCCAATGTCGTCTCTTAATTCCATTCGTATTTGTTTCATTGTAAATTGTAAGTACATAATTAAAAGTCTAAATCTAGTTCCGTAGTATCCCAAGGATCCGTCCGTGGCCTATTGTTATATTTATAAATGATATCTGTCTGTCTGATTTAAAGTGCAAGCGTGCTTCTGTATGCAGATGATCTTAAAGTATATTCAAGAGTAAATTGAAAGAAACACAAATTTAAAACATTTATACTTTATACTAGGTGTAGAAATAAATTATTTTAGCTTGGCCCTCGTATTGCAATGACCATTTAATTTTTCTATTTTTTTTTTTTTATTAACAAAAGCAATAATTTATGTTTTGCATCGGCCATAAAACTATTGCCGGAACTGAATTGAATAAATTGCGTATAAAATTGTGTTTAAAAATATTTATGGCGTTTGTCAATCACAATTTTAAATTCAAGTCGATTTTATTGTATCGCAAATTAATTGATATCGATATTGCAATTATTTTATGTTTCGAATCAGGTCCTTATAATGCATATGTTCGAAGCAAGGTCGCGGGTATTATAAAATAGATTATGTAGTTGTAGTAGCCCTTGACACGATCAAGGATTTTCGCATGCAGCTGTACGCAGTATAAGCTTCCTTGTTAAGTGTTAAGTCATAGTCATATGTAATACCGCAGTAGCGGATGCATATTTTTCTCAAATAGACCGGTATTGGAGTACATTCCTTTGCAGGTTTTTTTTTATTATATACCTCTGATCAATAAGCAATTTTATTATAAACTAAGAAGGGTATCTTTTATTCAACACTTTATTTAAACATTATACTCAATCTAACCTTGCCTACATTCTACTATTCTTCTTTAATCAATTGGCCTTTTAAACTTCGGTCATTAAAGTACTCTTGTACAAAATAAAACTCAAATTTTTTTTACCAATTATATTATTTATTGTTTGTCAAATCTTACATGCGCACTGAAGCCATATTAAGTTTAGCCGCCATTTTGTGTGGCGAATTTTAAGTAACTTTCTCTTTCCAATTTGTTTAATTGAGTTTAATACTCCAAATTGGAAGGATTTTTCCTGCTCTGGACTTAACATTGACTGTTCTGGACTCGACAGTGACTCCAATGTTCAAGATGGAATTTTTTTAGTCACTTACTAATAGAGTCAGTCGCGCCCTGGGTAGACCCAAAAGCAGCGCCTTCCTCATATATATCAATAGGCGCTTTCCTTTTACAAATTTACTTAGTTAGTTTGACTTACATGTGACGTCAGTCAGATATTTTACTAAGTAATTTTATCCCAGAAAATTATAATCAAAAGGAACGGTCTTTTAAGTAAATTACCTTACTTGTATTATTTTGACAGAAGACAGAACTCTAACCTTAAATTTTATTTTGCTACAGGCTACAAGTATAAACAAATTTAACAGATAGAATATGGATAGAGTAAAGAATAAAATAAAAGTCATGATGTTGGTTAATGTATAAATATAATTATAACTTTTCGTAATAGAAATTTAAATAACACAGATCATAAATAAATAATAATAACTACGCATAACCTCAATCAACGCCATAACCAACAAAACGACCATAAAAACATTATGATCTGTGACATAAAACATCAACTTGTTTACTCCCCTTCTAACTTAGATAAAAATCTTATTTCTTAGCATGGTCGAGAGGAACCTTATTAGGGGGAAGGGGAGAGTAAAAATTCTTAGTTTGCTTTACTTAGTACTTATAAATGGAACGTGCAAAATATCAAGGTCACATCGATCTAAGTAAGATTTCCTAAGTATTCTGGTAAAAGGAAAGCAACATATATCCCAAGTGTTTAAAGCATCACGGATCACCCACCCACCACAAAGTCGTTTGTCGTTATTTTTCAAAAATATTTACATCTATTTACAACTAATTACAATGTTCTCCTTTTTTATTTGGTACATTATCTTGACCATCGATCACAATGTCTCTGTTCTTTGTAAGTTTTATTAAAATATTGCTTTTTTCCTGTATTTTATTCGAACAAATTCGTCAGTAACATTGTTAAAGTCCACTTTGGAGGTCACGTCAATTGCCGTATATAAAATCATTAGGTTGTTCAATTTTCCATCTCCCATAGTAGATCTCATTTCACTTTTTATTCTGTTAAGATCGAAAAATTCTCTTTCCTCAGAACAGCTTGTCACGGGAATAGTTAAGAATATTCTCATGGCAGTTTCCAGGTACGGGAAAGTACTTTTTAAATCATTATTGCTGATGTAAGCAAAACATTCTTTTAAATATTTAATGTTTTCGAGTTTTATGTACCCCTGATACTGAAGGAACTCATTAATAAGAAAATCAATGTCAAGATCATTTGGGTACGATTCAGCTAGCCTCTTTGCTTCTACGTTAATCTTATGTGGATCTTTCTCGTGAAGATCTGAAAATTTCAAATCTAGTACCGAGAGAAGTGTAGCTTTCCATGCGATGTCTACGCCCGTATACACTGCACACTTTTAATCCAGATCAAGGGTTTAATCGCGTTTAGTACCATTTTCAGCTATGGTACTAAACGCGATTAACCCCTTGATCTGGATTAAATGTGTACAGTGCATACGGGCGTTAGTTAACAAGTCATGTTGTCGATGATGTTGATGTAAACACTAGTTCTAAATGTATTTCTTGAATCTGTCACTATTTTCATCTGCAAATCGTTTCCGTGTTCTATTGCGTTGATAATTGACGCTGTCCATAGCTTTATTTTCGTACTCATTAAAAAAGTCTGTTTTGCTCTTAAGTAAAGTTTGTAGGATTTGTAATTCCTTATTGGCGACAAGAAGGTCCAAATCTTCTTTTTGAAGGTTGTTGCTGGTCTTATCTACTCTTTTCAATATATTATTTCAAACTATGACAAGAATGCTTGCTTCTAGTTGACCCATCTTCTTTTCAAATCCCTCTTCGGATATTCTTGTTTCTGGTTTTTGGGAAACGTCCTGAGCCAGGCTTTTAAGGGCTTGTTTTATTTCTTTGCAGCCCTGTACTAAGGTCTTGAGAGCATCAGTTCTTGCAGACCAACCAACTAAGTTTACAGAGTGGGCCGTGCACTGCACAAAATCTGGTTTGGAGACCAGTATATGTACCGAACATATTTGAGGCATTATTATAACTTTATCCTCGATAGTTTTCAATACTAAGTTTCATATCATCCAAAAGATCCACAACTTTGTTTTGCAAGCTTTGTGACTGACGACTGCACAACTGTAGTAGGGTGGGGGCGCCGCGCTGGTAGTGGTGTAAGTGTGGTGATGAAGGAGGGAGAGAAGGAGCGCGTCACTAGCTGATTACTGTAGTGTACCGTCATGGATAGTGAGTGCGCCCGGTTCATACTGCTGCGCGCCCTCACTATACGAAGCATACTGCTTTCTCTTCAATCTCAATCTCTCACATTTTCAACAAGGGAAAATCAATTAACAACAAGTTGAAATTACCCGTTTTAATTTTAGTGTTTGAAATCCCTGCTGGTCAAAACCTATTTTTTTTCTCTTTCCTAGCGCGGGCGCCCCACAACTCTTCTGCCACCTTTTCGGAATTGGCCATAAGTTTTTAAAACACTACTGTTCCTCGAGTTCCGACATTTACTAAGCTCAATACCTTTAGAATTTGTTGCAAACTAGCCAATTTATGGCCTATAACGTTATTTTTGAAGAGATCCTTACTTATACTTTTAAAAAAAATCACCTTATTTCCACACACTAGGGTGTGCATACCCTTTCGGCGCTTAGAGTTAATATTCCCCTTTCTGTTATTTTCTGTTTTGTCACCAATTAAACTAAGTTCATTATTGTTATTGCATTTGCTAATGCCATAAAATTGTTATGCATGTAATTTGTTCAAGAAACCACCAAAGATGATAGGTATGTATATCGTTACACTACTAGTTATTGTTTTCTTTATTAACACTTGTCAACTCTTTACAGGCTTGAAAATGGCTTGAATAATACATTTTATATGTAGTATAGATTTAAAGTTTTATTTTCTCAATAACCTAACTTCATCATCAACTTTATCATCAAATCGTTGCTGTAATCGCGGTGCACTTCTCTTATCTACGTATACATTATTAATTAATTCATCTTTGTTCTCAAGCCCGTTCTTTAACATATATCGCTCTACTTTTAAAACTCTTCTTTTCACCAGGGATATCACTAATTTTGGTAATAGAACAAGATTTTTGGATAATATATAGATTATTCCGAGATCAAACAAAACAACAGGGGTTACAAAAAAACATGTTATAAAATAAGGTAATTAGATAATCAATGAACATTAACAAAAACTAATTCTAACACTGAACTCGAAAGGGTTGGTTCTTTTGAGTTTTCTTACTGGATTGGCGTTGTTAAAGAGCTGGATAACCTCAACATTTCCATGTTGGAGCAGTTGTTGTTCGTGACTGCTAACAAATTTTGCTATTGTATTTTCAACAGTCTTCTCCTTAAGGTCCCTATGGAGATCAGTTACTTTATGTGTTCCTTTTACTGGAACACCTTCAAAACTAGATACCATACGTTTAAGCTGCATGTAAAGCTTCCAATATATTCTTTTGTATTGTATACCAAGCTTTTCACAATTCTTTTTAATGTGGGCTTTCCATAGAAGCTCCAGATACCCAGATATTTTCAGAATTGGTATAAGGAATCTAAGTGTTGTTTTTTTTAAAGGAAATATATTGAATTTGTTTATTTCTAAAATTGGTATGGCTAGATTGGCCATCATTTAATTAAATTCGCCATCTTCTCGTCCATTTGTTAATCCGGTTAATCCGATCAGATTTTTGCAATTTTTTGTTAGCTTCTTGTTATCCTCTCCAATGGCCAGATTTGCAGTGTCGCCAGTATATATTTGGATTAGAAATATTTCTGGAGTATACAGCAAGTATAGTACTTGACCTGCTGAACTATCTTAAGGTACTTCTATCTTGATTTCTCTTAGGTCAGAATATGCTTCTTTCTGTTTTATTCTGAAATATATTTTTGATAAATATGATTTCAATAGTTCTGAGTATTGACATGGAAGTAATATATTCCGTTTATAAATCAGGCTTGTATAGCATCCAAAAAATATTTTTTATATTCTATGGACTTCTTGATGATATATGTGACTTTGTGAACTTGGTCGATGGTCTAGTGTTTTTTCTGATGGCAAACTGATGGGAGAGACGGTATTAAGTCCTTTTCTTTTATTATAGGTTTATAAACATTTTTTTATAGAGTTTCAAAAAAAAGAGGCAGCAAGGAGATAGGCATGTATCTTGTAACTTTATGAGGGACGTTTCCCTGCTACATTCCACATATATGAGACATTCTTTAATACAAAGAACGCATTGATGAAATTTGTCATTATTTTGTCAATAGATTTCCGGGGAAGTATTTTTAAAATTTCTCTAGTAACGAGGTCAAATTCTTGTAAATGGTTTTAACTTTTTAATAACCTATAAAGATATGAAATTATAAATTATTTGACAGATATTTAATACAAAAATGATTAAACAAAAAAAAACACTTCGACAAATGAGTGTATTGAATCTCAACTTTTGTTGTTACCGGGGTTTTATTGTATGTCTTAAATAATTTTGACAGATCGTTAAATGTATAAAGTGGCCAAATTTTTTCGTTATATATAAAAATTGATTGGTTCATGGCCCAAATCTTATATAATAAATAATAAATATTTCTTCACTCATGGTTTACATCTTATTACCTATACCCTGTCATGGGTTTACCCAAGAATTTTTTTTTGTTAATACTTGCCACCACCTTTAGAGGCCTTAACTTGGCAGGTCTCCTTTCAAAAATGTTAGTTTTTTGAAAAAACAACAACGTTGTTTAAAATAAGCCTTATCTTTTATTCTGTTTAATGTATGTGCTTTGTTTTGTATGGTCTTGAATATTTTAAATTTTTACTATTTCAATTGACTAATATTTGTTGTTTCAAATATTTTTAACTTTTTATTACTTGTAAACTTTGTTCATTTTACAATTTATTTCACCCCACATTTGATGAAACTTGTTTTGTAGTATTCCCTAGTGGATGGAGAGTATGGTGAGTTTTCTCTTTTTTACTATTTTATATATCGTTTGCTCCAAGTTAACACACCTTACACCACATATTCTCCTTTCCACTAGGCGAGCCTGAAGATGAAGTGATGACACTTCGAAACCGGTCGCACTCAATGTTTTGTTAAATAATTAAACATTGACTTTCCTTGTGAGATATAAAGGACTTTTTCTCCCCCTTCACCTTAAAAAAAAAATATATTGATCTGGAATAAACTATTAAAAACATTAAATATTTAATAATATAAAAATGTGTTCTATAGGTAAATGTACAAATTTAAAAAATTGAAATGTTCAGGATTTTTCGGTTCATGATTTAGGTAAATAGTTACAAATACAGGATTTTATCCGCATTTATAAAATTCAACATTCTGTAGTTGATAAATAACTAGCTTCTTATTATTATTTTTTACATATTGCTGTATTTTTGTCTGGAACTCAAAGGAATGTTTTACTCATTGTATTCGTAAACATTGATTCTCCCTGTAGCGGATATAGCTTTAGTAAAAACTTAATGATATCAACTGGCCATATGTTTTGTGTAGAAAAGCGGTAAATTGTAAGGAAAATGAGGACAGATAGCGGTCCACGTTCGATAATTTTACTTACACGAAGTGTTCGGACATTGGCGTAACTGATAACTGAAAAATGCCTATACCTGTATTTTTCACGTATAAATATAATTGCAATGATATAAACTTGAGATATTTGTTTTCACAGAGAATCTTTCTATTAAAAATGTTGAATCACACCCTGAAAATTAAAAATTTCGACATATGATACTAATAAAATGTAAACTAAAATGTAATATAATACAAAATTCAATGTTATCACAACACGAATTTGAAAAAACTTTCTAATAAAGACATAATTCCATTAAAATCTTTAAGTATAAATTTTAAAAATAAACTAACTTTATAAATTTATAATTTTAATATTATCAAAATTACTAAATAGCCCAAAATTTGATTAGCCACATACATTTTTCTAATATCTAAATTTCAAAGGGAACCTTGAGATTGTTGAAAAACAAAAGTAGCTGCCTAGAAATTCATAAAATAAATCAATTTAAATTAAAGAAAAAACAAAAACTAAAATTAATAATGCATGAGATGCTACATTGGGTTGTAGGTATTTTTTCCCATTTTTATAACAAAAATCATTGGGATTTAAATAATCAAAACTTACAAAGGCTAAAAAAAATGTTATAACAACAACGTCCCAGGATCTAAATTAGGGGGCTCACGACTAAAACAAGCACACCAGTTTTCTTTTCTTTTGGTTATTTTTTATATTTCTCCTACTTTAGATGTATGATTTTTATGTTTTAATATAAAATTCTAGGGTCTAGAGGGGGGGGGGGACAGCAGCCCTCCTTGCCCCTTGCTGAGCACGCCTTTGACAGATAACCAGAATATTAAGCGATCTGCTTGTTTTGGAGCCCTAAAAATTAAAAATTATAAAAAATGATACTTTTGTATATCCTTTATTTTTGCTAAATATTGTTACATACATGTGGAACGTAACATTGAATCTTTGGGCAACAGGCTTCGTTTATTTTTGCAAGATTTTACTAGAATAAAGATCAATAATTATTCTTAGAAATAATATCCACAATCAAAGTCAATAAAAATTTCACACTTTGACAGATTGAAAATAAATTGGTTGTATAAGTTTAAAAATTTGTTTTTATAAAACTGGAGGCTTTTTCTGAATGCTAACGAAATGCTAAAGTTATACCAACATTTGAAAAGGAGATAAACAAATAATTGAAAATTATAGGCCAAGAACTATCATTAATAATTATTTAAAATATCTTTGTTCTCTCCTATATGATGGTGGGTGAGGTTTTCCGCGTTTTCCTCACCTGTAAGTCAACTGGCACCATCAATCAATCATCTTTAAGTCGCCCCGGAGCGCCACGGTAAATAATAATAATAGCCGTCCCTTTCCCTGCACAAGCTCAGTTTTTGGGGTTAAAATTCACTCGTAAGGGGGTGAATTAGGGAGAGTATTACTATTAATATTATTATTATTATTGTATTTGATCACGTAAAATATCAGATTTCTGAGAGGCAGCATGGTTTCTATATGGGACTATCAACTACAACAAATTTGTTGTATATTTTTCAAAAAATCTCACAATCTTTTGATGTTAACACATAGCTTGACGTAATATACACCGATTTCACAAAAGCTTTCGATCGTATTGATCACAATTTACTGCTATGTAAGCTAGAATCATTTGGATTTTCTAAAATTTGACCACCTTTCTTAAAATCAATCTGTTAAACCGATCTCAGTACGTTGAATGCCGCAGTCATACCTCAAAAAGCTATGTGGCTATATCATGTGTGCCACAAGATTCTATGTTAGCTCCACTTTTCTTTAACCTTTTTATAAATGACATTGTAAATGATTTGGGTGTAAATTGCTTTCTATATGCTGAAGACATGAAATTGTATAGTGTTATCAATTCACCAGACTACTGTAATAAGTTGCAAATAACACCTGATCGAGTGCATACCTACCTGGTGTGTTGATAACAATTTACAATTAAATGCTACTAAATGCTGCATCGTTTCATTTTCTCTTAAACACAACATTATTTATCATGATTATAAAATTTCTGATATGTATACCCAGAGCATTAAATACAATGAAAAATGAAAAAATGAATTGATATCCGTTATATATTAGTTTATCATCAAGTTACACTCTTAGGTATTTCACATACTTACTTACCGGGTAGGTCCACCATACGTTTCATGCCGATTTCAATGTCCGTCCTTTCCCTGAGTCCCCTGAGAATTATGTTTGAATGAATAGTGACCAAGAAAATATTTTTTTATTGTTTATCATCCTGTATATAAAAAATTTAATTTATCAGATTAATAAATTTATATTGTCAAAATAAAATAGATATAAAGAAAGGCAAAGTTTGCATTAATCTTGAGACGCACGCTAAAAGGTTATGGGCCCAGTGTGGAAAGTACAGTTGAAACATTGTTACGAGAAACTGTGTCACTGACAAGTTAAGTTTATCTGTTGAAGAGGATTTGCAGAATGAGGTTGGAAGAATCTGGTAACATGGAAATACAATTCTGGATTTGGTATATCAACTTCGACCGCTAGGAGAAAAAATAGCAGATGATCTAGTAGTAGCATTTTTAATATGCAGTTTGCCTGAAAGTTATGATTCTTTAGTCACAGCTTTAGAAAACAGATGAAAATAATGTAGCTGTAGATGTCGTAAAAGAAAAATTATTACAAGAATATAGAAAGCGAAAAGAAAACCAAGAAAATAACGGGAACGAAGAAAAAGTTTTGAAAGTGAAAAATTTTTGAAGAAAAACAAATCTGGTATGTCACTTTTGTAATAGCAGAACGTAAAAATAGGTCTCTTTTTGAAATGACAAGATGAATACTCATAGACGCTAATCCTGACAATAAATTTTGGGGTGAACCAGTATCAACTGCAAATTATCTTCAAAACAGAATTTGAATTAAGTCAATTGATGATATTTCATTTAAAAGATGGACCGGAAAATAACTACTGTATATACGTTGATACCTAAAGCAAAATTAGGAAAACTTGATGAAAGCTAAAATGTATGTATTTGTAGGATACGAAGAATCCTTGAAAGCTTATAGATTACTGGATATATCTACTTGTACAATTTTTATAAGTAGAGATGTTAAGTCTCTAGAAAACGAACATGAACACTTTGTAGAAAGTTCAGCTCATAATCATAAGGAAAAGGAAGTTGAATAGGAAGTTGAAGTTATTTTTAATAATGTATTAGAATGCAAAGAAAGTTCTAGCGTAGAATTGATTTTACATGAGAATATTGGTCATTACGGATATGAACAAACTGAACTTATTAAATGAATCAAGGACCTACAGCCAAATAATGTTATGATAAAGAAAGATGAAAGACTGCGATGGACGAAGAACATGAAGTTTATGTACTCCTGAAAACAGAAATATTGTTGGCTGTAAATAGAGTTTTAAAATTAAAAATCTCACTAGATCCAGGATATTACAAGAGAAAAGAAAATGACCAATTGAATGGTAAATATAGGAAAATAATTAGTAAATTACTGTTTTTATCTGTCAATACCAAGCCAGACATAGCAGTAAGTACATCAAGTAGACGAGTAAATGAACCAAGAGAAGTAGGTTGGATAAAATGAGAATGATGAGATACTTAAAAGGAAGCTAGGGGGCGAAAATAGGGAAGACAATCGATAAATAGGATAAGCTGATATTAACTGAGAAGGTGACAAATCAAACAGAAAGTCTATTACAGGTTATGTATTTATATATCAAGAGGTCTTATAATTTAATGAAGTAGAAAATAAGAAGTGGTGGAAGTGGTGTGTCCCTCTCATCTACTGAAGCAGAAATTATATCATTATTAGAATCATGTCAGGAAGCAATGTGGATAAAAGAAATATTAATAGATTCCAGGCAAAGGAACCTTTAAATAAAGATTTTTAAAGACAATCAAAGCTGTCTTAATCTAATAGATTCAGAGAAGATAAACGACAGAACAAAGCATATTGAAAAAAGTTTTACTACGCTAAGGAAATGTAGAAAAAAAATTGTTTTTTAATTTTGTCCTTTAAAGGATATGATCGCTGATGCTGCAAGCCTCCGGTAGATTTATCTCCATTGTCCCATTTTAAAGCAAATGCCATAGAATTGGATCAAGGATGGAACCATGGGAAACTTCGTGCTATACTTTAAGTGACTTACCTATTAAGGCCCGTCCACATCAATACATTTGTGTGTTGAACTTCGAATTCAACAAAATTATTTGCGGCAAATATTTTGTTTGATTTACCACGTTTTTCGATGAAAAATTTTGGGTTATGTTTTGTATTTTGTGAATCCATTTTCAGTGCGGCCAAATTATTTAGTTTTTCACAATCAAAGGAAATTTTTTCTTTTATAATTTTATTAAAGTTTTTAGTAGATTTTCGTCACTATTCTTTGTCGTTTGGTCCAATAAACGTCTTCTATTGATATTTTCTTTCTTACTGTTTAGTGGACGTCTCGCTTTTTCTAATACAAATTGAATTATGAATAAAATGATTAGTCTACTATTTGTTTACCGTTTACCGCAATTTCGGGAAGATGATGGACTCGTTTGCGAGAATCTTCTAAGTATCAAAAGTAGATTACTCCTGCTTGGGAAAGGGGTTATTATCTTACAAGTAAACCTTAGAAACTCTCAACAATAACTTTGTTCCTGCAGCATTGCTTTAATAAAACCTATAAGAACTGCTTAATAGTATATATTTAAATATTTTTAATTTGTAAAGTTGCTATAATTTGTTCATTTTTACTTCCTTCTATAAAAGAGAAGTATTGTAATCGTGAAAAATCATCTTCCGAGATTATTTCAGGTTTTAGGGTCTCTAGATTACGAAAAACATGTTTTCCCATTGCGTCGGTCTGTCTCTCGTCTGTATGTCGGCAGATTTCGACTAAAATTGGTATCTGAGAATTTTAGAAGCCAAAAATGATAAATCCTAGATAAGTTTTTAAAAATTCAAACTGGCGTTGAAAGGAATCGTATTTAATCAAAAAAGGTCCCCCTTGAATGGCATTAAAATACGCGTCCTTATGGTATGCGCAACTGGACCATTTTATTGTTCCATAACGGTGAACTTGACGAAGAATACCGAGCTGACGCGAAGTGAGATTTCGGGTGGGATCAAGTGGCAAATCGATGGAAAGAGAAATGTGAAAAAAGGTTTTTGGTTTGGTGTTTTAATTTTTAAGTACTTAGGCGTTGTCTTGTTTTTATAATTTCTATATCAAGGGAAGTTCTGGGTAAAATACTTTACCGATTTTTTGTTCATTTTTTGTTCATTTTTTGTTCATTTTTTTGTTCATTTTTTTATTTTTTTTGTTCATTTTTGTTCAATTTTTGTTCATTTTTTAATCATTTTTTGATCATTTTTTGATCATTTTTTGATCATTTTTTGATCATTTTTTGATCATTTTTTGATCATTTTTTAATCATTTTTTGATAATTTTTTGATCATTTTTTGATCATTTCTTGATCATTTTTTGATTATTTTTTGATCATTTTTTGATAATTTTTTGATCATTTTTGATCATCTTTTGATCATTTTTGATCATCTTTTGATCATTTTTTGATCATTTTTTGATAATTTTTTGATCATTTTTTGATCATTTTTTGATCATATTTTGTTCCTTTTTGTTCCTTTTTGTTCCTTTTTGTTCCTTTTTGTTCCTTTTTGTTCCTTTTTGTTAATTTTTTATTCATTTTTGTTCATTTTTTGTTAATTTTTTATTCATTTTTTCTTCGTTTTTTTTTTCATTTTTTGTTCGTTTTGTTCATTTTTTGTTTATTTTTTGTTCATTTTTTGTTCATTTTGTGTTCATTTTTTGGGTTATAGTTCGGCTCTTGGGGTCAGGGCAGGACCTGAACTGTCATAGTTCGAATGTGGAAGATAACATTTAAAAATAGTTACAGATGAGATAAAAAACTAATTTTTGGCACATTTTTAATAGACCTAATTTGCAATGTTTCTGTTTAAAAATCTTCCCACCACCATGCCCTATAGGAATGAATCTACAATTTTTTCTGCATAAATACACAAAATTTATTTTTTTTTAGATAAAATTAGAATTTTATCTCATCTCTAACTATTTTTAAATATCAGAACTATGACAGTTCAAGTCCAAAAATATTTTTGAAAAAATGTTACGAAAAAAATTTAAAATTTTGGGTATGTATGTAGAAAAAATCTTAGATTTCAAGTGATTTATTAAAAAAGTTTTAACCTATGTTTTAGGGATGCCACCCCCTCCATCTTTCTATAGGGGATGGTGGTGGTTATATTTTTATTTAAAAACGTTATAAATCAGATCCATTGTAAGTGTGCTAAAAATTAGATTTTTATCTCATCTATAACTATTTTTAAATGCCCCAGTCCCCACCTTCGAAATATTTTTGAAAAAATTTTATCAAAAAAAATTTTAGGAAAAATCGTATCAGCTAGAGGGTGGGATGGGAGAAACTTTTTTATGCGATTTTTATATTTTTGGGATAGTACATCTATATAACAAGTTTGATTTCAATATCTCGACCCGAACTGCATAATTTGTATATAATCTGTAAGTTTTCCTTCCCTGTAACTGGAGTTGTCTGTTGGATAGTGTAATTAATAAAAAAAAACACTCACTAAATAAATGCAGAGGGTTTTACGCCGTATAAGTACCTTTATAAGTATGTAAAAGGTGCTCGATATATGTATATCTATCATGAAATAATTTTTGTTGTATATCCTTCTTTTGAAAAAAATCTGTGTCTGTCACTGGTCGCGTTGCGTTTTTTTACAGTTATTTTAGCACTAAACTGCCGACAGATATTCGTGATAGTATGAGTGAAAAAATTGATTGACCCTAAGGAGAGCGAGCGGTCACCGTTAGTCGGTCAAAAAAAATGGCACAAAGCTTTAACACAACTAACCAACCGCATAAAAGAAAGATACGCTAGTACACCTATCTCTTCTTTTGATGTTTCAGATGTATCGATTATGTCATATCTTGATGCGGATTTATAATTATTATTAATACCTGGATGATCGAGCTATGATGATGATAGTAATACACAGAGCATAAATAAGGAAATAAAAATAATACTTACTTATTGTCTCTTTATAGTGAACGGAGGTATTTATACTTGTTGTTAGTATTAGAATAGTGAAGTTGTTTGGATAAAATATTTGTTAAAAAAGTCCAAAAGACAAATTCATTTGATTTTCAGAGTTTCGCTCTAGATCTTCATATAACAGATCACCTTCTAGTTCAATATCTGGTTGAAAAAAACCAATGCTGAGACAACAGGTCAAACAGAGTATATAACTATGTAAATTATAACATTTTTTTCAATTTATATTCTTCCAGGAGCCAAAATAACATTACACCTATAAAATAACTATAAAATCTATAAGGAAGCCTTTTATTATCAGAGGAGATTTTAACGCTCTTCACAATACTTGGGAAGTAGATAATCAAAATGATCTAAAAAAAAAGATTCTAATGAATAGTTTGGACTTTTAATAACCTGGTATTTAAGAATAATGGCTCTTTCGCCTATTTTGGTAATCACTATACTGTCAAATCTGTAATTGATCTGATTATTTGTACACACAAACAAAATAGCTTCACTTAAATCAATTTGATTTGACTTCAAACCTATTGTGAAGGTTTTTTGGCTATAAGAGCTAGAAAAATAGCAGCAACATGAAAATTTTTGTTCTGTCATCCACAGGTGTCGGAGTACAGTGTTATTTTCTTCACTTCCGGTGGCAATATGATTAATTCTTTGTAAAAACATGAAGCTATTTCATTTGCTCCTCTCATAGCTATTGTTTCGTGTCACAAATAAGGCATAACCAAATGCACAATTGTGTATAGTAAGATTGTATGTCCAGTATTTTCTTTTATAAAATGATAGCGAGGTTTCCAAGTAGGGTGTAGGCAAGCCTGCTGAAGATCAAAGTTGTAACATCTAGACAAATTGCTATTTTTTAAAAGCTTACTTTTGACTGTAATAAACTGGTCTTTGTTGTTGGAAATACAAGGATTAAGACCCCACTTATAATACTGCATTTATCACAATTTATAACTAGAATGAAGATCTTTAATGCCTGACATTCTATATTATTCTCTTCACAGTTTACCAGAGCTCTTTTAACCCCCATTTTCAGTTTTCTTTCCGACTCAATAGGCTTCCCTCATAAATTTTGAGTTTTCCTGAAGATTTAAATTTTTTAGCTTTTTTTTTTCCTATTTAGGACTTTTTTTATATCTCCACCCTTCTTATACCTCCATTTTTATTTAGATTTTTTTGTCAGAATCTTAGAGAGGTTGATTTTACTAAAAATTACATGTTGATATCGATTTTCATTTTTAATTTATGATTTTTTTTTACTTCAACTCCCTCAAACCTCAAAGCCTCTTAAACTACCCCTTTAATCCCCCTTAATCCCCCTTGAACTCCACTTAAAACGTCCTTAAATCCCCTTAAACCCACCATTTTTAATTATATATTTTTTTTAAATCAAAGCGCCTTTTTCCTTTATAGAGCTTGATTTGTTTTAAACATTTCGAGATATCTTTTTCGTTTTTGACTTATCGTGCGGATAAAAAATAGACTACTATGTGAAGAGTATAATAATATTGTCCATAAACCTTGACGTACCTGTTATTCGAGTATGCGCGTTAATAGTACCATACTTAATTATTATTGAAACCTTATAATAAAAAATATAAAATTTTTTCGAGTTAAAATTGAAATTTTACGGTTTGAATAGAAATTTCAGTCTAACACGATCATGACCGAATGATCGTATGTTTTCTGTTGTAATAACATACGTTTAGTAGAAGTAGAATGCGTTTGTATATGAGAAAGATAAAAATCTGAAAGTGTGTCGAATATTATAACAATTTCACGTCAAAATTGGTGAAATGAACTATATATTATTATTTGATCATTGTTTGTTGTTTCAGTAATGGATAATGGTCCAGCCAAAAAGAACAAGACTAACGAAAGACTCCAATGCGCTGGTGACAAAATTGGTGATCCATTTGAAGTATCTACTATTCGGAGGGAGGATTTCAGCAGCTACAAAGGCATAATGGAAGGAGATGATGTAATACAAAGCCTTTCTAAACCTTCCGTACAGGTTTCAAGGGGTCACCAAGGTACAATTATTTACAATTACCCTAGAAAACTATTTAAAACGTTTTTGATATTTCATTTGAATAAACAACTCATTGAGTTTTCATGACAAACATTTTTCAAATATCTTAACACGTTTTTAATTTTCAACATTCTTTGTTTTGGTGCATATTCAGAGTATAATCAGGAGCAATTTAGGTTTCGATTTAATCTGCATATATTACAGAAAACGTTTTTAATTCTTCATAAAGTCGAACTGTAATTCTTTTTCAGTTTTTGTGTATATTACGATGATGCTTAATCAAAGTTTGATTCAAATTAGAATGTTTGCAGGATATACTAAAAACTAGAGGAGATAAAAAAGTTAAAATATGACTTTTTTTTGTTAAAGTATACGATTACCCAATCAAATCTGCAATTTATTCCCTTCATTTGGAAGATATTAAAAACTGTCAAAATCTAATTTATTAAGAAAAATAATGAAAAAACCTTATAGAAACACTAAAAATACTCGTATATATGAAAAATATAAACTTATTTTTTTGATATTTTTCGTTTACATTTTTAATTATCTTTCACCTGATCTGTAATATTACATATAAGCAATTGACTTTTAATTTTCAGGACCCGCGGCTTTCCTGATAATGGCCAGCGGCCTGGACAAGCACGGATCAGAAACCGCCGAACCTTTGAGATATACGCATATCGATATTGCTGCCTCAGGTGGAACCTTCCCATCCCCAGGCACAGGATCTCCCGTATTGGCGCTAGCTAAGGCCTATCTCGTTTAAGCATATTATATTGTATTTTATTACTTTTTAATTATATATTTACATATTGTATCTTAATGAAATAAATATTTCAATTTCGTAATATAATTTTTTTGTCTAATGTACCTAATTAAATTTGGTTTATTTTTTTTTAAAGGTCTTTTAGGTATTGGGCATTACGCAGTTTGGGAGCAACCAATTGTATACTAACTTGTACTTCGCGTACATTAAAAAAAAATAGTGGCGTAATACTTAAAGAAATCTTTCATTAATTATGAACCGGCTAATATTTTCTCAAACTTGGTTTTTGCATATATTAGTGTTATCTCCATTAATATTTCTCATGAGGATCCAATTTTGACTGTTGTCAATAATTTGCATTTATTGAAGAAAGGATAAAAAATTTAAAAAATGATGAAAATTGCATGGAAATCAAAAGGCGTGTATTTCAAAATTTACAATTATAGCTTAAGAGAAAACCGGACATCTCACGAAAGCAAAAATTATTTAAGGATTTTCCAATATAAAATTGTATTTATAGCTCGCCCATGGGAATAATTCGCAAAATTATGTTTCTAGAGAATACAGAGAGCTTTAAATTTGAGTAACGATAAGGCAGCACTCTAGAGACGTTTAAGAAAAAAAGGTGGGAAATCGTCCTACTTAGAAACTACTGGCTATTTATTATACCAAAAAACACATTTTTTTAAAATTATTTTAAATTTTTTTTTTAAATAAATACTTCTTGAAGGTTAACAAAAACTTTTCCTATTATTATTGGTATTTCCTAAAAATTTCACAAAAATCGGATTAAAAATGAGGACTCCGAAAGAATTATAAATTTTCAAGGTACATTCGAACTGCTCTTTAATATATTTTTTTCTATAAATAAAAACTGAGATAAAAATAGTATATTGTTTCACGAGTGACGAAAAAATGATTTTCGACGAGTAAAACACTATAGGTACTTTTTCTACGAACTCTATTATGTCATGTAGGTACCTACTAAAATGTAAAAAAAAACAAATGTTAGCAAATGCTTTATTTTGTGTTAGGAATAACAAACAATTAACCAACAATTAAATATTTCAGAAATATTATTTATTATTTAAATATTGATTTATTGTTATATTTGAACAATTGTTCAAAATTATGGGGTATCACACACAAGCTTTTTATTTATTGAGGTAGATGCCGACATATTTGTTCTACTGTTAAATGTCATTTCAGATGATGATGCGCCATAATCGGATGAACTAGTAGTTTCCTTATTTTGTACAGATTGTAAAATTTTGGTTTGTATTTGGTTTTTACTGTTCGTGGATTCATCAACATATCCTTCCGCAACACTACTAGATTTCCAACCACCGTGCTTTTTTAACAGAAGCAAGTCACCTCCTGCATCCACTAATAGCGTTGCGGATGTTCTGCGGAAACAGTGCCCAGTGTAATCTTGAGGATTCGGAAGCGTTAAAAACTGAGCAATTTCGTTAGGAAATTTATTGATTTTATTAATTCCAACAACCTGTCTGCTACACTTTCCATTCTGATAGTTAATAAAGAATCTTGAATTAATTTGATCCATGTTTGCGGGACGTAGGCTCATATATTTTTTAGAAATATCATAAAAGGGTCCAGAAATATAAAAAGAACGCGGAACTTTTGTTTTTGTATTACGGATTTTAACTAACAGAATACTTCCAGTATCCTTTACATCGCTTATTGTTAAATCGTTTAGTTCGTGGCAACGACAAGCGCCAGATAATCCAAAAACTAATGCTACCTACAAATATTAGTAATTATGTATTAAGTATTTGTTAAAATAAAAATAATAATTCCGTTACCTTTGTTATTAAATATGTATAGTCAGGTGCATTCTTTAGGAAAGTCTTTATGTCTTCAGGCGAAAAAATTTTGGATTTTTGGCTTTTAAAACCATCAGATTTTCTTTTCAAAAGCGAACGTAACTTTGGATATTTACTAATATCGACATCATTTTTAACAGAGATTGTAGTTCTTAGCATCGAATAAATGGACCATAACGTCGACGGTTTAAAATTTCTCCAAAGTATGCTAGTAGTACAGTTTCCGAAAATGAATTCACTTTATTTTTTTCTCTCCAGTCCAAAAATTTGATATAAATTTATTCATATCTCTTTTTTGATTTGGCCGGTAATAAATCTGAAGAGATTCCTTCAGATCTACAGATCTTTATATCGAACACTTATTAGAAAAGCTAAAGATATGTACTATTGTTGGAGCCTACTCTGCCCTTTCAATTTCATGTTACCATAGATATAGGTAATTTTTTGTCAGTTAAGAAATGTAGTGTCATATATTTAAAAATATACAGAAATTCAATTTACATTTTGATTCATTTTCACGTTAAAAGAAAAGTACAAAAAAAAACAATACAGTCACAAACACATCCATTTGGTCCTTCCAAGCGCGGATTACAGTCCCATTTAATTACAAAGTATTCATAATTCAACTCCAAGAATTCAGGTTCACCATAAGTCAGTGAATCAGGAATTTTGGATCTTCATCAGTCAGAAATCGCCAGAGCCCACGTTCAAGCAATCTTCAGCTGAACTACGTATGCAAGCAGCATTCATCACATTACAGCGTTCTACATAAAGCTATCAAATTTCTGACCATCCATTAAGTACAGGACATTTGCAGCCGGTCTTTTGGTAAACTTCACAGTCCTCTTAGTCATTATACAAAGAATATTGATTTAATTTGTATTAGGTTTTCAAGGTCTCATACACAATTAATTGCATTTTCTTATTCTTCATTTTTATATTCTTTAATTGTATTCAGTATCTAGATACGTCCATTTTCAGGCTATTCTGAGATGGATCTAAAAAAGTTGCATGCTAATCGTGGTAGCATTAAAACTCGATTAACGATTTTTCAAAATTTTCTCTCAAAATGTCAATCGAATGTTCAAGAAACAGATTTTACAGAGTTTCGTCGTCGTTACAATCGAGTTGAAAATTTAATAAATGAATTTACAGAAATACAAAATCAAATTGATGCTTTGGTTGATACAGTTAACATTCAAACAGAATTTTCAGCTAGGGAAGAATTCGAAAATAGTTTTTATGCAACTCTTTCACATGCACAAAAATTTATGATCTTGAATACTGAGTCTAGTTTTGAAAATAATTCAGTTTCAAACCATAGTCAACCAACCATCAATAATAATGTTCAAAACGATTTCTCAGGTATCAAATTGCCATTGATAAATCTTTCCACATTTTCAGGGGAACCATGCGATTGGCTTCAATTTCAAGATAGCTTCAAGGCATTAATTATTGATAATTCAAACATTTCAAATATTCAAAGATTTCACTATTTAAAATCTGCACTAAGTGGTGAAGCTTTTGAGACTATCGCAAATATTCAACTTACAAATGATAATTTTGTTATAGCTTGGGATTTATTATGTGATCAATACACTGATAAAAGGGCATTATTACATGAACATGCCAAAGCTTTATATAACATTGATTCAATCAAGAAAGAATCTTCTAAAGCACTTAAACATATTGTTGATCATGTTAAAATGCACTTACGTTCACTAAAGGTTCTTGGTGAGCCAACTGAATATTGGGATACATTATTAATTTATTACATTACTACAAAGTTAGACCCAACTACAACGAGAGAATGGGAGAACAAATCATTTTCTGATAAACCAACCTTAGAAGATTTATTGTTTTTTTTTGAAACAAAAATCCCAAATGTTAAAAAAAATTGAAGATAAACAGTTGGAAACAAATCAGAGTCATTCTTCCAAACATTCTTCCTTTTCAACATCAGTATCTAAAAACAAGTCTCAAAAGGCTTTCCATTCTTCAGTTCGCGTTTGTCAGGCATGCCATTCAAATAATCATAGGTTATTTAATTGTAACAAATTTTTAAAAATGAGCATACCCGAGCGAACAGAATTAGTGAAAATTTCAAAACTATGCATAAACTGTCTGAATTCAGGTCATCAACTTGATCAATGCAATTTCGGTGGTTGTAAAACTTGTTCCGCTAAACACAATACTTTGTTGCATAGTCCTACTCAAAATACAGATAATGTAACATTATGCAGTGTTAATTCAAATTCAAAGCAAGTCTTATTATCCACAATTGTTTGCGAAGTTATGGACAACAAAGGAAATCGCCATGATTGTCGTGCACTTCTCGATTCAGGAAGTCAATCTAATTTCATATGTGCAAATTTTTCTACTGCTTTGGGAATTAAAACACAAGATATCAACATTACGGTTTCTGGTATCACAAAGGTAGAATCTAAAATCAAGACTCAATGTCAAATTCAAATATTTTCCAAACATAACGCATTTTCAACGTCACTTTCATGTCTCATTATGCCATTCATATGTGATTATTTGCCCAATCAGAAGCTAAATACATCTTTAGTATCCATCCCTTCAAATATACAATTAGCAGATCCAGAATTTTATTCTCCAAAGCCCATCAATCTTCTTATAGAAGCCGAGTTATTTTGGTCTATACTTTCCATTGGCCAAATACAGTTGGGTCCCAATTTACCTATCCTTCATAAAACCAAATTCGGTTGGATAATTTCAGGGTCCCTATACAATAACTCTATAGCAAATAAAACTATGGAAAAGAAATCTCATATGTATTGCAACCTTTCAAAAAACATTGAAATGTCATTTCAAGGCGGGGGGCGATATACTGATATTCAAAATCAACTATCCCGTTTTTGGGAAATTGAGGATTGTTCCGAGGATAGATCATATTCAGCAGAAGAAAGGGATTGTGAACAAATTTTCGTTTCAACTCATAAACGTGACTTAAATGGCCGTTTCATTGTTAACATTCCTTTGAAAAGTTCACTAACAAAACTTGGAGATTCCCGCGAGCAAGCTCTCAAACGTTTCTATAATTTAGAGCGTAAACTACAACGTAATAGCGCTCTAAGGGAACCTTATGTCAAATTTATGATCGAATATGAATCATTAGGTCATATGTCTAAGGTTACCGAATCATCATCAGAACATATTCAGTTCTTTTTACCCCACCATGGTGTATTAAAAGAAGAATCTTTAAGTACAAAGTTGAGAGTAGTCTTTGATGGGTCATTTCCTTCTTCTACAGGGTGTGCCATTAATGATCTTCAAATGGTCGGCCCTACTATTCAAAATGACCTTTTTCAAATTCTTATTAGATTTAGAGAACATAGGTATGTAGTAAGTGCTGATATTTGTAAAATGTATCGCCAAATCTTAGTAAATCCCTCTCAACGATGTCTTCAGCAAATATTTTGGCGTTCTGATCCAACTCGATCGCTTTCAGTTTATCAGTTAAATACTGTAACATACGGTACATCAGCTGCACCCTTTTTAGCAATAAGGCCACTATTTCAGTTGGCCAGTGAAAATGAAGTTTCATATCCAATGGCATCGACAATTATTCAAAACGATTTCTATGTGGATGATTTACTTACTGGCTCAGATTCAATTGATGAATTATCATTATATTGTAAACAAGTTTCAGACATACTAAAACAAGGTTGTTTTGATCTTCGCAAATGGATTTCAAATGATCCAAAGGTTTTAATCCACGTTCAGGATTCTTCATTAGATTTAAATATTTTGCAATTAGGGTCTAATGAAAAGACAAAAACCCTTGGTCTTTTCTGGTGTTCTCAATCAGATCATCTAATGTACAATATTAATAATTCATTAACTTCAACAAAAGTTACCAAACGTATCATTTTATCAATCATTGCACAAATATTTAATCCACTTGGATTATTAAGTCCTTGCACTATTGTAGCTAAAATGTTTCTTCAAAAACTTTGGCTAGAAAAACTTTCATGGGATGAATCAGTTCCTGCAGATATTCATACAAGATGGCTTAGATTTCAAAATGAGCTTAAGTATCTTAATAATTTCGACATACCTAGACATGTTAAATGTCAATCTCCTATTCACATGCAACTTCATGTTTTTTCAGATTCCAGTGAAAGAGCGTACGGCGCATGTGCTTTTATTAGAAGTGTTGATGTATTAGGCACAGTGTATGTACACCTTTTAAGTGCAAAAACAAAGGTAGCTCCTTTGAAGGTAGTTACTTTACCAAGATTAGAACTATGTGGTTCTTTAATAGCTGCACGACTTTCACATAAGGTTCAAACATCCTTTCGTTCATCATTTAATGACATTTTTCACTGGACTGACTCTACAATAGTTATTGGTTGGATTAATACTCCTCCAAATCTCTTGAAAACCTTTGTAGCTAACAGAGTTTCGGAAATTCAATCCAAGACAAATATTCAATCCTGGCATCATGTTGGTACCAGAGATAATCCTGCTGATCTTTTATCTAGGGGAACAAATCTAAATTCGTTATTAACCTCACAACTTTGGTGGCATGGTCCTCAATGGTTATCTCTTCCTCAACACGACTGGCCTCTGTCATTATCAACTCCCTCGGATGTTCTACCTGATTTAAAAGATACAATGCAATCTTACACTGTCATTTCAAATTCTCCTATTTTTAAAATTGAGAATTACTCAAGTCTAAATAAATTGAAACGCGTTGCAGCATACTGCCTTCGATTTATTAATAACTGTATTTCTAGAAACTCTAAGATATCAGGTCCTTTATCACCATCTGAGTTCGACTCTGGACTCAACCTTTTAGTAAAATTGGTTCAGCAAAAACATTTCGCATCAGAAATTGCTCAGTTACAAAAGGAAAAACAAGTTTCAAGAAAAAGTAAAATTCATACTTTATCTCCATTCTTAGATAAAGGAATTCTTAGAGTTGGGGGTAGATTAAAATTTTCACAGTTAGACTTTTACCAAAAGCATCCAATTTTATTACCTCAAAAGGATCATTTTACTAGTTTAGTTTTCCAGGATATGCATAATAAATTATTTCACACCGGCCCTTCACATCTTCTTGCCGCCGTAAGAGAAAGATTTTGGACTATCTGCGGTCGCAATGTGGCACGCAAAACTGTACATAATTGTGTAATATGTTTTCGTGTTAATCCAAAATGTAATCCTCCGTTCATGGGTGATCTGCCTAAGGAAAGAGTCACGTCAACTTTTCCGTTTTATGCAACCGGTGTTGATTACGCAGGTCCATTTATCCTCAAAGACAGACTTGGTCGGGGTTGCAAAAAATTAAAGGCTTGGGTATGTTTATTTGTTTGCCTCACTACTAAAGCTATTCATTTGGAGATTGTTACTGATCTCACAAAACATTCATTTATAGCATGCTTTAGACGTTTCATAGCTAGAAGAGGTAAGCCTGCTAGACTAATGTCCGATAATGGAACCAATTTTATTGGTGCTAAGAATGAAATAGATGAAATTTCAAATTTTTTAAAACAGAATAACAATTAATTTACTACATTTTGCTCAAATGAAGGAATTAACTGGACATTCATTCCAGCTTACTCACCTCATTTTGGTGGCCTTTGGGAGGCCGGCGTTAAGTCGCTAAAATTTCACCTCAAAAGAGTTATTCAAAATGCTCTTCTTGTGTATGAGGACTTTCTGACCTTATTAGTACAAGTTGAATCAATTTTAAATTCTCGACCGCTGCATCCTGCAAGTTCTGATCCAAATGATATCAGTCCTATTACACCGGCTCATTTTCTTATTGGAAGAACTTTTACTTCACTACCAGAATTAAATAACGAAGACATTCCAGACAATAGACTAAGTCGTTTTCAACGTCTTCAGAGCATTAGGCAACATATTTGGAATCGTTGGTCAAAGGACTATTTGACAGAACTTCAACGTCGTCAGAAATGGTCAACTAATAACCCAAATATTCAATTAAATAGGTTAGTCACCATTAAAGAAAACACGCCTCCATTACATTGGAAATTGGGAAGAGTGATAGCTTTACACCCTGGACAAGATGGTGTTGTACGTGCAGTAACATTAAAAACCGCTAATGGAGAAGTATGTCGTGCTGTTGCTAATATATGTCCTTTACCTATCCAAACATTGTAATTGTACATTTTACAGACTCAGTGTTATTTTGTTTTTATTCAACTTCATTGAAATTCTTTCAAGGCGGGGGGCATGTTGGAGCCTACTCTGCCCTTTCAATTTCATGTTACCATAGATATAGGTAATTTTTTGTCAGTTAAGAAATGTAATGTCATATATTTAAAAATATACAGAAATTCAATTTACATTTTGATTCATTTTCACGTTAAAAGAAAAGTACAAAAAAAAACAATACAGTCACAAACACATCCAACTATCATACAAGAATCGAGAGCTCAAAAAATAAGGCAAGGGAAACTTGGTCTATTATTAATGAATTGAGAGGCAAAAGTACCCATAAATCATGCAATGCAAATTTAAATCCTAACGATTTCAATACTTTTTATTGCAATATCGCTGAAAATCTAACAAAAAATCTAAATAGAACAATTGACCCATTAGAATTTGTAAAATCGTCACCAATTAAATATTCATTTTTCTTAAGAGAAACAAATTCCTCAGAAATATTAAAAGTTTGTAATGACATACACAACAAAACTGCATCAGGACATGATGGAATGTCAGTAAAAATATTTCAAAACTTACCTACCTCTGCATTAGACGTTTTATCCATTTTAATAAATAAAAGTTTTATTGAAGGTACTTTTCCTCCTTTTCTTAAAACAAGTGTTGTGGTTCCATTATATAAGGGAGGAGACTTGACTGAGCCATCTAATTTTAGGCCCATATCTCTAATTCCGACACTCGGAAAAATTATTGAGAAACTTGTAAAAACTCGACTAGTTAGATATCTAGACCAAAATAATATATTGGACATAAATCAATTCGGTTTTCAACACAACAAAAACGTATCGGACGCTGTTTCTTCTTGTTTGGAATTAGCTTATACAAGTTTAAATTTCAACGAGGCCGTAGCTACAGTATTTTGTGATCTGACTAAAGCTTTTGACTGTGTCAACCATGGAGTACTGCTACAAAAGCTTGAAATTTATGGTATAAGAGATGTGGCCTTGAGTTGGATGAAATCCTACCTTTTAGGTCGCAAACAGTCCGAACTGTTTCAGACTCAAACACAAGTGACATAAAATGGGGTGTCCCTCAAGGTTCTGTTCTTGGGCCCACCCTGTTTTTAATTTATATCAATGATTTAGGTAAGTTAAATATCTCAGGAAGTTTCACTATATTTGCTGACGATACTACTATCTTGTGGCACAATAAAGACGTCAATATTCTTTATGCAAATATTAGTAATGACCTAAAATCCTTTAAAACATGGTGCACTGCAAATTTTCTGTCATTAAATTTAAAAAAAACAAAAATACTAACCTTTAAATGTAATGTTCCTGATATTTTAATAGATATGGATACTGTAGAAGCCACAAACTGTACAAAATTTTTGGGTTTAAATATCGACATGGATTTGAAAACTCGTATCGGGTTGTTATGCCATTAGAACCACCTCTCATGAATTGGGAGTTTGTGCAGCAAAAACTGCATATTATGCGTTAGTTGACTCCCATCTACGTTATGCTGTTCAGTTTTGGGGAGTCTGTTCTGCCGAGTTATTTGACAGAGTCTTTATAATGCAGAAACGGGCAATAAGGTTCTTATGTGGAGCACACAGATTAGTTTCATGCAGACCGCTGTTCTTAAAACAAGAAATATTACCATTAACATCTTTATTTATCTTAGAAACTTGTTGCATGATCCATAAGAACAAGTCGAAATATAAATCGAATACATCCCGTGTAACTCGCCAAACGGGTAACTTAAAGTTGCCTATTCCCAAAACTGAACTAATAAGAGACTCTTTTATATACAATGGTATCAAAATGTACAATAGGCTATCACATACGTTGACAGATGTTGAGTCACAGAATTGTTTTAGAAAGCTGCTCAAGAGATTTCTGTTAACTAGGCCTTATTATAATATTATAGAATTTTATAATGACGAGACACTGTGATATGTGTTTTATTTTGTTTTATTTTATTTTAGATGTATGTATTAATGTTAATTTATAATAATGTTTGTTTATATTTTAATGACTATTTATTTATTTGTAATTTGTATACTATTTGTACAATATTGTGTTTGTCAATAAGTATTTTAACTTGGACAATAAACATATATTCTCTCTCTCTCTCAGCTTTAAAAATAATTTCTGGGGGAGTACAATCGCTTTCTGACTCAGACATCATGAAAATGTGTTAAATTTAGGACGAACTGAAACTGACAGTTCTCAAAAGTGATAAAACTTCAAATAAACAAATGAAAACCAGGAAACTAGATGTAGATTGGTTTAATTTGCACTATTTTTATACATTTTTATTTTATCTTTAATTCATTAAAGTTTAGGTAAAAACGCATATAGAATTTAATGAGCATCTTTTTATTTCATTATTAATAATTGTAAGCTGCCAAAATGTTGTACGAGGCGACTGATATATGAAAATATGTAACAACTTACTTTCGTCACTAGAGACGAAAGTAAACGTTAGGGATTTTTTCTCACTAGTGACGGAAATCAAGTTTTCGCTGAAAGTATCCTGTGGCGAAAGATGTCTTTTTGTAAGAGTTCGTAGAAAAACGGTATTTCACAATCGTAGACTTTACTCTATATTTTATAGTGCATTTTTTGTTTGTCAACGAGTGTGTTTTTATGTTGTCTGTTTCTTAGACTAATTTCTTGGACTGCTGACGTTTGCTTCGTTTTTAAACTTATTATTTGCAAAACCTGATGTATCTTAATGACAGACATAAGTGGATGCAGAAATAATATTGAAATTAGACAGAAACATGTCTTTAGTTTAGGATGACTGTAATTTAGATGTATTAATAAATAGTTGTTTTGAATGCGCTGCAAATTTGTTGCAAAATGTTTCTTAGAACGAGAAAACACAACAATGAAAATTTTTGTACGTAAAGTGTTTTCGACTTACTATATCATAGCTGATAATAATTGAAGAAGTGCTGATATATTTTTTACAAAAAAAATAATTTGTTTTTAGCTAATAAGGAATATTTATTATTAACTTCTGCTTTCGTTGCTTCATCATTATTAAATTTTCTTATTTTTTTGCAGGCCCCAATACTCAACGTTTTTTCTTATTGTATTTTTCTACTAGTGCTGTTTTTATGGTTTTTGTTTCTATGATACATGGTGGCCTATTGAAAACGTACTGCAAGGCATTACAGGGTGGAAAAAAACTTTCCGGCAAAATCTAAAAATACCTTTATTTTTTAAGGGGACACCTTTTGATGCAAAAAGCATAATAAAACCTTCAACCCCCTCAGTAGGTCTTAGATAGGGATCTACGTCAATTCATCGCCCGACAATTCATCGCGCGAAAATTCAGAGCCGACATTTCATCGTAAGACTATTCACCGCTACGACAATTCACCGCCATGACAATTTGTCGCCAGCCATTTTTTAGAATTCATTTTATGGTTTATTTTATTTTTTTTATTATAATCAAAATTTTATTTTATATATTTTTTAGTATAGGTAATAAAAAACAAGTAGGTATATTGAAAAAAAATATATTATAAAAAATTGTAGTTGCTAGTTATTACATTTTAAATTGAATTAATATATTATAATAATATTAAATAATTTAGACTTGCACACAATTTGCTCTATTTTCAATTTGTTAAGGCTTTCCTCCTTTTGTAAAGCCTTAGTTAGCCTCCAAATGTTGGGATGTGCAATGGAAACAATTGAACTGAAACTGTTATGCCATCCTTCAACTGCATTATTGGTTCTAGCAATTCCCTCTCTGGCTGCATTGTAACAATTCCAAGAAGATATAGGAAATTTTGGTAACCGTCTTCTTCCTCTTCTGTCTAATCTACCAATCCACGTGTCTTCAAAATAGTTTATTAAATCTGCTGTCCTCGTTTTCTGCATAGAATTCACTTTCCAATAATAAATCAAAAGCACTCTCTACATCGTCTTCAGGAACATAAGCAAGTGCAGCCAGAAGTCGCAAATTTGATGAAAACACTTCTTCATCCACATATCGCCTCTGAAATCCGGTATTCTGGATTTGTCTCCATATACACTGAGAAAAATGAAAAAAGCATCCACGAATTTGAGTATTAGGGAATTCACTTCGTACCGCATTCATCGCTGCTTTTTCGAAATCCATTAAAAAAGATGTAGGGCAAAGTTCAGGTATCAAATTTTTTAATGCTGCATATAAACGTCTATAGCTTTCTTCTCTTTTATTCGGCAGAATTGCATATACTGTTGGAATGGTATTTGAATATTTGACGCCATGGATTGTATATATTTGGGAAAACATATTAGGGGCTGTTGAAAAAGTTCCATCTCCGTACCAGTGTTCACACTCCAACATGTAGTCAAGATTTCTTGCTGTTGTAAACACTAATATTTGATCTTCTGATGGGCCGCTGTCGTACATTAAAAATAACTGACCACTGCTTGTCAGTGTATATTCCTGTGGAATAACTAATTGAAGCAGAGAATTTGGAATCGCAGGAATTCCTTCTATCTTTTCCTTTTTTCGTTGAATAGTTCTTTTCATTGCACTCACTTGTGTTAATCTGGCTGCAGACGATGATGATAAACCCCCGGAAACCTTTGCAATGATTTGTTGAGTAGTGGAACCACTTTGTTCAGCTAAAACTTTCATTTTTTTAACAGCTCTTCTTACTTCGGCATCAGCACTATCTGACACATGATTATGTTCGGTACTCTTCACAATTTCATCGCCTATGGTATGAATGCGACCGGTACATCTTCATTTATGATATAGAGAACATTTCCAAATACCTTTTTCTCCAGAAATTTTTCTCTAGAATGTGTATGGCTATTGTATAAAGCATTTTGTGACCTCTTTCGCTGTCAACAAATTGTAACGGCATTTTCAAATTTTACAATGATGTAAACTCGTACAAAGACAAAATAAGAATGATTACAGTTACAGTTACACCCGGGTTAAGTGATTGCACAACCTGTATTTTGTAAGGATGATATCCAAGATCATTATGGAGAATCCTTCTTATCGATCTGTCACTTATTCCAAGACGTGTGGCGTGACGGATCGCCAATCGGCGTGGACTCCTTAATATTGCTTGTCAAACACGTTTGATATTTTCCGAGGTTCGAACTATTTTGTCACTATCACCCCCTTTTTGAGACGTCGATCCTGTTTGTGCCAAGTTGTTTACCCATTATTTTATCGCTTTATCTGATGGAACAGGTTGGTTGCGCGGTATGTTAAAATGCCGTCGAAAGTCACGAAGCGTTTGCACTAAACTCTCACAATTTTGAAAATAGGTTTAACTGTGTAACCACGATGCTCACCCTTCCAACACTCCATTGTAAACTGAATGGTATATCATGCAGGTCTTGGCAAGTCACATACTTTTTCCCCACTACCTTGTGGCTCGCTGCAAACCATACCTTAAATCTTTCCTATTCACTGCCGGACCCTGTACTTATGTGACAACTAAATTCTATACCTTATTACAACATTTAAAGAATTGTATTATTTAAGGCAATGTTAGACAGAAACATTTTTTTATATTGAAAAACAATTTATTTTTAATAGTCCATTTATATATGTTTTCTAAATCAAACAAAAGGCACTCCTAATATTTAAGAATAGAAGGTATATCATTAATAAATAGTAAAAATAATAGTGGTCCCAGATTGGAACCATGGAGAATTCCAGAGTTAGCTTCAAATTTGCCAGAAGTGTTTCCGTTGTCTTACAATTACATATACAAAGTGGCCCAAAAGTCTGGAAACGGCAATTATCTCGTAAATTGCTAGTCCTAATTTTACAAAATTTGGGGTACACTTATTTAGGGATACGGTGATTCCAGATTTGATATTTGCAATGTTGCCAGATTTGCCGTTTCTCTTAAATTATTAGTCACTTTGGTTTTTCAAATTCATCACTCTGTATATTCAGTCATTATTGGAATCTCCTATTCAATACAAGTTCAACCATATGCAACACTTATAATTTTATGTAGTCTGGAAGGTCTTAAATAAATAAAATAAGTCTGGCAACGCCTAATTGTCTCAATAAAATTGTTTTAATACAAACTATTTTCAACTACATTAAAACGTAACAATTAAAATACTATAACATTTTTAACATATTGGTTACTTTATCAAGTGTTTAAAATGTGCTCCATTTGTGAGTTGACAGTACCCTAATCGATAGTAGAATGCGTCTACCACATTTCTCCATGATTATTTTATTTATTTAAGACCTTTCAGACTACAAAAAATCATAAGTGTTACATATGGTTGAACTCGTATTGAATAGGAAATTCCAATAATGACTGAATATACAGGATGATGAATTTGAAAAACCAAAGTGACTAATAATTTAATAGAAACGGCAAATCCGGCAACATTGCAATTATCAAATGTGGGATCTCCGTATCCCAAAATAGGTGTACTGCAAATTTTATACAATTAAGATTAGCAATTTACGAAATAATTGGTCGTTTCCAGACTTTTCGGCCACTCCGTATATGTTCTCCAACTATTTTTTTTATCATTATAAGAAAATTATCAGGAAAGCCAAACCCCTTTAATTTTAATGCAATAAAGCATCATGATTAACTTTGTCAAATGCTTTTTGAAAATCTGTATACACCGTATCTAATTGATGTTTCTTTTCCAAAGTTTCATATGCATAATTAACAAAAACAAATAAATTGACTCTCTTATCATAAAACCATGTTGTTGACTATCAATACATTTTTCTAAACAATTATGTAATTCTGAATAAATTTTGTTCAAATAATTTTGCTGGGGCACACATTATGGACATAGGCCTATTATTTTCAACATCTAGTTTATTACCAGATTTAAAAAAAGGTGTAACTAAAGCCGTTCTCCAAAACGTTAGATAAATGTTTGTAGATATTATTAGATTAAAAGTGTTGCTATAACCAAAAAAAAGTTTGCAGTTTAGTGTTTGCTTCATTTATTTCTTTTCCATTAATTACCAAAATTCAGCGGATCCCCTTTTGCTGCTAATGCATTTAGAAAATAGTCTCGATGCCTTAAACGACCCATCCAACACTGTCTTCTTAAGGAATTGGAGTGGCTTCAAGTTAGATAAATCGACCTCTTTTATTTAGTATGCTCCTTAGTATAGTGCCCTTAGATTCCGGAGTGCTACACATTCTGTTAGAATATGAATGGAGGTTTTGTCCTCTTTCTCACAGAAAATGTACTCACTATCTTGTACAAATCTCAGTTTGTGTCTATTGATGCCCTGTAAGGATCCCTGTTACAATGCAGACAGATACAGGGTTTCAAGCAGTCTAGTTATATTCACCCAGAAGTATCTCAGCCTCTTTAAGCCTCTCTAAGTCTGAAGAGATTGTTCCAATTATCGATTCTTCTATTGCCCAATTCTTTTTAAATCTCTCCGAATATTGCGTTACTACTGATACTGCAAAATGGGTGAGGTCACACAAATAATATTTGGGCCTTTTGCAAAACTGTCTGCAATCCCGTTATGTCCCGAGACCAAAATGAGAGTAACTCTATTTTCCTCACCTAGCTTATTCTGTTTTTCTAGGCATCTCCAGGCTATTTGTGAGCTTAATATAGTAAGCACATGATGACTATCTCGTGGCTGCAATAGCTTCTCTCGATTTTGAACTGGATATACTTCTCATTGGAGTGACTTTCCTCCTGAAAGATGCTTGATATTATAGTTCATTCTATGGTTTTGGAACCATCAGTATACCAATGAATAGCAAGACTTTTGGTTGCAAGCATGACGGATTCTTGGCTCCTCTGTTTTGCAGCCCAGCAAAATTGTACTTCTTTCTCATTTCATCATGCGGCATAATCCCAAGTATCTTTGGTCTTGAAGCTAATAGACTGTCGTCTGATTGTCCTCTTCATCACGTTCTCTAGAATTAAATATAGTATTTCGTTACTCCGTTTAGCAAACACTGACTAGTCTTTGTATTTTTGAGATATTAGCTCTAGTAGTATCTAAACTAGTTCTGTTACTCCAGGATACTATTGCTGTATACAGTCATCTTAGTTTATTCGGGTTACATCCCCATCTTTGACCTTCAATGTTTCTGAATACCATTAGGCTGTTGTACCCTTATTTGCTACTTTATTCTCATGTATGTTCCATGCTATATCTATCCCGTCTTATTTGACGGTTTTGTGGTTGAGTTTTCTTTTCCTTGAAACAGCTACTTGGGTTATTTTTGTGTCGTGGCACCATATTTTGGTATGGCCTCTAGCAAATATGACTATGTCGTTGGCACATTCTTGATAGGGTACGCCGAGGTCAGTCAATCCAGCTTTAAACGAACATAGAATATTTTTAAACCCACCTATTATATCCTTTTTTGAAGGTTCTTGGTTATTCTTAAGATATTCAGAGAATAATTTAATAATATCCTAGATAATAGCTTACAACTAATAGTTTATAGATAACCTCTAAATAATCTAACTATTCCCTCTAATTATCCTGAGTAAATGTGAGATTTTCCCATTCTTATGTTCTAATAATATTTCCTGTTGCATTTATTTATGTATCTGGAAGATATGCTAAGAACTATTCATTTCAAAAAATATATTCATAATATATGCGACGTATATTTGGGAAATGAGGTTCAAAACGATTATTTTTTTACCTACCTTGTTTTCTTTCATTTACTATTATTGAATATATATATTTTTTTAATACTAGTTGTGTGATCATCTATTAAAAAAACTTCAATGATCACGATTGTTATTTTGACAAGAGAACGAGCTAGAAGCGTAATTAGAATTTGTATTTTTTTTATAATACTGTTATATTTTAATGTAACTGCATTCGCCGCTCTCCTTGACCGCGATTACTTGCAAAGTTATGCAGGAACAGGATTTTAAATGTGTAATTACCAAACAAAGATAAAGTTTACTTTCCGCGTTCGATCGAAAAGCATTTATTTTCAGTTTGATTATTTAAAGGAAACAAAGGTTATTTATTAATAAATAAATTAACTGTATACACACGTTGCTTGTCACTGTCAATTGCATATAACATTTAAATCAGTATTTTAACAACTTTATTATACAGTGCGTCCATAAAGTAACGCATAAATTCATTATTGGCTAAATGAACAATAAAATTAGGAATTCACAAAACAGGTCGATTTTTGATTTCAATTTACTATTGTTTCAAATCATAATCTAATATACAGGGTGAACCACTTTCGTGTAATGACGTCATCACCATTTTTTTCAAATGGAAACCCCCCCCTTTTTTTTCAATTTCCAAATTGCCTTTGCTGAGCTGATTCCAAAAATGTATAATATGTTGCTTCAAATTGGTACAGGGTGGGCAAAAATGCAAAAAAAATATGAAAATTGTTTATGGAAAGTAATACGTTACTGAATGTAATAAACAAATTAAATGGAATTATGTAGTTATGCAATTAATGTGATACACTTCCAAAAACAAACAAACGAACGAAAATTTACAATAAATGTTCACATTGTTCTCCATTGACCGTTAGACAATGACTGAACCGGGCATTACTTTCGTCTCTAACATTCTGTAGCATAGCGGGTGTTATGCTCTGTATTTCTTGTCTGATTCGGTCTTGTAGTTGACGGATATTTCCAGGTCTGTTGAAGTAGACTTTAGATTTTAAATAACCCCATAAAAAGAAGTCTAATGGGTTCAGATCAGGTGATCTAGCAGGCCATTCCACTGGTCCCTTCTTCCTATCCACCTTTGTGGAAAAGTTGTGTTTAAAAAATTGCGCACAGCTACTGCGTAATGTGGCGGTGCGCCATCCTGTTGAAACCAGATTCTGCGGTCTACATTAGTGGGTATTTGAATATCAGGAAAAAGCTGGATCAGATCAGGAATTAATGTATTTTGTAGGAAATCCAGATATAATGCTCCTGTTAAGTTTTCATCGAAAAAATATGGACCAATAATTGTATTTCTCACAATACCAGCCCATACGTTAGTTTTTTGTGGTCTTTGCGTATGGTACTCTTGCATCCAGTGTGGATTTTCATCAGACCAATAACGGGTGTTTTGCCGGTTAACATGACCGTTCAAATAAAACGTTGCCTCGTCCGAAAATAAAACGTTATCAATGAAATTGTTATTTTGGTTCATCATATACTCGCAGAATTCAGTTCTTCGGTCAAAGTCGTCTTCAGCCAATTCATGGATGAGACGTACTTTATAAGGATGGTATTTTACCTTTTTGAAAATGTTTGATGCTGAAGACTTTCCAATACCAAAATCCCTAGATAATCCTCGCATTGTACAGTGTGGATTTTCTACAGCCGACAAAATTATGTCTTGTTGAATATTTTCATCAATTTTTGGTCTACCTTGCCTTGCTGCATCCCTCACATGTCCTAATTCTCTGTATTTTCGCTCTATTCTACTTACCGTAGATTGTGAAATAGGTTCACGATCTGGGTGCATTTCATGGAATAATCGGCATACCTCTTGTTGAGTCCGCATCTTATCGCCAATACCAATCATCATTAATATTTCAATCCTGTCACTTTCGGTTAAAGGCATTTTGTAAAAAAAGTTCACGAACGTACCTTCTCTACAGCGTTAACAATACGAAACTGTGCTTCAATGTTTTTGACAGTGTTGTCAAATAAAAAAAACTGGTATGTCAAATAAAAAAAACTGGTAAAAGATAATGCCAAACAAAAAGATTTTTATAGTCCAGGGGCTTGGATCACTAATAAAAGCTGTAAGATACAATTATTAAGAATAATGCTGTATGTTCTTGATAGTTTATCAAAGTAGTTGTAATAACAATACGTAATTTCATTTAATGTGTTTATTACGTTTATTCGTTATTTTCATTACTTTGTAAGTAAATTTTTGCATTTTTGCCCACCCTGTACCAATTTGAAGCAACATATTATACATTTTTGGAATCAGCTCAGCAAAGGCAATTTGGAAATTGAAAAAAAAGGGGGGTTCCATTTGAAAAAAATGGTGATGACGTCATTACACGAAAGTGGTTCACCCTGTATATTAGATTATGATTTGAAACAATAGTAAATTGAAATCAAAAATCGACCTGTTTTGGGAATTCCTAATTTTATTGTTCATTTAGCCAATAATGAATTTATGCGTTACTTTATGGACGCACTGTATAAGTATTTAACCTTTTAATTTTTGTATTTGTTTCTAGAATATATCGCTCTTAGACCTATTCAAAAATATATGTGGTACAGATTTAGTGTTTTATTACTTTCATTGATTTTACTTCTTGTTTTATTTTATTACAATTGATTAATTGATTGAGCTAGATCTTCCGTTTTCCTTCTTCTCATAATATATTCCATTAGGTATTTTTTATAAAACCATGGGAACAACAACTAAATTCTCAATTTAATAAAATATGAATCATTTTGTAAAGTTCAAGGCAGCAATAAGATCTTATATATACGTGCTACAAAAACTTAAAAAAAACTGATGCAAGTCTTGCAATGCATTCAAGGCTGCGATTAATATGTATACTCGTATGTTAGTTTCATTAAAATATTCTTAGTTTGTCGAGTAATATGAAAACATTAGTTGTTGATTAGAGGTGGAAATGACACAATTAAAGTATTCAATGTTAGAAATATTGCCAAAAAATGTATCCGTAGAACAGATCGTAGTGTAGAAATTCTTTAAACTCAAATTCCCAGGATTGTAAAAAAATAATAATGAAGAAATTATGCTTTTTACCTATATGTTACAAAAATTTTAAGTATCTCTACATATTAATAGAAATATGAGTTGGAATAACCAAAGAGCTAATGTTTGTAAATAGCAGTAATAAAATTAAAATCAATAATTACCCAAATGCTACTGCTTAATGTTTAGTATGCTTTTAGTCCGTCGGAAAGCGCGGTGTACGATGCACATAAAAAATACCGAGGTATGACCAAATGGGTTCTTCATCATTTGAAGAAGCATATTTTTTTACATGGAAAATGAAAATTGACGACTCTCTGCATTGATTGAGACCAAAGATGTACTTAGGTCAAAAAAACATAAAAAAAAATTCTTCTTTTTTTTTTGTTTGTTAACTTTGAACACATAACTTTTTTACTAAAGAAGTAAGAACAATAATTTTATTTGTTTTGCGTTATTCCTTATTTAATTTCCTTTCCTCTGGTATATACGAAGTGTGTGAATTAAGTAATAATACTGATTTGTTTAAATTTTTTATTGATATAAATTACAAATTTACGTTGTCTTCTTCAAAATAATTACCTTGAGAAGCCAAATAATGCTTGAGATGATTCTTTAATACCTTATAGTAGTGTTGGAACTCGGATACTGAAATATCCTTCAGTCAGTTATGGCTCTTTGAATATTCTCTAATGTCACAAAATAACATCCTTTGAGTTGAGTTTCCATTCTTGGAAAGAGAAAGTCACATGGACTCAAGTCAGCCAAAAACTCATTGATAGAAATCGCGGTGTGACAAGGAACATTGTCGTGATGCAACACCTACATATGTTTATATGATGGGTTGGTCTCACAAGCATGAACCTTTTTCGAAGTCTCTCGAGAAATTATCGGTAAAAATGTTGATTAACCGTTTGGCCTTCAGGCACAAATTCTTTTTTAATGATTCCTTGGTTATCAAAGAAGCAAATCAGTATGCATTTTATTTTTGACTTGCTTATTCTACAAGCACCCAAGTCTTGTCACCTGGGCTCTCGACAAAACACTGTCTGACACAGTTTTTATAATGTTTCCTTTGCACTGTGTCCAAGTCTGAAGCAAAATGTTGTTTAAAATTTTTATAACGCACTATAATAACTTTTCTCATAAAAAGATTCACTAAAAACAGCGTGTTTAAACTCGTACCGGACGCTGCTACTGCAGGCAGCAATTTGCCTTCGCGCTTTTTACAATATAAAAATAAAAAAAAACTCTGACGAAACATTAAATCCTCGATTATATCTAAAATAATAATAATAGTAGTGTAGTTCTGTGGAGGGGCGGTTTCTCCATTGGTTCATTTGTGCAGTAAACACCCAGTTACATTTTTTTAAAAAAACAGTATTTTAAAATAAATAACAAAAATATAAATTTAATTTTAATAATTTTATTGTTAATCTCTATATGTTTTGGTACACCACTACGTTCTGGCTAATCGTGTCTCTTTGGCTTACTTTTCTGAGTGAGCCCGAGGGGGCAAGATGCTTTAGCAGAAGCATCTAACTAAAAAGAGAGGTCAACACGTTAACAGATCCCTGAAACCAACAATGACCTGCTTAAAATCACCTTATTTTGCGCAACGCACACAGTGACGTCACAAAGTAGGGCAGGGCATACCAATCTTTAAAATCATAGATATAGAATCAAGAGATGCAATGACGGTACTAAAAGTATTTGCACTTTTGCGTTACCGTTTTACGGTATATGTCAAACTCGAGCTAGTCAGTTTTAGTGAGAACAAATGCCATTTTTTTAAAATAGCGTGATTGAAATGATATAAAAACATTTTCATTCCGTCAAACTTCAAATATAAAATTATTAAATTAAAGTTATTTAAAATATGACTCAAAATGCCTCCACTTGTCATATTACAAAATAGTGTTTATGTCGTCTCTAGCTACTGCGGTTGCAATTTTCCAATCAAGCTGTCAAACTATAAAAATCAACATGAAACAATTTGTATTGTATTTATTGAAAATTAAGTTTAAATAAAACGAATTTTATGAACCGGAAGTATGTGTGTAACCTCAAAGATTGTTACCGAAAAATGTCTCATTAACTTAACGTTACTAAGTATATTATTGGCATTAAGTTGTATTACTTAACTGTTTACATCACTAAAAGACAATTCAATCTCAGTTACGTAAGGGACATAAAAATTAAGTTTACAGTTTATAGACAATTTTGGTAAAGTTTGAAATGGCTCTCGAATACATAACAGTGAAAAAGGCAAACATTTGTTGTTTGATGAACATCACTTGATCTATACGGACAAAAAAGTAGATTCAAAGGTATATTGGAAGTGTCAAAGATACTACAAAGTTAAGTGTGCTGCACGCATGTCAATACTAGATAAGACTGTTATTAAAAGAAGTGGAACACATAACCATCTCGCTGATGCTGCGAATTTAGAAAAAAATGAAAGTGATGATCACCATACGTGACGATGCCAGAAGGACTTTAGATGTACCACATTACATCATATTAAATGCAACTTTTGCAGTTAGCCAGGCAGCAGCAAGTAGGCTTGGGAAAGTAAGCAACATAAAAAAACAATACGCAATCTACTAATCAGAGATCAGGTTGCCCCAGCATTGCCTATTTGACGCAGTGATATTGTTTTGCCCGAAGAATATAAAATAACAAAAAACGGGGAAGAGTTTTTGATGTTCGATTCAAGACTTGATGAAGACCAGATATTGTTTTGTACAAGGAAAAATCTCCAACTTCTAGCTCAGGCTGACCACTGGTATGATGGTACGTTCAAAACTGTACCGCACCTATTCTGTGAGCTTTATACAAGACATGGGCTAAAAAGTAATGTAGCTATTCCAGAGTTACCTTCATTCAATTATTTCACAAAATAAAAGAGCGTCTCACAAGAGTTACACCAGCATCAATTATGACTGATTTAGAAACTTGAATGATAAGCGCTATTAATGAAAAATTCCGTCAGTCCAGACATCGGAGGTTGTTACGGGCTCAATACTTTTGTGCAACAGAGATTTTTAAAATTAAAATAAACTAAAGAAAAAATAAATAAATACTTACAGTTTAAAATAATGCTAATACATATTTAATAATTATTTCTTTTACTTGAATTATTGTTTACATTCCAAAGTACAAACAATATTTTCCTTGAACTCTTCTTTTTCCCATTATTGTTCAAAATATTAGGTACTCTTCTGTCTAAAAATAATAACATAAAAGCCTACTACGGTTAGGTTAATTATTGTCATCAAAAATCTCCTACCTAGATCAAGGAAGTATGCTTTCTCTCTCACTTCCTGGTTCTGTCTCTTTTTTGGCTGATATTGGGCCATGTGGACTCATTAATAAAATCGAAATTTATTTCGGATTTAATAAGCCTGAAACAAAAGAAATTCCATCAAAGATAATTGTATAACAAAAAGTTAATCAAAGCTGATTATACACATTAGTGGATTTGCATACAATATCTTTAGAAAGGCCGCTACTTCTTCACGGTAAGCTACCTTGATCTCATCTCATCATAAAAACTTTTAACACATTGGATTCATCCTATTTTCAGGCCATCAACTATCGACTATTGACTACCACCTAGCTTTTATTCGTCTAACTACCATATTGTGGACTAGTTACTATATCTACAAATACCTCTCATCTATCGCATATTCTTGGACAAAATATTGGAATAAGGATTTTATTTCATAGCATCACTCACCTTCCAGATAGTAGCTGTTTGATACTGACCCCAACGCACTTCTATAGATATAGTCAGGTTCAGGTTGGAGCTTTTGAATCACTAAAGTTGTTTGAACTGCAAGGATACAAGTAAGAAATTTCCAATTATAACTCTCGAGGGTATAACAGGGCGATTCCAATTCAATTTCGTTTGGGTACAGGAATACCTACAAAACAAGATAATAACTATTAAATCAAACATATTTTTATATTATATTTTACCAGATAATCGCTATCATCATCAATATTAATAATTTTAGATTAAAAAGGTATTTACCTTGCACTGTAAACCGCATAGTACTACGTGGGTTCATTTACGGTTTTGTTAAAATCATATTCTGTCAATTTTAATCAGACATTTAGTCTGTTGCACATAAAAGAAAGCTTTACGATATTTTGTTTCTTTAAATAAGACCCCAGACCACTCTCCAGTTCAGCAACAATAAAATTGTACTAAACTGAGTTTTAGCCGAGAGCAAATTACAAAATATTTGAGTTTCAGACCACTGTCTTTGACTGGCTCATTTAAATATAGTAGAAGCTGATATAAGAAGGGCCAGTCGTAATAAGGTGTTTTTTTCTTTGTTCACAATGCATAAACCGTAAGATTCAATTCTAAGGCCTTAAACAGAGATACGAAACAGACGCAGATTTTGCACTAAAAATGCGGTTATTAGCCGCAATAGCATTTGTTTCTACAGCCGATGTGGTTTATGCATTTGAAATGATTTGTGACGAAAACATTTTACCTCCGGATAGCTCAACTGGTAATGGAATATTTCGAAGACATCTGGGTTGGACGTTCACATAGAGGTCGCCGCTGCTCACCACTTTTTACTTCTAGACTTGCCCAAAACAAACCTTGCTCTAGAAGGCTGGCATCGAATATTTGAGCAGGAAATTTGTGAACACCCTAATATTTGGAAGTTTATTGAAGCCATCTAGAAAGAGTAAAATCTACATGAACTCAAAGTTGAACAATATGTTGCAGGAATGGTAGCCCAAGAAGTACAGGGACTGTGCCAAAAGGATATCAAGAATATCATTAATGTAATTTTAAACGATTTCTTACGTGGTATAGCTCAGAATTTAGAATATTGATAAAATATTGTACTTTAAATGTATTTTTAAAAATTAAAAAAATCATACAAATAAAGTAAAACCTTGAAGAAGGGCAATTTACACCAATATCTGTTAAATGGATTTTTTTACAAACGTACCAGGATAATGTAACATACCTCGCAAAAATGGTTTTTAGGTGGATTGTTGTTTGGTAAATTGTTTTTTGGTGAATTGGTTTTCGGCAAATTGTTTTTCGATTAACTATTTACGGTAAAATGTTTTCGCTAAACTGTTTTCGGTGAATTTTCCGGCACCGAAAAATACTATTATTTGTTACTATGTTTGTTTATATCCAAATTACGGCTGTAATTTATATTTTGTTTTTTGTTCCAGGGTCTACAGAATAGTCATTTGTTTTATACCCATTGAACATTTTTTTGTTTCCAACACAAGACAAAGGAAGTTTCAAAAAATTATGACACTCTTTTCACCTCTGAGTAAATTTAAAAGTAACTATTGTTTCTTGGGATTAATCTGTCAAATTAACCTACATGTAACTTAACTGAGAGGTAAAAAGATCGCCCCTTAAACAAGGATATTCTCTTGACCAAAGTACAATTTGATATGAATAATTGTTTTATTTTGTAGGTTGTCCCTAATGAATTTGAAGTTATAGAAAAATGCCTTATTTACAATGCTAGAGGTACTAATAAACAGTGTCAAACTTTTTTTAAAGACAATATAAAATATAAAAATTGTACTCGCCTAAATTAATTCAAAAAACTTAATAGTTGTGTCTATGTTAGGTATGTACCTATATCATAAAGTTTAAATTAAATATTTACCGATATCTACCTGGAAGGTAAACTGAACTATATGTCAACATACTGCAGTTTTATAAAGGCTTTATTTTTAAAATCGGCCCTGTGAGAACTTTTCAGGGGTATTCTCTACTATGTATAGTGATGTCACAATAAAAGCGACTTAAAGAATGTTCAATAAACTTAAAAATTAAACGTTAAACAACACTTTTCAACTCTCATTTCAGTCGTACTATTTACAGAGGCATGTTGAAAGTATATAAAACTATGTCATAGAAAATCAGAACATAGAAATATGTTAAAAAAAACAGCAATTCATCTATACTAAAAAAATGTTTTAATAGTTAAATTATTAGTATATAATACATATTGTGACAATAATTGGGCCTAACTGCATTTCTTGTCGAAATATAATTTTTATATGTGTTTAACCAACATTGAGTCTGCTCTACTAAAAAGTTAACTAAAATGGCATAGCGCAGGTACTGATAATACCTATTAAATAATTTTCAAAACTTTAACTTTATCATTCTTCTAGTGTACCTATTTTTAAGACTATTATGTTATTGTTATAACTTTGATTATATTATTCTACTCTTCACATAGTAGTCTGTGAAGAGTATTATAGGTTTACTTTGTCTGATGTCACGTTTTTTGTCTGCAAGTTAAAAACGAAAGATAATATCAACTTAAAAATTTTAGGCAAAAAACAAGCTCTATAAGGGGAGAAAGCCTATTGATTTTAAAAAAATTTGATTAAAAAATCCTTACTCGGAAATAAAAAATTAAATTAACTTAAAATCAAGCTCTATAATAAGAAGAAACCTTTTGACTAAAAATGGGGGGTTTAAGGGGATTGGAATTAAAAAATAAAAATTATAAATTAATAAAAAGCGATATCAACATGAAATTCTTAATAGAAATCAATTTGTGAGACATATTGATTGTGAGAAAAAAATTGAATAAAAGCGGGGGGTTAAGAGGGTTGAAATATTTAAAATAAATTTAATTTAAAAAACAATTAATAATATTTGAAATTTTTTGAAAAATCAAGCTCTACAAGGAGATGAAGCCTATTAATTCTGAAAAAAAAAGGTGATTAAAATGGGGGTTAAGGGGCCTGTTAAACTGTGAAAATTATAATTCTAGTTTGTAACTGTGTAATATTATGTATTGTGATGTTATAAAATACACATTCTAGTTCACTTGGTTTTTGCCAATAAAAGGTATTTAAAAAATATATTATTTTATTTGACATTTGTGACAAATTGTGAAAATGATAAAATTAACAATAAAAATTGAAAAATAGTAGGTATAGTTTTATATATAAATATTTTCTCCATATATTTAAAAATAATCTCTAAATATGAAGAAAAGTCAGTTAAGTAACTAATAATGTTTATAGATGGTTGGTTTTAACGTATTAAAAATAAAACAAAATTACTATAACTAAAATATTGATTTAATCATTAATTAATAGTTGTAGTGCTTAAAAACAGTATGATATTGATAATAATAACTACACAATAACCGAACTCACAAAAGAAAAAATTATTGGAAAAAGTGGACACCCATTTTAAATTATGACAAGCCGCCACTGGTTCTGTGAATAAGACACAACAAACAACATATGCTTGCCTAGGCCTGTGCGGACGTCAGTACTCGTAGTTGTTACTTGTCAACTTTAGGAATCAAAAGTAGTGTGTACTCTGAAATGTAAAGTTCTCAAAATGTTTCGAATAGTTAGTCTCATCAGGTTGAAAGTACTCACTAGTACCAATTACTGAGTACTTTAAGTACTCAAGTACAATTTTGAATACAATTTACTCGAGTACTGCTCAGCTCTGCCTATTAATACAATTTAATTTATGTTCGTTTTTCATTATATACATTATACACTTACTTTTTAAAAATGGTTGAACCAATTTTAAAAATAAAAATTAGAAAGTTCTCCTAGACTCCCCTTTTACCTAAGGAGTATTTCATAAGTAAACTTCGTTTATCTAAAAGTTTCCCTCCCAAACGTCTGACCTATATCCGCCTCTGGTTGTTTCTAAATAAAGGTTATTTATTTATTTTATTTAAAAATTGTCTATTTATTGTAAATTTTCACAAGCATAGTTGCAGTGATTATTTTATCGAGATCAACTATGCAATAGCCCATTTGAACTGTAATTTAGAACTTGCTACTTTATGACATCTAACCATAAACGCGATCTGTAGTTAATACTAGGTGCACCCAGTAAAGTAGTACTTGGAAAGTGTAAATTGTTCCACCGTATGCAAACAGTAAAACTTCCTGTACAGATAAGAAGACTGTATGTTAATAGCACATTGACACGATGTAGGTTATAAGAATAAAATAAGCTAAACACGCTCTTACGCAATACCAACATAACAATTCGCACCGACGACACATCTACATCGTTGTCTGGTCACAATGGGCAGGTCAAATACGTGGCGTGACTGCGGTGCAATCCATTAATGCACTTTTGAAGGTTGTAATAAATAATGACAACCAGTGGCTTTCAACAGTACAACAGCTAGGTGTACCATTTATAAAAAAAAGTTATGCCGAAGATAAAATCATTGGGTATTAGAAGGAAAACCAAACTAAAATAATCGGCACATGTCTCAGGTCTTAGATAAAAGAGACCGGAGATGTAACATTGCGCATTGCGCACGTTGTCTATTCCAACCCTAAGTAACCCACCAATTAAAAATCATTGTGTTCACGACGCCACCCGAATTGCTCCGAAATTTCTATTCTATGCGTGAGTAAATCATTTATCTACCGCCGTTTTTGAATTATTTGTTGGTGTTATTAGCAATTTAAAGTGTTTTAGTTATTCAATTTTAAGTTGAAAATGCCACGATGTATGGTGAAAAATTGTATATCCAAATAATATAAGTGTCAATGTTATGAGAAATAAGAAATATATTCGTTTTCAGCGATAATATTTGTTGACGTTTTGACATAAAGTCGCCATGATTCTTTGAGCTGAATACTTCAGATCCGCATTAAGGGGTTTCAATAAATATTAACATCAAATACATAATATTTCAGAAAATAGATTTCATAATGCATTAATTTACAAAAGAGTAAAATTTTAAACATTTAATCTAAATGAAAAGTAAATAGGCATTGTTACTAACTAAATTTTGTTTTTAAAAAGTGGTTTTATAAGAATATTTACTAAAGGTGGTTTCTAGCCCTTTATTAGGTATTTTTACAAGAATATTAGATGCAATACAGGTTCACCTACTTAAAATTTCAAGGTTCATTTTATTTGCGGTTAAATCGGAGGTGACATTTGAATCTTAAGTCTTAAAACAAAGCAAAACGCGCAATATGATCTAGTATAAGCAAAAAATACTAAAGTTACCGAAATTAGTCATATTATTAGTAAAATGTTACATTATAAACCCCTAAACAACTCGAAAAAAAATCTTCGTTTACTAAAAAAATCTAAATTCTAGCAATATTTATTATACAATCGAATGCGGTTTTAAAGAAACAGGATCAATAAATCCGAATCTCTAAATTTTGGAGCTAAATGCTCGGATGAAAGCATGCGACCGATAGGAGTTACAAAAATAATCGATTTATCGTTTTCATGAAAATCGATTTATCCGTTATAATTATTAATCGATTATTTTTGATTAATCGAACATTTTCAATAAATTGCTTTTGTTTTTTTAGGTAATGGAATATTCGATTATAAAGGAATTACAAAAAGAGAGTAGATTTATTCAAAATATTCTATGAAAATAATCGATTTTTTTAGAAAAATCGATTTATTTTTTATTCGAGTTTTTAAATTAATCGATTATTTTCGATTAATTGATTATATTCGATTAATCGATTATTTTCAATTTTTCAAAGGTATTCGAATAATTTGTTTTAAAATACAAAAAATATAGATTATATAAAAATAATCGATTGATCGAATATAATCGGTTATATTATATAATCGATATTTCGGTCATTTTATTAATAGATTATTTTCGATTTTTTAAAGAAAATTAAATAATCAATTTTAAAAAGAATATGAAACAAGAAGAGGATTATTTGTAAATAAAAAATTATTCAGTTATTTTTTTTTGGAAAATCGATTTATCGTAGAATCGGCTTCTTTATTAATTGGTTATTTTCGCTTAATCGGTTATTTTCTATTAACAGAATATTTTCGATTAATCGATTATTTTTAATTTTTCAAAGGTATTCGAATAATCTGTTTTAAAAGAAATGCGAAAAAATAGATTATATGAAAATAATCGATTAATCGAATAAAATCGGTTATTTTATATAATAGATATTTCGGTTATTTTTTAGAATTTTCGGTTTATCGGTCAATCAGCTTTTTATTAATCGATTATTTTCGATTTTTCAAAGATAATCTAATAATCAATTTTAAATGAATATGAAAACAAAAGGATTATTTGACAATAATCGATAATTCAGTTATTTTTTTGGAAAATCAATTTATCGTAGAATCGGCTTCTTAATTAATTGGTTATTTTCCCTTAATCGATTATTTTCGATGCTTTAAAAATGATCGAATAATTGATTTTAAAGGAAATAATTCTTTTTTTTTTAAATCGATTTATCGATTATTCGACTTTTTAATTATTCGATTATTTTTGATTAATCGATTATTTTTGATTAATCGATTATTTTTGATTAACGAATTATTTTTGATTAATCGATTATTCTAGATTAATCGATTATTCTAGATTTTTCAAAGATTATCCAATAATCTGTTTCAATGGAAATACGAAAAAAATAGATTATTTAAAAATAATCGATTATTTAAAATAAATGATAATTCGTTTATTATTTTTTGTAAACACTGATTTATCGGTTAATTGGCTTTTTAATTAATCTATTATTTTTGATTTTTTAAAGATAATCAAGTAGTCGATTTTAAAGAAAATACGAACAAAAATAGATTGTTTGAAAATAATCGATTGATCCAAAATAATCGATTATTATTAATGATCAATAATTTATTTCGATAATCACCCACTCCTAGCGACCAAATGACTTAATAGGTTTAAAATTTAAAATATTATCTGGTTTCAGACATATGCATTTCTTAAGTTTTATGTGACTCATCCTCTATATTAATTAATATTCCTAAAGAAACAAGCTTTAATATAACTTTTTCTGAGGTTATAATACAAAACAACATTTTCTCATTTTGACTAATTTTTAATATTATGTGATAGTCGTAGAAAAAATATAATGTTCAACTCACAAGGTTTGATTTGCAGTATTCGCCTGCGCACATGCTTTTTTAATAATACTCTTAGACAATGGTGGTGGGTGAGGTTTTCCGGGTTTTCCTCACCTGTAAGTCAAATGGCACCATCAATCATCTTTAAGTTGCCCCGGAGCGCCACGGCAAATAATAATAATAGCCGTCCCTTCCCCTATAAAAGTCGTTCAGTCGACTTCAGGGGTTGAAATTCACTCGTAAGGGGATGAATTAGGGAGAGTATTATTATTATTATTATAATGAGTACCATTTCTTACTCGATTAACAATATTCTATTTCAACATTTTACTGTAGTCTCTTACAGAAAAGTCCGTAGTAAATAATAGCTAACGAAATATTCTATAAAAGGTCTTCTCTTTACATAAAATGTCGTGGCATCTGTTTGATATTAAAAAATCACGTTAAATTTATTTCATAATTAAACGTATATTTTAAATAAATATAATAGTTCATTATGATGCTAATAGAGTCCGGTTCCTGTCACAGAGTTCGGCTCCCTGCCCAGTTCCCCCACTCCGTTAACCTTTCTTTAGAAATTGGCAACATTTGCGCAGGTTAAACACCGGTGTATGTTATATCTCTGGTCTCTTTTATCTAAGTCTCAGGTATAAGAAATAAAAATAGTCAAGCTCGGCACAGAGATTAAAAGATTCCCTTTTAAAATGTTTAAACTGGGCATATGAATAATAATACCTCCCTCTGCTTGCAAGAAATAGACTGATGTAATAATTAAAACAAACTTTATTAATTTAACAGATACATAGTAGATATAAATACGTAAAAGGAACATGTAACAAATTAATTATTTGCAAACATAATAATAGTCCGATATTATTTTAACATATTGTAGTTTGGACAACTTATTATTTTTATATTCAATAATTTTAGAATTAACAAAATTATGATATTTCTTAGTAGCTAAGTAGCTATATTTTTAAATTTGTGAATTTCATTAACACTATTGCATTTAATTTATATGTCAGTTTGTATTTTATGAAGTGCGTCTACAAAAATAAATAATAAAGGATGCGTTTAATACATGGATGCATTAAAATGGGAATGGAAAGATTCGTAAGCATTTGTTGCTTTATTTAATGCAGCAGAGGCATCAGCCTATATATGTGGTGGAAATTTCGAATTATCTGTCAAATCATTTTCTTTCATCTACTGGTTTAATTTCGTAGAGCTAAAAAATATAAAAATCGTCAACGTCATTTGATTCCGAAAATAAAAGACCAAAACAATAATGTAGCCACTTTCCAATATTATAATTTTTTTCTTGTCATTCTTTTGATAAACCTAGATTTTAAATTTTTCTATACCATGCTTGAGTTAAGTGAAATCGAAACTGCATTATGAATAGATATCTCAAAATTCACTACTATTTCTTCTGGTACAAATTTTATTTTTATTTAATCACAATACTATTTAATTTTTGATATGCAAAACTATATGTTGTTTCATTTTTGTCTTTTAATAAATAAAAAACTACCGGTATATAATGCGCCATAAAAAAACCATGTATTGTAAACATTTGTTTAAAATATTTGGTGCAGTAAGAAAATGTACCGTTCATATAAATACTTTTTGATTCACATAAAAACTTTAAATTGTTTTTACACCTAAATATCACTAAATTTTTGGATAAATCATTAACAATTAGGAAGTATTCATTTCTGTTGGTTTTTGGTTGAAGCTCATTCAAAGCTTTATAAAGCTCCGATTGTGATTTTGGCAAAGCTGGCAACAAGTTTCGACGTGCAGGGTAAATATTTCTTCTAGCACATTGTAGATCACGTATTGTCAAATTATTTAAAGACGCATCATTTTTAGCTAGCTCCATTCTAATAATTTTGGAAGGCTTTTCTTTTCAAACAATGACTTAAAACTTGTCTTTTCAACTCATTTGTTAGTTCTGGTTCATGATTATGATTTACGCTCGACTTTTTGACTCACCTAAAGTATGAATATTTGCTTTACATTTATCTTTGATGCACCTCCACTTAGTTTCTCCGGAAGCTAATTTTCTGTTGTGTTCTTTATACTTATAGTTCTCATAAACTAAGAGAAGTTTTCTTTGTTGACTGAACATTTCACCTAAATCCGAAAAATTATTCGCCATTTTTACTTTCCTATCTGTATACAGATATAAGGAAAGTATATGAATCATGATTTATTTCGACCTCGAGTTTTTGATGGATTTTTACGTTTTGAGGTCCCCTGAATCCGTTTTGACTATTTTCGCGATGATGTCTGTGTGTGTGTGTCTGTGTGTGTGTGTCTGTGTGTGTGTCTGTGTGTCGCATAACTCATGAACCGATACAGATGAAAACACCAAATTTTAAACTTAAGCTTTGTTTCAGCGTCTAATGAGCTGATTAGATTTTGGGCAGAGTCGGAACATCTGGGGGATACTTTATGGGTGGTCATTTGTATATTTTATGGAATATATCTGTTATTTACGTTTGGGGAAGAAACATTTTCAAATAAAAGTTACTTCTTATATTATTATCTATAATTTTTGTTCTATACAAAATTTTCCTAAAATGGTCCGTATTCGAGAAATTTTACAAAATTTTTATAAAAATTGTTCAAACAAAAGTTATTTGTAATATAATTCTCTATAATTTTTATTTTATACATAATTTCTCTAAAATGGACCGTATTCGAGATATTTGAGAAAATGTGTAAATTTTCTAAATTTGAAGAAAACTAAAAAACGGATAAAGAAAAAAACATTAAATTTTAAACTTAAGTTTTATTTTAGCCTGACGTGAAATGATTAGATTTTGGACAAAGTCAGAACATCTGGGGGGTCGTTTTTATATTTTATGGAATATCTGTTATTTAGGTTTGGAGAAAAAAAATTGTTCAAATAAAAGTTACTTCTAATATTATTATCTATAATTTTTGTTGTATGTAAAAATTTCCAGAAATGGTCCGTATTCGAGAAATTTGACAAAATGTGCAAAATTCTGATTTTTATGAAAATTGTTGAACTAAAAGTTGTTTGCAATATCGATCTCTATAATTTTTTTTTACATGATTTTCCTAAAATGGACCGTAATGGAAAAATTGTAGAAAATTTAAATTTTTCAGTATTTTCGTTCTCAATGAATATCTATAGAGAAATGTTTCGAGATAGATGTATGTGGAAAATGTATATATTTAGTTTATCCTCTAAACATTTATAGAGGTGCTGCAATAGGTTGTACAAAATAACCAGAAAAAGCCTGTAATAACTAGATAGGAAAGTCATGTATTGGACACATCAGATTTTTAAAATTATGAAAAGATAGACCATCAACTTTACACTAGAAATGACTATGAAAACTGATACGAAACAAGGGTCCTTAAAGAGACATGTGGTTTATGCAGGATGGAGTTTCAGTTAATTATCCTTTAATAGTGCGAAAATACCTCGATCATCAATGTCCTTATCGTTGGATTGGCAGAGGTAGTGAATTTACGTGGCCGCCTCGAAGTCCCGATTGTAATTCCTTAGACTTCTATTTCTGGGGTCATATGAAATCATTAGTATATTCCCAAGCAATAAATACTCGACAGGAACTATGGCAGCAAATTTTAAATTCCATTAATTTTAATGCCAATCAGCCAAACATATTTTTTTTTTAATTAGAAGATCGTTTAGCGAAAGTATGAATAAACTTATTGAGTTAAGCGAGGGTCCCATTGAACATTTGTTATAAAACGTTTTTACAGACAGATGTCTGTATTGTAAAAATGTGTTTTCTTAAAATCCAATGATTAATGCCGAAAAATAGGATGAAACTGTTTTGAGTGACCTACTCTGCATATTAAAAATGGCTAGATTTATCGAATTAGTTTATAAAACGAAATCTGCTTAAAAATGCTTTTTTTTACTAGATGAGCTATATAAGAAAGGTCCTCCCGAAAAAAAAAATATATTGAGCGCAGCGCCATCTACATATTGACCTATTTAAAATTAATTTATATCTAAAACTGAAGCTCCCTTAGCGCTCTGTGATCTGGCTTTTACAGAATTAAAATACCTCTATTACTTACCAAAATATCCGACCTGGGAGTTTTTATTGGTATAGAAAACATGGTCTGGTCCCTTTGGTCCCCAGACCCGAAAAACACTTTTTTTAACGAGGCTGTGTATTAAAGATTATTCGACTTATACGAGTTTATTCAATCATAGCCATCTTAATATATTATTTTAACTTCCGCAGAGATAATGTAAATGTAGCTCTAACTCAGAAATAAGAGCATTTAGGTATAGGGAACATTACATGAAAAATAATCAGTATTTCTTAAGGATTTCAACAAACAAAACATATACTGAGTGATTCGTTTGAAATAACAAAGTTCACTATATTTCCAGAAAACAGAGAGATCTGACAACAATGTAAATACAATCATAATATCGGCGGTATTACAGAACCTTTTCGGCCCAAAGTATATAAAAATCGTGCAAGCCGTTTTCGAGATAATTGAGGTGTTCCATACTTAAAATTCACTTTATATGTATCACATTAAAGTAAATATTGTTACTCCTCTTACACATTTAATTAATGTAGTTCTAGAATCAGGGGCCTTTCCAGATGTTCTTAAAATTGGCGTACTTAAACCACTTTATAAAGGAGGCGAAAAAGACCAAATGATTAATTACAGACCAATATCTCTAATTTCTAATATATCAAAGATTATTGAAAAAATACTTAAAAATAGAATAGTTTCATTTTTAGAAAGATTTAAAGTGCTCTCTATGAGACAGTATGGTTTTAGATGTGGCAAATCAACAGAAGACGCAATAAGTGATCTGACAAACTGTATCTACGACGCTTTGGATGAAAAAAAGCCTACACTTTGTATTTTTATAGATTTAGCTAAGGCATTTGATACAGTTTGTCATAAAACACTTCTACAAAAATTAGAATCATATGGTCTACGAGGAAAAATCTATGATTTATTAAAATCATATCTAACTAACAGATTTCAATGTGTTCAATTAGGTAATACTGTAAGTTCCCTAAAATCCATTAACTATGGTGTACCTCAAGGTACTGTACTTGGTCCTTTACTCTTTTCTCTATACATAAATAGCCTTTTAATTAAATTAGAATTAAAAGGTAAAGTGATTAGTTTTGCTGACGATACTGCTATCGTCTATAGTGATAATTCATGGAGTAAGCTTAAAGAACAAGCAGAAATGGAATTTAAAACAATAACTAAATGGTTTCAATTAAATACATTAACAGTTAATTATAAAAAAACTAAATTTATTACTTTCACGTCTTACAATAATAACCTACCGCACTTCGGAACCTTAAATGTTGACAACATAACCATTCCACAAGTTGAAAATATAAAATATTTAGGCATTATCATCGATCAGCATTTCAAATGGGATCTACAAATAAAAAATGTTGTAAACAAAATTAGAGGATTATTATCTAGATTTAAATATTTAAGAGACATTTTAGACAAAAAACACTTGCGCACTCTTTATTTCTCTTTAGTTCAATCTCAACTGAATTATGGTATACTAGGGTGGGGTGGCGTTTATAATGTTTATCTAAAAAATCTAAATATAATACAAAAATGGATATTAAAGATAATCCACAACAAATCGAGTAATTATCCAAGCGATATTTTATTTTCAGAACAAAAGGTATTTGACCTTAGACAACTTTATTTTTGGAAAATTGTGATAAATATATATAAGGGGAAGACTAAACTCGATAAAACCAGACATCTGTACCAAACTAGAAATAAAGCAAATAAATATTACTTACCCCGAAAAAACAAATTAATAGGTTGTAGATCTTCTTCATATTTGGCTCCTCGAATTTATAATTTCATTCCTATCGAAATACAAAAAGAGAAAAGTATTTATTCTTTTAAAAAGAATCTTAAAAAATGGATTTTATGTCAATCCAGGTCAAATATTGAGAACATAATAAATCAAAAATAAATTCATCCAAAGAAAATAAAAGTATATTCAAAAAATGATGTGTACAAACAAAATAATACTTACATACCAAGTCAAATTATTTATTATTTACTCTTATATATATTTTACTTACACACTGGTCTAAGTAGTGTATCAATTTACACTATCAATTTAAATTTATATACCGATTTAGACATATACATATATTTATAGATTTAGACATGCATACCGATTTAGACATACATACCGTTTTAGACATATATACCGATTTAGACATGTATACCGATTTAGACATTTATTTATACCGATTTAGACATTTATTTATACCGATTTATTTATATTTACGTAATTAATTACCATTATTATTTCGTGCCACGCACAAGTAGAATTTTTAAAATTCTCCTTCTGTGGCTTTGTCTTTTGTTTGTTAGAAAATTATTATTGACTCTTAGTTGTAAATTTCTGTATTTTTTTTTTTGCTAATAAACACATTATTATTATTATTATTATTATTATTACATACAAGCTGTAAAGATAAAGGTACTGTATGAATTAGTCTACTCTAGTCTACTACCACATTTAATTTTTCTGAAAAACATTACCATTTTCCACCTTTAAAGTAACTAATTCCACTTCCTCCATAATCTAATATACACTTTATTTATTTATTTACTGCAACTGTATAATAAATAACAAAATGTCAATACGTTGAAGGTGTTATTTATGCGGTAATGATACGGTTTGTCTTATTTTTCCATGCAAAGCATACATAATTCAATCAAAATTGTAATTACCCCATGCGAGAATGAAAATTACGTTGTTTCGTTAGCATACGCATAAAAGTCACGTGCCGAATCATTCAGGTTATATTGACGAGTTTTTTTCTCGTCAGGCGTATATCTCAACTTGGTACATTCCTCGACAGATGCAGTTGAACACCTATATGCATAAAGATATAAAAAAACAAAATTATCATATAGGAAAATCAAAAAAAGTTAATTTTTGATAAGGACTTTAAATTTTCTGTTTTTCCTCCATTTTTATTTTTAAGTTGATCACATTTGAGAATTGGAATTTATTTCCTTTGATAATTACCAGTTTACCTATTATTTTGCCTTGTTCAATAAACTAGATACCACAGCTAGATTTGATTTTGCTTACTGTGTAGATTGCTTAAAACTTATAAAAACAAATTAAAATCAGACAAAAAAATTATAGAAAATAAAATAAATCCAATGAAAAACCGAAATATCTCTGGAAATTAGATAAAGATAAAACTGGAAAAACTAATAACCAAAGGAAAATTAAATTCAATATCAATGGGTCAAGTCTTGATAGGGAATCTGATAGTTTTTTAAATTTTTTTATTACATCCGCACAATTATTAAATGAAAAAACTTTTAAAAACTCTGTCTCTGTATGTACAAAATGTGATCTAATAATTATTGTAATTCATTCTTTTTTAGCCCTGTTACACCACAGGGGATTTTGAGATAATATCTAACTTAATTCGATTGGTGTTGGCTGTATATCTACAATAGTTCTTAAATATATAGCTCTGTACATTGCAAAGCTTCTTTCCGATTTAATAAATATCTCAACTGAAATTGTTCAGTATCCAGAAGAACTGAAAACTGGACTGGTTACATCTATAAAAAATAAGATCCTCTGTGTATGGATAAATCTATGTATATTAGAATGTTCAATTATTTGGATAAACACAATATTGTAACAGAATGTAAAAATGGTTTCTATTCTGAGAAGTCTACAGAAGGGGCTGTATATAAATTTGTTGAATTTATCTTTAAAAATCTTGACAACAAGAAAACTGTAGAAGCGCTCTTCTTTGACCTTACTAAGGCTTTTGATACCTTTAACTTAGATTTTGTTGAAGAAAAACTATATGCCTTGGGATTTCATGGTAGTATGTTGACTTGGTTGATGTCATATGTAAGATATAGAAAAATAGTTACTAAAATAAATCAAACTCATTAAAATTAAGCAGCTGTTATTCTGGAAGTTCCTCAGAACTCTGTACTTGGGCCACTTATTTTTTGTATATTGTATATAAATTTGTTGAGTTTATCTTTAAAAATCTTAACAAGAAAACTGTAGAAGCGCTCTTCTTTGACCTTACTAAGGCTTTTAATACCTTAAACTTAAATTTTGTTAAAGAAAAACTATATGCCTTGGAATTTCGTGGTAAGTATGTTGACTTGGTTGATGTCATATGTAAGATATAGAAAAATAGTTGTTGAAATAAATCAAACTCAATTAAATGAAGCAGTTGTTATTCTGGGAGTTCCACAGGGCTCTGTACTTGGGCCACTTATTTTTTATTGTTATTAACGACTAACCAGAATTTGTAGATGCAAACTGTAAGGTTATATATGCTGATGATGTTTCCTTAGCAACATGGTAATTCTCCTAAGGAACTAGCAGATAAATTAGGTCAACTCTATAATAGATTTAAGAAATGGTGTTTGAACAACCATTTAATTCCTAACCATGGGAAGACAGTACTAATGAAATTTCACATTTCAAATGACTCCAGCAAGTCTTTTGAAATACATACTGAAAATCTTACTATGACATCCTCAGAGACAACAAAATTTCTTGGCACTATTCTTGACTCATCTCTCTCCATTCAGGCATGTACTGACCAAATTCCTAAGAAAGCATGTAGCAGTTACTATGCAATTTCACAACTTAAAAATGACATAATCCTCACACAACCACTGGCTATGACTGACGAGGAAGTTTATCAGGTTCCATTAGAGATTGCAATGAGAATATTTGTACCTTGCTGATGAGTCCCAATAAAGTCTGAACCGGTCTAAAATTAAGCTATCCATAGTAAGTAATAGTCAGAGTGTTGAATATTATTTTCTATCTCTGCTGTTTTCCTTTTAATATAATACAATTCCTGTCGCGGTATTACCCAAAAGAGAAGTTGTTATCAGGAAGGAAACAGACACTTGATATTTCTGTTACACGAACTTTGATATTTACTTTTTCTTTATTTTGATTTTTAAATTGGTCATATTTGGAAAATTGAAATTTATTTCCATCCTTAAATTTAAAGATAACGTATTCAATAATAAACTGGATAATTATGTGAACTAATAAGGAAACCAATTTTTTTTGTAAATAATCACGTTGTAGTGAGGACACTAAAGCGGTCAACAGTCTACTTCGCATAGTAAAGAATAAAATTCCACATGCGAGATGAGCTATTTATAGACCATTCAAGAGGAAGAGAAGCAATGGACAATTCCACCTTCCAAGCCTCTTCGTGGGTAAATACCATTTCATAATCAAGCATTTTTCTTTAAAAAGAACGAAGAACTTTTGATCTATTGTTGGCCCAGACTTTTGACAAAAAATAGTTGTTTTAAAAGGTTTATTTAAGAACAAAACTAGGTAATTATTTTTTCTTTGTCACTTCTTTTTTTTTTCTTTCACCAAACAGCTCCCATTCTTTTGTTATTTTCCAGCCTTCAATGGGAAAAACAATAAGAGAAAATAATCCTCCATTTTTATATTAGGTAATAAATATCCTAAGTAAATTATCTATAATTAATACAATTTAAAGCATAAGATCAATAAGCATTTTTATGATAACCGAAAGACGAAAACCTACTAGACTAATTTATTAATTCATAATTAAGCCCTCATTCAGATTCTGTTTATTATTACGCAGAAAGAGCTGTCGCTACGGCTGCTGTATTAGAAAGAAGGAGACAGCAGCTAATTTGAGTGGGAATTGTTTATTCGAGTATGTTTATCTCTGAAGCGGACAAGCGTTTGATTAACCAGTACTTATATCTACTACACTTGCTTTACACTGCTGTCACACTTCAAAATTAAGTGCATCCTTTCTTGATAAACACTATACAACTATGATAGTTGCAACGAGAAAAAATATATTAAACAGATAAGAAATGACATTAGAAATGCAAGTATACTTTCCTAACATAATTTTGAAAGCCTTTTGTGCGTTTTAGAGCCTTATGTTTATTCATTAATAAATTATAACCATAAAAAATCAGTACTTTGTTATATTAATTTGAAAAATACGTGAATGAAACCGTAAATGTTCGTAATTCGATTTTTGTAAACAAAATTCTCTGTTTTTAAACTAAGAAGAGGAGCGATTTGAATTTAAGTTGGCAATTCTGTAGCCTTCTGATTGATCAAATTACAGTCAGTGTCACACATTACTTTTTAGCATGAACATCAGCTAATAATTGATATTGTTGACAGTTATGACATTTTATAATTTGATATCTCATCCATTACTTAGTTTTTTACTTTATTTCGTAAATAATAGTTCTTCAGTAAGCAATTGTATTGAAAATCTACAATTATGGATCCTTCTACACTGAGTACTATTAAAGGTAGCAATTCCTGAAAAGCCTTACAAGAAAGGGAAGACACCTTATTATTTTACATGCTGATTCTGAAGGTTTTGTAGAAAATGCATTATTGGTTTTTGAAGGTAAAAAGATGGGAGATTACCATGAAGAGATGAATTCCAAAGTATTTTAGAAAAAAATAATTTTATTACTGATTTTTTAAAACTAAAAATTGATGAATTTCTAACAAAAATGATTAAAATGAAACTAAATATTTAAGCAAATTTTATTTATTAGAATAGAATAATAGTACATTATATACCTAGGGTGAGAAGTGAGCTATTATTTACCGAGCACTTTTATATCCTGAGGCGCGTAGCGCCGAGGGATATAATGTGCGAGGTAAATAATAGCTTTCTCAGCCGAGGTATATATAGAATTTTTTTTACTACTAACATTAATGTATTAGCAATTTTAATTTTGACATAAGTAATTTCCTAACAATTTGTTAAATATTTCGAAATATCAAGCAGACTGGAGCGTGTTTCTAATCAGACTGGCTTTATTTATGTAAAAATTTGGCATGTGTCAAATTTTGGTATGATTCTAGGAAATATCCCATTGCATTTTTGATATTTTAATGACATGGATTTATTGTTATTAATTAATAATTTTTAAAGCCGGTGTTGAATTTCCTAGTTAATATATATTTTTACTGTTTACACTGATATATATTATCATATTTGATTTGATTAGATTTGATAAACCCAGCTTTAGTTATTTCCTACTTATATTTCAAATATTTCAAAATATCAAGTAGTCTGGGAGTTTAGTTGTCAAATTAACAAAATGAAACTAATGAAATTTAGTTTCATTATTTACCTAGGTTTTTTTTTATTATCATTATTTACCTAGGGAGAGAAATATTACTTCTCATTAGAGGAATGGAGTAAATAATGGTGATTTCTCATGTTAGTAGTAAAAAAAAACTATTTACAAAATTATAACATTTAAAACACCATCTACTACTTTAGGGATAATCTTAATTTGGCACATTACTTTCACAAAAAATATTTTAAAAATACTTAAAATCAATACATAGGTATGTATGAATAGTTCACTTTAAAAAATATATGTTGACATGTAGTGTTATGAAAATGTTGGTTCCAGTTTTAAAAACAAATTCTGACTCATAGGCCTGTAAACTTCTGAATGCTTTTATTTGCCCTCTAGCGCATTAACCATGGGTTAACACTAAATAAGCCATAATATCCACATTACTTATAGAAGAGATACCAGTTACTGTGTGATCCACTGATCCACTGATTAACTTTTACTTTTTATACCTATAACAAATTATCCTTAAAAATGTAAACAGATCTTTATATTTTATACTAACGTGGCTACATCTGGATATTCCATTAACAATTTTCTTAAATATTTAATATCTATTTTAAAAAGATCATAGTTATTCTCAAAAAGTCGATTTCAAAAGCAAGAAAAAAGTATTTCTGACATCAATCAACAACCGTATTGACTTTAATTTGACAGTGACATTTCGTTTTAGACACACATTTCAGATCACAATAATGTGAAATTTGCGACCGCTGTCTGGGACCAATTAAAAAATTACATCTATGACATTTATTCGTTTCTTAACCGCTCATTGGCCGTTCGCCGACTAAGGCCGATAAAGATAATTATTTCATAAATTTTGAACACGACTATATTTCGAAACTCGCTCTTAGTAACAAATCTAGTTACTTTTCCCTGTGTAAATGCGTCTTTTTAATTCGCTCCTCCTAGTTTAAAAACAGAGTATAGTAATTTTTTGTCATTGTTATAACCAAACTCATTAAAGCTTGAAACAAATCGTAAAGCAAGGTCCTACTCACTAGTATATCTTATAGCCTAATTGTTATTTTAACGTATAACACTAATCTAAACTAAACTATATTCTACTTTTATTTAGCGGAACCAACTAAAACGGCTTAGTACTTTCGACTATTTTTACTAGATTGGTTAATTTCAACGTTCTGGTTCCTAGTCATTATTGATGACTACTAGCAAATTTTGCTATTGTGTTTTCAACAGGCTTCACCTTAAGGTCCCTAGGGAGATCAGTTTTGTGGCAGTACTAGAGTGTATCTGTTCCTTAATTCTTTTTTGGTGACGTTTTCATTTACTGGCACAGACCACATACTTTGATTTTCTTTTACTATACGGAGAATGGTCGCACTGCGCAGCTTTCTGAGTGCCTTTTAAAAGGAGATAGAAAACTCCGCCATTTTGAACCCTTATTACGTGTTGCCTACATCTTGGCGCAATATTTTTAATAGGTGCGTTTTAATTATCCGCTTCTGCTTCGGAATTGTCGGTTTTCTTGTTAGAATCTGACAGGTTAAAACGACTAAACCGACAATTCCGGAAGCAGAAGCGGATGATTAAAACGCACCTGATATTTTGCTTGCTGCTGTCAGTGTCAGTGAATAGTGGCCGTATTCAGCAGAAGCAACCGATTATCAAACGATAACTTAGCGATGACTTATCGATTAGTGAATCTCCTGAATGAACTTTTTAGGCACTTCGACAGGGCGGCTATCCTCGACAATCGCTAAAAAAACGAACCGTTTTCGAAAGTGAGTGGTTGAAAAGCCAGTAGTTTTTGAAATCTATATTCTTGGCCGACGTTCGATGAGTATTCGTTTTTTAAGACGTGTACGTTTTTAACAAGCAAATAATGTCTGGCATCACTGTAAACTGTCTATATCGTTGAATTCAAGTAATGTGCAGGCCATAAAAGAATAAGGATTATGTAATTTAATTACAACAAACCAATTGTAAATTTGTCGAACGATGATTTTTTCTAATCACATAATATATATCGATGTTCAGGATAAACTGAATCGTTAATTGTTGGCGTAAAAATAGCTATACGGGTGCAGTTAATGCAACCTATAATTCTAGGAAAATCGTACGTCATAAAAACATTGTTTTTATGGTAAAAAAATTCATTTAACTAATAACTTTGCTTATCTTATTCAGTTCTTTAATATTTTGTGGCAATTTTACAAAATTGTAAAAATTTCTGGATACAACGTGTGATACAGAAGAGCTTTGAACCGCAAGCAAATTAACATTTGTAAATAAAACATACGTGAATTAATAATTAAATTCTTACACGGTAAGATATAAAAAATATTCATTCAATTTCAGTTAAAATCAAAAACTGGATTCTGCCTCTGCAAGTCTGAATCTTTAAGGATTCTTATCTTCTAAGTTTTCTAATTGTACAATTATTGATAATATAATTGAAAGAAATTCTCAGCTAATGGACTTCTTTAGTACTGCAAACCATATTTATAAGAAATTAGATACTTTTGTGGGTATTAATAAAAAGTAGTTTACCTAGAATTTGTTAAAATCAATCAATATTATTAATCGTCCTAAAAGTGACATATAAGTGACATTGACTAAATCCTTGAAAACATGCACGTTTTATCAAAAACGTGTGAAAAATTCCGCTCGCTGTAAAACACCCGTTTTAAAAGCGTACACGCTTTTAAAACGAATGTCGAGAATAGCGAATAGCTCGTATGTTGCTAAAGCGTATACGTTTTTTAGAAAACGATAGCCGAGGATAGGGCCCCGCGATATAAAAGTGACGTGTACTTCAGAAAAAAGTCATAATCTAAATCATAGGTACAAAATTTAAAATAAAACACTAAATAAATTACTCAACTACATAATTATAAATTAATGTATTTGCCTGATTTTAATGCATTGTGCAACACTTCATTACCAACTACAATATATTTCATATTTTTATAAACATATATCACTTCAAAGTCCTCCATTTCAGTGAAAAATGACACATCCAGTGTAAAAATTAATTCAAAATAAACAAAATAAGGTTATGACTTGTGAGCACCACCACAAAACATTCACTTCAGTTGGTATGAGTTCTAAATCTAATCACGATGTGATAACTAATCGTATTTCAAATTCGATGTTTTAAATGGCGGCCGATAACTCATCATTTGATTACTAATCGCTCTTTTATATATCATTCAGCAGAAAATCATAAATCGATTGCTTCTGCTGAATGCGGCCATTATTTTTGAAGTCACAGTTTATTGTTAAAGAATCAGTTAGCTTACTCGGACCAGTTGAAAGTTCCAAAATAACATCCACTCCAGGGATATAAATTCAGGATACGCAGAAGACTGCTGTTTTATTATAGGCTGTTGTCATATATTGTATTATCCGAGTTGCACAGTGTATAAACTGAAACATTGAGATCAAAAGTGCCGACGCAGAGTGAGCGATCTGATTCTTTAGCTGTAAACTCTGTCACAGGGTTCAAAATGGCCGCGCCCTATGTTGGGCGTGTCGGACCTCTCTCTTGCCTCGTATAGTAATCAAAGTATGTGGCACAGACCCAAAACTGAATAGCATGCATCCAGATGGGTTTCAATATATGTCTTTAAAGCACCAGTTTGTTATATGTGCATAATTTGTACTTTTTCTTAGCAACCAATCCATTTGTTTGTATTTTATACCAAGTTCTTTTCGTTTCTGTTTAACACAGACTTGTCCATTAAGTCTTTTAGCTTCTAGCTTCAAGCGCAGATATTTTGGTATAAGGAATGTGAGTATACCTTGTTCTACTGGGAATATATTGACTTGGTTTATTGATGAAGTTGATGTGAACATATTTACGTTTATTCAATTTAATTCGGTGTCTCTTTCTCCAGATGTCAATCCGGTCTATAGATGCAATACCACCAGGAAATGTTGCGATAGTCGAACTTGAGACACTCATGCCTTGATTTATGTTAGATCAGAATAGGCTTCTTCCTGTTTTAGTCTAAAATGCCTTTCTCCTCCCAGTCATAATGAACCGTTTAGGATTGATGTCATTGACATGAAACGTGGTTAATATCTTTATAATTTTTAAACATTTTAAAGTGCTGTATCTATGACAAAATTATAGTCATTCAGCTCCAAACTCCACACAGTGAAATATATAAAGTGTCTTTAACTATTAGTAGAAGAAACAAAGTTGAAATTAATAAAATATTCGTTTTTAATATTACAAAATTCATATATAGATAAATTGTGACAGAAAGTGATAATTTTAAGTATTTAGGAAAATATCGCTAGAGGCATAGTAGAGATAAGGGATAAGTTGCTTTTTTTTTAATTTATGTCTGCTATATTTTTTCAATGCATTGGAAAATGGACAAAAGCTTTAAACAATAGAGAAAACTTGTCACCTTGACCATTTGATTTTCATGCTATATTAATAATAGCTTCCACACTCAATGTATCTTGTTATGTTACATTAATTTACCAAAATGGTTTCATTTGATTAATTTGCCTTGATTTAGATATTATTTGTTTTAGTATTACATTCTAGTAATTATAAATTATTAATTTATCTTGATATTTGTTAATTCTGTTATATCATAAATATGCCTATGCTCTAGATATGATCTTGTAAGTTTCTAACGAAAATGCAGAACCTTTTCATTTAGGCTTGCTTGGAACGTTGAATATTCTGCTTTTAGTCTGTAGTAAAGGGGATATAGAAGTTCGGCCTCATTCCTTATGTAAATTAAGATGGGAAATCGCTAAGGTTCATTTGGCAATTTTTGTCGCTTTTAAGGTCACGAGTCGAAGTTCGAATAATGACAGTGCTGCCAACGGTCAGCTGTCGATCCAGAGTTGCCAACTGTCAACAGTGTTGCCAACCCACTCTAACAGGAGTCCAGAGTCGCCGCGAAATGGCGCAACCTGTCAACTAGACATCATTCTACCTGTCAGTGGTACGACCTCAGCTTATGATACGGCTAAACGATCCAAGATGGCGGCTATCCTATTCCAAATCCTGCGCAGTAGCCTAGGCCTGATTTGAACGGGTGAGAAAAACGGGGGGAGTGTGATAGAATTACTCAGCGATCTAACCCCCCAGCTGTTACCTCATGATGGCGGCGGGAATCTATGCGCCGGTAACGCAAACCTCTAGAAAATCAAAGAAAAGCACAGAATGTCATAGAAAATCATAAAAAATCTTAAGAAAAATCGAAGAAAATCATAAAAAAACTTTAGAAATCCCTAGAAAATCATATAAAATCTTTGGAAATTAATAGAAAATCTTTGAAAATTCATAGAAAACCATAGAAATTCATAGAAAACCATAGAAATTTAACGAAAATCATAGAAAATCCATAGAAAATCATAGAAAAACCATAGAAATTTAAGGAAAATCTTCTGCTTCAGAAGTATTCTATTTATATTGCTAGCACTATACAAGATGCAACCTATACATGGTAAGGAATGTCAACTAATACATGGAGGAGATGATGTATAAACAGTATATATGACAGACAAGGAAAGACGAATAGGAGATGTTGAAGAATACTTAGAAATCATACACACAACACTGTGGACCTAAGATGAAAAATAAATCACTGGAGAAGCTGAAGAAGAAGAGGAAGAGCGAAACCTTGAAAGGACGACAGACAGTCGGATATTCGTAGAAAATCATAGAAAATTTAGAAATCATACAGAGAACAGTGAAGACCTAAGACGATGAAGAAGAAGAAACCACTGCTGAATCTGAAGAAGAAGAGGAAAAGCGAAACGTTGAAAAGTGGACAGACAGTCAAATATTCGTAGAAATTCATAGAAAATCAAAGAAATTCATGAAAAATCATAGACAACCTTGAAAATTCGTAAAATTTATTGATACGAGAAGCCAAAAAGGCCCAAACTAGGAGGAACATTAAGAATACTTAGAATAGAAGGGTGAGAGACAGTCGGATATTTATAGAAATTCATAGAAAATCACAAAAAAGGAATAAAAAAACACAGAAAATCATAGAAATCTTTAAAGAGTCATAGAATACACGTTGCTGCGTTGTCAAAGGGACCGCAGTTGGTTAGTACAGAAATTGTAATAACCAGGAAGTCGAAGGAGAAGAGGAGACATTGCTTCTCTAGATGAAGAAATGTCAATGAATACGGGAAGGCAGCAGTCAAAAGTTCAGTATTGAAAATAAGTCTAAGAAGAACGCATATGGATCGTTCGGAATCATTATTGTTATTATAGTCATATATCATCGTCGTTTCGTTATTACTTACAAGTTGAATCTTGAATAAAAATATTCTTCTTTTATTGTCGTGTGTCATTGGATAGCGGTAAATCTTTCATTAAAAATAAATACAAGAGCTAAGAGCTACAGATTGAATCTACAACTGATGCAGTTTTTCACAAAACTAGATATTTTGATACTTTAATGTATACGCTAATTCTTATACAAGGATAACTTTATTTATGTGTCAAAGAGTTTTAAATATTATTATTAAAATATGAATTTTCTAGTTATTTTTTTATAACAATGCCTTGACATATTAAATAATTTTTTTTAAATGTTACGATTTATCAACTTTTCGGATTTACAGGGCGATAATTAATGAAAATACACTAAATTATTAATTTGTGATTTGTACAATTAAACCGCATGTATGTACGTTTTCTATTTATTGTTAGTTAATATAAAAAATAACATACTCTGTTTTATTTTAAGACCCTTGGAAGCCCCAGAACAATAGAACGTAGGCACAATCCCCAATAGATCCGTCTGGGTCGCATGTGATCATGCCATTCACTTTTAACCTAAAACTAGTCTATTCTATAACTGAATAGACCTTAATTTCGATACCAAAGACATAAAGACACAAGGACTAATTTGCTATCCCATAAATGAAACTTGAATGCTTTGATTTGCTTAAAACCCTTGAGAACTAACTGAAAAACAATCCTTAGAACAATTCACAAAACATTGGAATATCAGGATTCGTCAAAATAATAATAAAAAAATTAAAAATCTATAGAACTCGATGATAAAATCGTAAACTAACTTAAATCACAAGGCAAATAAATCGTTAGCATTAAATTATGGACACAGTGAACTCCGTTTAATTGTAGGTCAAGTCTTAAATTTCAATTTATATCTACGAATGATTTAAATAAACACATCCTGTGCATCTGGGTGTGACTGACAGTGAAATTAAAACATTTTCATTCAGTGCCAATGCCGCAATTTGTTGTTCAAGGTGCAATGCGTTTACTGGACTGCTAATCGACGAACTGGCTAGGAAAATGGCCGAGAATAGATAAAATGCAGCGTTAAAATATTTTATTTGTGTGTTAATAGTGTGGATTTTAAATAACAAGTAGGTGTTTGTAAAGAAGTATGTTGATGAAGAATTGTCGGTAAAAACGAGGAAGGAATGCGTAAAAGGAAAATTGAGGCGTTTGGAAAAGAGTGAAACTAAAATCAATTTTTGGTTTCTATTATATTTTCCAAATTATTTGCTTCATTATTGATAATTTGAAAAGTTTTTATCGGAAATTTAAAATACAAATGAATGTATAAATAATTTATGTGGGAAACACATGAAACGTTTGTTGTTTTAATATAAAACGAAGAATAAGGAAAATTTCATAATGATAAACTAAATCTGAGAAGTTAAAGCTTGTGGATGCATAAAAAGTTTGGGAAATTGGGGATTGAATATTTGTATCAACTTTTTCTGTTTCAGTTTTAGTACTGTCGATTGTTTCAAGTTCAAAGCAAAAGGGAATAGGTCGACATTAGCTGGTAGAGCTTCGCCATAACCGTCTTTAATCTGCCTAGCCACGAAGACAAAAAAATAGCAACTTTGCGAGGAGAGTTATTATTTCTTTCTTTGGCCCAAATATGCCAGACGAAAAGTATAACAGTCATTTTAAAACGTTCACATACGACACCCTCGTGCGAGTAAAATATTTATACAGTAAAATAGTGTATTTAATTCAGATATAAACCGTTTTTAATTTGAAAATTTTTGTGGTGATGAAGTGTATGATAATTGTTTGATAGTGATACAATAAACAAAATTTAGTTTATTGCAGTTTAAATGAAGAAAACTAAGGGTTTCATTTCGAGTTCTATTCCTTTAAAATGTCTAAAAACTGAATAGTGTTTTTAAAATTGTGTGTGTAGAGTTTTCAGATTAGGGTTTTAGTTTATAAGTAAATGGTATGTAAGTTTGAATAACAGGTATCTCCATCAATACTTTTGATAAAAAATGCAATTAGTAGTTTGACACGTACAACTTGATGGGCAAGTTTTATTTTATTTTTAAAATATGTTGGGTTCCTGGTTGTAAATCCAACTGTAGAAGTACTTTACTTAAGATTGGTATTAAAGATGTATCAATTTTGAATTTTCCTAAAGATGAGAATTTAATGAAAAGATTGTTAAACTTCATTCCAAAAACAGCAGCAGTTTGTTTTTTACATTTTCCAAAGAGTGACATTATATGAGAAGATAATTATTTTAAATTAGATGGTAGTCTAAGTACAATTTCTGTTGGGGCAAAATTAACCCATTTTTGGCCAATGGTGCGTATACGCACCAGCCTACAAACTATTTTTTTTTTAATGATATTATTAAATTTTTAATGAATTATACATTTTTTATCAAGAGAGTACTGTTAATCAATAATGGTTTGCATACCTATCTTTTTTTTCTACATCAGATTTTTTTTTAATAATTATTAAAAATATGTCGATTTTCATTCACGATGCAGACCTATAAATAATTGCATATAAAAGAGATCAATTTTTCACAAATCTAGTTTATTTATTCACGATATTATCACTTAGATACTCTAAAATAACATAGCATAATAGTGTTACTCCATTAATTTTTTTAAAACATTCAATTCGTATAAAAAAATAATGGTTCGTATACGCACCATTGGCGCTATATATGACCGAAAACATATTATATGCACGTTAGATAGACGTGCGCACTTGCACGTAATTAGTAGTGCGAAGACTTCCTGTATCGTCTCGCAGTCGCAGTTCTGCTTTGATTGTTGTGTAGGCAAGTCGGTAGTTGAAATTTTTGCGATTTTGTTGTGTGAGTAAGATTTTAGAGATATGGCGCGAAGAAAATATCTGACACAAAGAGAATTGCAAGAGACATTGGAAGATATTGAAAATGATATTGAAGCCGCTGATGGTAAGTAATGGATGTTTATTTCATGAGTGTTAGTGTTTTATGGTATATTCCTTTGCAGTAGGTGTGTTGAATGCTGCGTACATTCCACCGGAAGTAGATGAATTGACCGACGAAGAGAACATTGATGAAAATGACCAAATGAATCAAATACCACTAGATCAGGATATAGCCGGTTCATTCGAAATAGATGTGGGAGATAACGACGATTCATATGATGAATCAGATGACGAGACGCTATTGGAAAAAAGAAAAAGACAAAAAATGAATGTACAGAAATCGAGAGAGCCTAAGTGGGAAAAAAAGGAAATTACCCAAATTCGTTTACCTATTTCAAATGAAATAGAATCCATACAAGAGCTGAAGAACTCTTTGGAAGGAAAGACACCACTGGACATATTCTTTTTATTTTTTGACCAAGAGCATAATAGTGGACTTTTCGTTGAAATATGCGCGTAGCAATAATCGTCTAGATTTCGATATCAATATAAATATTCTGAAAAATTTTCTTGGTATTTTGATACTTTCTGGTTATCATATTTTACCGCAAACAGATCTCTACTGGAGCAAAGATGAAGACAAAGGTGTTGACATAGTCAGAAGATGTATGAGCAGAAATATGTTTAGAAGTATCAAAAGAAACTTGCATTTTTCCGACAATGCAAATCTAAATAAATCTGATAAATTTGCCAAAATGCGACCACTTTTTGATGCCATCAATATTCGCAACAAGCAATTTGGTGTGTTTTCGCACAATCTTTCTATCGATGAGCAAATGGTTCCATATTTTGGTAGACATTCCTGCAAGATGTTCATAAAAGGAAAACCCGTTCGATTCGGATTCAAATTATGGTGTTTATGCTCATCTAATGGATATCTTTTTACCTTCATACCTTATGGTGGAGCGAAAGCAGAGAACGAAAAATCTCCATATGGACTATGAGGGCAAGTAGTGTTAGATCTCTTGGCTGTCTTAGAAAATCCTTTACATCATAGGATTTTTTTTGATAACTACTTTTCGTCGTATAAATTATTTGAGAAATTACATGAAATGCAATATTCTGCAACAGGTACCATTAGGGAAAACAGAATGAATAAGTGTCCTCTAGAAAATGTGAAGTCTTTCAAGAAGAAACAAAGAGGTGCTTATGATTCCGCAGTTGAAGAAAATATTCAACTGAGTCTTGTCAGATGGAATGACAATGCCATAGTCACTGTCGCCAGCAATAATTTTTCAGTACAGCCATTAGCAAATACCAAAAGATTTAATCGAAAAGAGCGGAAGGATATTCAAATTTCACAACCTAATATGATAAAGCAGTACAATTCATATATGGGAGGAGTCGACAATGCTATTGCTAACTACAGAACGAGCATAAGAGGCAAAAAATGGTGGTGGCCTTTATTTATCAACACATTAGACAGCACTATAGCTAACTGTTGGAAACTCCACCATAAAGTAAATAACTCTAATATAACACAGCTGGAATTTAAGTCTTATTTGGCAGTACGTCTTTTGAAAAGTGATGATGCCTCCATGAACAAGAGTAATAAAAGAAGACCTCCAAGAGAAGTTATCCCAAATGAAGTAAGACTTGACAGAATTGGACATGTTATAATAAAACATCCTGAAAAGGCAAGAAGAAGATGCAAGCAGTGCAAAAGTCATACGATATATCTGTGCGATAAATGTAAAGTTCATCTACACACTGACTGTTTTGAAATGTATCATAAATGAAATAATTTTGTTAACAGTTATCGCCAATGGTGCGTATACGCACCATGTCATAAATATGTAATTTTTTAATATATTTTTTTTTATAATAAAAGCTTTGTAAAAACATTATTTCAATAATAAATATGCCACAAAAAATTATTTTCTTAATGTTTTTCATAATTTGGCCGTAAATGGGTTAAAGCCTAATGTATGTTCCTGTACTTTCCAAATTTGCTAAAATGTCAATATTGTCAATTAAATTTTAATTTATAATATCATAGTAAACATTATTGTTAATGATCGTAAATGGATTTTAAAAGTAGATATGAAACTATGTAGGTGGTCACAGCTAGAAAACTTGTTAAGCCGATATCACTCTTTTGAATTTGATCAACTTTTAGAACTTTCTGAAAAATTTTTAAATAAAAGGAACATAATTTTTATACAATGCTTTAAATAAACAAAATTTAGGAGATTGCAACGATAACTTTGAAAATAGTTTAGTTTTATAAATTTTAATCGATCAGATTAACTTGCTTATTTTAAAGAAAAAATATTTATCTTGTAATATAATAATGTCTTTTATGCTTCATACAATATCTTCTAGAGCTTATGAACTTATGGGAAAATATTTATCACAACCAACTAAAAGGTATTTACAATATCTTTCTTTAAGATTAGATATAGCAAAACGTACCAACGATTACCTAAATATTGTATCAATTTGTTTAACAGATGATAATAAAATTGTTAATCTTTTAGTTGATGAAATTTATTTATTAGGCTAAACTAGAGAAAACATAATTGGTGTAGCGTCCAATGACACTTCTCTAGCTACAACTATATTATAGCATTCCTAATATGAAATTTTTGTAAAATTGTCCAAATTCACAGGAAAAAAGGCCTTCAAATGACACCAATAGCCATCGATATAATAAATTTTATACAAAGATGTGGGTTTAAAGTTTAAGACGTTACAACTGACAATCACAAAATTTATCGTTCGTTATGATTTTTAAAAAAATAATAAATTAGTGGAGAAATTTAAAAAAATTGGATAAAAAATTTGTTTATGGCTAATTCTCAAAAAAAGTCGAAAGTGACTTTAAAAAACTTATTTTAACAAAACATATTTTCTTCTACCGTTCGCTCTAATGTATGTTATTCAGGCCAATGTTAAAAACTACAAAAAAACTTGAAGTAAGGCTTTGTAGTCCTTTTAATTTCACTCCAATCACACTGTTTTAAAACGGCGAGGGAATGATAGATTCTTCAAGGACAAATTTTGAATTACATTTAAAAATATTTCCATTCGCATTTTTTAAACTATGAACTCATATAGGTACAGTCGATATTATCCTATATAAGTAAAAAATAAGATAACACAAAATTAGTAAGGAATTTTACGATTTAAGTTAATAATTATCTCCGAATTTAGCAGTTGGGACATAGTGAGGATATGAATTTCAGGGTACCTTCTTGGACATATCTTTGTTTATCATATAAGAAATAAATTTGTTTCATAAATTCGTACATCTAGTACAGTAGTTTTATTAAAAAAAAAAACTTTTCATAATTGACGATCCTGGTTTATAGAAATCATTAAGGACATTAATTTCGATTTTTTTTTAAGAATCACCCAAATCCTGATTTTGAAGATTATACACAAATTAGACATGCAAAATATCAAGATGTCAAAAAAATTTATTTTAATGAGAGACAAGCTTATGAACTTATTCACAAGACAGTGTTCCCAGTAATTTGGAGCGTTAAAAAGTTTTTGTAGCTGACAGTATATGTCACATGTCAACTATTTCTGCTTTAAAGGAGTTCAATTATAATTAATTAATTACGCTTCAAGAAGAAAATTCTTTAAATAAAAGAATTCCCTGTTGGGTTCTAATTAACAGTACTGTTCCTATAGTGGCGCTGGGAAACAGTAACAAAGCCTACACAGAACACGAGGCGAAATAATCTTAGCAGTTGAAGCCGATGACACACCAATAAAAAAAAAGATGATTGTATTATTATTCTCTATAATTTGTGTTCTATACAAAAAAATTTTTAAATGGTCCGTATTCGAGAAAATTGACAAAAATTAAAAAAAATTAAAATGTTTAAGAAAATAGTTTAAATAAAAGTTCTTTTTGGTTTCATTCTTTATAATTCTTTTCCTATGCATAATTTAAAGAAACACGAAAAAAAATGTTACTAGAAAATTTTACTACAATGTTGTAGTAGTAGACTTGTAGAAAAATACTTAACAATTTGTAGAAAATTTTAATACAATTTTTAGTTAAAAACTATTCATTATTGTAGCAATTGAATTGTCGAATAAAATGCTACAACAATAGGAAAGAATTCCACAATGTTTAGTATATTTTACTATTGTTTGTAGAAGTAGAAATTTATTACAATTATCGTAATTACTACTACTAACTTCTGAAAAAATTTGTACAAATATTAATAATTATCTCTACAAAAAATAGTAATTTTCTCTACAAAAAATAGTAATAATTTACATCCCTTCTTATGAAAAATATTCAATTTTGTTTAAAAATATTCTATAATATTGTAGAAATTCTAAGTCATGTGAACAAAACAGAATTCTGCTATTGGCCAACGTTTTCTGACGTCGATCATAAATGGCCAGACAGCAGTAGCCGTTCGCCATGTTCACATAACAAAGCATGGTACATATACGAGTACCTATAACACATTATTATATTATAAGCACCGATGCGTTTGAGAAAATTTTAATAATAAATTCTATTGGTGGTAAGTACATTTATTATTGTTTCTGAATAATTTACCTTTAGATAACTAATTTAAATAACCTTAGTAGATTATTTAAAAAAAAATAGTTGTGGCCAACGATAGAATTTTGTGCCAAATTCAATGATGTTTTTTTGTCTAATTGTGACATACCTACTTTCTCATTTTTGTTAGTTATCTGACTTAGTCATTTAATATCCAAATCAGTGTAAAGGTGATACATATTCCCGTTTTAAGGGTTTGTTGTTATTAATTTTTATTTCATATTTTTCAGGTGCAGAAAAGCCAACTGAGACTGAGGGTGCTATTATTACTGTTATTTATTACATAATGTAATTAAGACTTTGTATCTTTTATATTAAAACAATAAATTGAATATTTTATTAAGGAACATTTTTTTCTAGGTTATAATTATAATAATTATGGAATACTACTACAAGTTTTATTAAAAATTACTACAATTTGTATGAATTTTTACTAATTATTGTGTAAAATTTTCGTATTTATTTTCATAAAACGCAATACATTTTTAATATAAATTCATACAATGAATAGCAAAAATTATAACAATTTGTAGAACAATTCTTATGATGCATTTGGATATTTTTACTAAATATTGTAGATAATAACTCTACAATACATTCTCCACAAATATTTGGAAATTTTTACTACAAATTGTTCCTGTCCCTATATGTACTATTTATTGTAGAGAAAAAATCTATAATTGTAGAAATTTGTTCTACAATTTTTTTTTCGTGAATAAGCAATCCATTTTGGGCATAGTCGTAATATCTGGGGGGTACTTTAAAAAAGGTAATTTTTCTACTTTATGGGATACATCTGTTATTTAAACTCGAAGAAGAAAATTCTTTAAATAAAAATGTCCCGTACTCGAAAAATCGGATAAAATGTGCAAAATCCTAATTTTTAAGTAAATTTTTATCGTAAAAGTCGTTTGTGATATCATTCTCTATAATTTTTATTTTATTCCCATTAGTGCGTAAATGTTCAGTATTTCATTTTGTGTTATTAACAAGCATATGAAATATTTTTGGATGTACAGGGTGTTGCGTTTTTGTCTGGCAAATAAAAATGTGTATTTTTTAAATAGAATACCCTGAATTTTATTTCAGTTTCAGAAAAGAATGGTAACACTGTATTCAACCCTAGATTTTGTTCAAAAATATTACAGGATTGCCAAGTTATTAATTTTTTATGAAATTAGAGAATGATGCAGACCTTAAATTAAATTATCATAATTTATGTAGGTTTAAAAAGATTTTAAAATTGTTTAAGGTACATACTTAAAAGACACTAAGCTAACGAATAGTGGTGATAGAACTAGTCTATTTTATACAGATTGTCTTGAAACATGCTCTAAATATGGGTAATGTTAAGTTCAATTTACTCAATTTTTCAAATGCAACACCCTGTATATTATTTTAGCATTACATTCCTTATAAAATTACCAATGATACCAACATTTTAGCCAATAACACATATACAGGGTGTCCCGTCAATGCATAATTGATCGATAACTGCTTTATTATTGAAAATACGAAAAAATACATAAAAGCTGTATGATCATGTTTAATAAATATTTCTAAATATACAGGTAGGTCCATAAACGAAGAGCTGATCAAACTTATATATTTTTAAAGAAAAACATCGTTAAACAATTTTAATAAAGTTCTTTTATTTGCTATGTTGTATATAGGGTGTGTCAAAATGCGGGGTAACGATTTTCTCAATTTTTAAATGAAATACCCTTTATGTTATACTATCCATTAATTAATACAGGGTATTCCTATATACAACATAGCAATCAATCATTAATCAAAGCATCAATTAAAATTGTTTGACGATGATAAAACAATCCAATACGTACCTGCAGGGTGTTTTGCTTCAAAAAAGTTTATATTTTCTTATTTCTATTTAATTTGGACCAATATTAGATATATAATATTGGGGTGTGATTTATTATCATTTACTTCAATTTTATTAAGGTTTTGAATTTGTAGTTTAATATTTTTGACTAGAGGTACCTAAATTAGAAAAATAATGATTTTATTTTTTATTATTAATTTCATTATTTTTAACATTTTCTTCTTTAAATTTATATATATTTTTTTATTTTTTGAAATTAGGCTAATTCCGACCTTAATTTTAATTATTGGGTACACTCTGTTAAAATAAACCAGTTCTATCACCACTTTTAGGTAGCTTATTATCATATGTCTGTAATTTAAACAATTTTTAAATTAATTTAAACCTACCTAAATTATTATACTTTAATTTGGGGTCTGTATCATTCTTTAATTTCAAAAGATAATGTCAATAAAATTACCTTTTGAATGTAGTTTTCAAATTTTTGATAACCGAACAAAATTTCCACTCTTATTTTCAGAACATTTTCAGATGTAACTCTAAAGGATTAAAATATACGATTTTATGAAAAAATTCGTAGAGATACTAAAGAAATATTTCTCATTTTTACAAAAAAGTAGCAAAAATAGCACCGATTAGGACTAATATTTACCCAGT